>OY992876.1:250843060-251158060 GCA_963921405.1 Cepaea hortensis
AGATAGATAGATAGTTAGGTAGGTAGGTAGGTAGGTAGGTAGGTAGGTAGGTAGGTAGGTAGCCAGACAGACAGGCAGGCAGGCAGGCAGACAGACAGGCAGACAGGCAGGCAGGAAGCCAGACAGACAGACAGACAGACAACAGACAGACAGACAGATAGACAGACAGACAGACATGGTAAGAGCGAGACTGATATTAAAGTAAAGATTCCCTCTCACACGCCCTAAAAGCCCACTAGACACAGAGTTAGACTCATACCTGTACAGGCCACCCGACACTCGGTGGCTGGTGGGCTCTGAATGCCGCGGCCGGCTTTACTTCCCAAGACATTTCCTGGCACCCAATTTAGGATGGATCGACCTGGGTGCCTAGGTGAATTGTACAATTTCGAATCCGTCATTAAGAGATTCGACCTCATGTCCAGTGAGTCTGTAGATTTACGACGGTTTAGCCACTACGATGAAGCAGCGAGAGAGACGGATTACTGGATCTAGCCACTATAATGAAACAGCCAGAGGGACGGATTCATAGATCTAGCGACTACAACGAAACAGCAAGAGAGGGACAGATTCAAAAATCTAGCCACTACGAGGAAACAGCAAGAGAGACAGATTCCTAGATCTAGTCATTACGATGAAACAGCGAGAGAGAGAGAGAGAGAGAGAGAGAGAGAGAGAGAGAGAGAGAGAGAGATTGATTCCTAGATCTAGCCACTAGGATGAAACGGCGAGAGAGATGGATCGCTGAGTCGGCGAATCAACTAAAATAAGACAGTTAAATTTATACAAGAGACAATATTGCAGTTATAGACATATTTCAAGCGAACAAAAGAAGAAGAAGATTCATAGATCTAGCGACTACGAGGAAACAGCGAGAGAGACAGATTCCTAAATCTAGCCACTATGCTGAAACAGCGAGATAGATAGATCCCTAGACCGATCAAGGACATAAACGACCCTTAACTTCGGCGATCTGTAGAAATGAAAATGACGACAGCCCTGTTAAACAGATTAGTTACATATCCTTTACAAGACGTCGCAGTCAACTCCATCATTATTGAGCTGTTTGTGATTTCTTATCAGGTTTACGTTCAGTAGTTTGTCTTTGCTTTCTGAACGACCGGCACCCATACCATTTTTATTTAAAAAAAAAAAACATCAACAACGCAAGGCGATTTGCAGTTGTGTTACGAACGCGGTATGCGAGATCACAGTTCATAAATAAATATACACAGTATTGCTTGGCGCTCATAGAAGTGTTTAGAAGGAAGTAGAGACTAGAAATTGATTTCCAATGCGGGATTACGAATAGCGTCCTAAACCCCTTCGACAAACCCTATTCCAAACAGAAAACCCTCAAGCATATCAGAGTTCCTAACACGGCGATAAACATGTCAACGGCGATGATTTACATATTGTCGTCTGCCGGTTTGTTTGCACCAAATAACTTGATCTGTGACAGACCGGTCAGGGTAGCATGGTTGAGGGCCGGCAAATGGTGGCACCTCAAGTCTAGTTGTTTGTGAAGGCCGGAAAATGATGTGTGCTGTGACGCCAACACTCCGGATAAGCTTGTCAGCATGTCGGATCCTCGTTATCAGATCTCAGCCGCCGTTAGCACAAGATAAGATCAAACGGTGCTAATGGTGTTTGGGGCTGTTGACAATGTGGCACTAATGATTAATTATGTTTGCGTGTCTGCCATGTTCGTGTCCGGGTTATGTTCGCGTCGCTTGTTTGTCGTCTTCTCATAACCAACTATGCTCTTTTGTTTGTGTGTTAAGTGTTTCATAATACTACAGAATTGTAAGAAGATAGAGATTATGGTCTTCTCAAAGAAGGAAGAAATATCACAATATAATATAATATAATATAATATAATATAATATAATATAATATAATATAATATAATATAATATGGGGGTACGGGGTGTCAGGCATTGGTAGTACCTTTGGTAAGGATGACTCTCATGTCCTCTTCAGGACCCATCCCCCACTGGTCCAAGTCTCACATCCAGCTCACGCTGTGGCTCCTAGTAGCTGTCAGCATGCGACAGCGGCCACCCTCGGGCAACAGCTGTGAGAGGCTGGCTAAACCAGGCGTGGGTAGCCTATTTGGTATCAAACCAACAGTGAACTAGGGTATGCCTACCCAGCATGTGAAGACAGGATTCGGCAGACTGCGTGGATGAAATCACTGTTGATTCAACGGGCAAGACGGCGTTTACCTGCACAGCGTTGTGGAACGTAATGAGCACGGCACGGCACGGCACTTAGAGCGCCCTGGTCATCCACTGCACCTGTATTCGTCTCCAGTCGTCTTGACTTGTCTTGCCACTGGACTCAGATGGACTCAGGCGAGAGAGTGAGGTCGACGAACTGCGCAACTCTTCCTCACTTTAAATCCAGTTCATCGCGCAAGTAATTCTTCATCCAACTTCATATATCACCTTCAAGCCCTGTGGCGATGGGCGAGTGGCGAAGCGGCAGTCGTAGGTACGCTGGCAGTCGTAATCGCAGACCTGCACACAGTCGGCTAGGGCCATATGGTGGTCTTCTGACCGGAGCAGCAGTGGGATTCGGCAACGCCCTGAGTGACTATAGTAAAGCACTGCTCACCTCCATAGCATGAGGAAGGGGCTACAAAAGGTGCCCTAAACATTGTCTGCTCCATCATTACCTAACCAGCTAGCCGCGGTTGGTGGGTACCCTATACTGCTGTCGATATATAAACAAAGTAAAAACAGGTAAAGCTAAATGAGCTAACCATATTCCATTAAAATCGGAACTTAGAATGTACTCACCCTACTTGATAGAGACGAACAGCACTGATAGGGAGAGAGCTGGGTAGGTACAACATCGACATTGCAGCCTTGAGCGAGACACGACTTGCAGAAAAAGGCCAGATCTGTGAAGTAGGTGCCGGCAACACATTTTTCTGGAGTGGAAGGAAAAGCGAGGAAAGACGCCAATCCGGTGTGGAATTTGCCATTAAGTCGGCCCTGGTTGGCAAACTAGCTGAATTTCCGAAGGCTGTAAATGACAGGCTTATGACTATTAAGTTACACCTGCTGAAAGGAAAGAAGCATGCAACCATCGTGAGTGTCTACGCACCAACCATGATAAATGTAAATGACGTCAAAATCAAGTTCTATGAAGACCTGCACAACTTATTAGCATCTGTTCCCAAAGGAGACAAACTTATACTCCTTGGGGACTTCAATGCTACAGTAGGCAAGGACACCGCCTCTTGGAGTAGCATTATTGGAAAGTACGGAGTGGGAACTTGTAACAGCAATGAGCTCCTTCTCCTTCAGACCTGTGCCGAACACGATCATCTCCTGATCACCAACACAATTTTCCATCTTCCCACGAAAAATAGGAAATAGGACATCATGGATGCACCCTCGCTCGAAACACTGGCACCTTATTGACTATGTCATCGTCAGGAGGAGTGACAGACAAGACGTTCGGGTGACAAAACCCATGTGTGGTGCCGAGTGTTGGACCTCGTTATCTCGAAAATAAACATACCCATAAAACAACCACGGCGTCCTCAAGGGGTAAAAGAAAAAAAAAAAAAAACAGCTAAATGTCACCCGCCTAAATAGCAACAAAATTCAGCTGTCGTTTAAAAACATGCTGGAAGACCGCCTCAAGCCAAATACTGCAGCTAAACGGGATGCGGAAACAGAGTGGAGAGCCCTAAAGGACATAATTTACAACACTGCCATGGAAATCCTTGGCCCAGCCCCTCGAAAACACAAAGAGTGGTTTGATGAAAATTCTGAAGACATCAATAAATTGCTGGCCGAGAAAAATCTTCTCCTCAAGGCACATTTGAATGACCCAAAGTCAACATCAAAAAGATGCCTTCAATAACATTCGGAGAGTAGTGCAGCAGAAACTTCGGCACATGCGGGACTCCTGGCTGAGCAGCAAAGCTGATAAAATTCAAGGCTTTGCTGACAGACATTATATGAAAAACTTCCACGACTCACTGAAAGCGGTCTACGGTCCTCCATCACCAGGCATAGCTCGAGAGGAGCTTAGTACATGTCGTAATTTTTTAGTGTCGTCCCTGGAGTGAGGGGAATCAACACCCACATTCTTTTAACCCCATATCATTATTCTGGAGAATCCACTAGATTTCCGTCCACAACACCCAGCCAGTCACTGGATCCTCTCTCTCTCTCTCTCTCTCTCTCTCTCTCTCTCTCTCTCTCTCTCTCTCTCTCTCTCTCTCTCTCTCTCCACTGGACCATGCCCCCTCTCATTCTTCTCCAACACAACATACCACACAACTCTAGCTTCTAAAAATTAATAACAAATTAATTTAATGAAGAAAAGTGTATGTATGTGCAAAGTGCAGATGTAGAATGAATGTCGTATACTCTAGTGTCTCTGCAGAATCAGACCGAACAGCTCAGGAGCAAAGTCTGATCATCCCAGTATTGGCCAGACAACATCATCATAGCTCAGTACACAATGACCTCACCAAAAGATGTTTCACCCCGGCCAGGTGTGGACTTCCTCCAGTAGCTCCCCGATAATCCAGATATCTGGTCACCACAAATGGATATAGTCCAATACTGACTCTGAATCTGTCACACACCGTGTAGCTAAATGTCACTACAGTTCTGCGATCTAACCATCCTTGCATCGTGAAATACGGATCACTGTCACTTGAAACAAAAATGTTCATTGGTATTTGTCATGGATTTTCACGATCACAATGTTAATGTTTAAAGTTCCACAGAAATCCACTAACTGAGAAAACGCTATGTTAGGTGTTCAACTTCCCTCTATGACTACTAGTGTTCTTGTTACATGTGGTATGGAAAATAACTTCACTCAACATTGGTGAACCCTATCTCTGAGGATTCATTTCCAGATAAATATCGGTTCCTGCTTAGCAGAGCCATGTTCCTACAGACCCTTTTGATTATGGGCCCAGTGCAAAAGCCGCAGAGTAAAACTTTCTTCAATGAATTAGCCATAATCTCAGTCAATGACTTTTCAGCTTGTTCTCTTGGTGAACGGAGTGGAACCTGTTGAAGAGAGAACACACCTGGTGAGAGCAACCCGATACTGACCTTTATTAGGTGAGTGCAGGCCGACGGCCTCACTCAGATATATAACAGCGAACTAAACTCTGTCATAGGGCAGAGGAGCTCATCACATCGGTCTGAGTCATGGTAAGACAAGGAAAGACCAAAGGCAAAGTGCAGACACCCAGTAGACATCCCACTGGAAGATCCTACCATTGGACATTGCCCCTATCCCCCAACCATCCTCAATCTCTCTAAACATCATCCCACTACATTATTCTCAACCTGCTGAGTTAATTTATATCTTACGCTAGCTAGTTTAACAACGCGATTTCCTACTGTTGCCGACACTCCTATATTACATTCTCCTAATGCACATTACTACACTCGATTCCTAAGAATAAACCCATTTGGGTCTAAATCACTCAATTACTATATATTGAGTCTGGCCTTAAATTGAGACTACTCAACCACACAATGGGTAAATGTCCGCCAATGTAAATTAACACAAGACACTGTAGCCTCTCTTTATAATCCAGCCAGGAACATTACACACACGTCCGTGAAGTTTTCACAGCACTTGGTCGACTTCCCAAAAGTTGGTTACCCAGCCAGTTTTAATACTGTGCCTAGATGATGTCACTCGCTGTCAACAACAGGTGGCCTTCCCGTCTCCATCTCGGGACTGGTTTCCCGTACTTCAAAAGTCCCTCCGGCCTGTGATCTAGAGAAATTCATTTCTCCACAACAAAGATCTAGCCGACTCACCCCCCCCCCCAGACAATTTGTCTCCAACTTCACAAGAATGGTTGCCGCCCGTAAACAACTGACGCAACAGTCTTTTCCCCTCGATCGACAACACATCAAAGAATGCCGGCGCTTGTAGACAAAGGCCGCAACAGTGTTTCATTGATCGACCCTTCCAAGAATTCTGTGACAGTGATAGGGGAACATTATTCACCGATAATAAAGAAATCCTTCAACGCTGGGCAACATCTTAAATGCAACTTCCTTCTTCGATGATGAAACCATCAACTGTCTTCCTCAAGTTCCCACTAATGATACACTTGATGGCCTGCCAACCATAGTGGAACTAAGCAAAGCCATCCAGCAACTTTCCAGTGGAAAGGCGCCTGGCCCTGACTCCATCCCAGCAGAGATATGCAAGGCAGGTGAGCCGGTCCCAATAGAGCAGCTTCACCAAGACTTTACAAACATATGGGTGAACGAGACCATGCTACAAGATTTCAAGGACGCGTCAATAGTCCACCTTTACAAACGTAAAGGAAACCGCCAATCCTGTGACAACTACCGAGGCATCTCCTTGCTCTCAATCGCAGGGAAGATACTCGCCAGAATTCGTCTCAATCGCCTCACAGCCCAATATGGCTTCAGAAAAGAACGAGGAACTCTTGACACGATTTTCGCTGCAAGGCAGCTGCAAGAGGAATGTCAGGAACAGAACTCTGAAATGTTCTCCACTTTCATTGACCTTACCAAGGCTTTTGATACAATCAGCAGAGAAAAACTGTGGAAGATTATGGCGAAATATGGCTGTCGACAAAAGTTTGTCCAAACAGTGCGGCTATTTCATTATGGTATGCAGGCAAGAGTACAGGGAAATGGTGAGCTGTCTGAGCCCTTTCCTGTCACCAATGGAGTGAAGCAAGGATGTGTCCTGGCACCAACACTGTTCAGCCTCATGTTTTCAGCTATGCTGACGAATGCCTTCGAGAACAATGACATTGGAATAGACATCAAATACCGCATGGATGGAAAGTTATTCAATCTCAGAAGGCTGAAAGCCAAAACCAAAACTAACAGCGACACCATCAGAGAACTGCTGTTTGCTGATGTTTGCGCTCTATCTGCCAACTCAGATGCAGACATGCAACACAATTTTTCAGCTTTCTCATATGCCTGTGCCAACTTTGGGCACAATATCAACTTGGAGAAGACTGTAGTTACGTACCAGACAGCTCCAGTGAATAATCACACCGTGCCGAATATCAAGGTGAACGGTCATAGACTAAGTGTTATGGACAAATTCACCTATCTTGGCAGCAATGTGTCACAAGCTGCCACAATTGATGACGAAGTGAATGCAAGAATCTCCAAGTCCAGCGCGGCCTTTCGCAGACTGTACAATAATGTATGGGACAGAAATGAAATAAGCCTGCAAACAAAGCTGACAATCTATAAAGCAGTTGTATTATCCACACTGCTATATGCTTGTGAAACCTGGACTGTTTATCAGCGACATTCTAAGAAATTAAACCACTTCCACACAGTCTGCCTTAGGAAGCTATTGAAGATTAAATGACAAGACAAGATCCCAGACACTGAAGTTCTAGAAAGAGCATCCATGCCCAGTATCCACATACTACTAATGAAAAATCACATTCACTATGCTGATCACTTAACTCGTATGCCAGATCACAGGCTCCCTAAACAATTTTTTTTACAGCGAGTTGCGTTGTGGTAAACGCTCAGAAGGCGGCCAGAGGAAACGCTTTAAAGACACTCTGAAAATCTCACTGAAAGCTTTTGGAATTCATCCTGACACCTGGGAGACTGCTGCTAAAGATCGTAATTCAGGGCGTACATCATTACATTCCCAGCAGAGATATTGTGCAGTCATTTGTGAAGCAACCAAGACTGCAAGAGCTGTGAAGAAAAGGCTGGACAGTAAAACCACTGCAGGAGATCCTCCTCCTTAAACGTCAAGCATTCTTTGCCCACATTGTCAAGAACATTTCGAACCAAAATAGGCCTTATCAGCCATCTTAGAACTCACGGCTCCATACTTTCAACCCCACTGGATGAAATGAATGGTCATCATCATTCTTGATGGACAAACAACAATATAATATAATATAATATAATATAATATAATATAATATAATATAATATAATATAATATAATACAATACATTACGATACAATACAATGCAATATAATACAAAATAATACACTACAACACAATACAATACAATACAATACAATACAATATAATATAATGTAATATAATATAATATAATATAATATAATATAATATAATATAATATAATATAATATAATATAATATATCTTGAGGATAGAAAATATTCATCCATTCATTCATTCAGTAGCATATCCTTTGCAGAACCTCACTCCCATAACAAATTTCCGGAAAACCTCTCGACCATAAGCACGATGTCTCGCGTCCGATACACCGATCTGGAGATCATCCGCAACATCCCGCACCCATCTTCTCTTTGGCTTTCCTCATCTTCTCTTCCCTGGCATATACTCCTCCATTATTGTTCTCTTCAAAGTTTCATGTCGTTTCAAGTGATCAAAATATTTTAATTTTCTTTGTTTTATCATCTTTAATAGCCAACCTTCTTCAATATTCACCACTTGAAGTATGGATGAATTTGTTCTTTTCTTTATCCAAGATATTTTTAGAGCCAGTATATAACATTTATATTCAAAAGCATTTATGCGCTATTCAGCTTGTTTAGTAAGTGTGTAGATAATATTTTATTTTTATTTTGCATATCCTTTACAGGACATCGCTGTCAACACTAGCATCTTTCAGCTGTATGTTGATTTCTTGGCAAGATTACGCTCAGTAGTTTGCCATTGCTTTCTGAAATATAGTTTGGGGAAATCAAGGAGCAAAACATGATGCCCACTAAGCAATTTGCACACACAGAATATAGCACAGCAGTTATAAATCGCAACGAATAAACCGTAATGCAACTGCCTGTGTCGAAGTGTGACTCCTTGTGTTCGGCATCACAGTGAGAGTGTAATAGAATTCGGCACGTAGAAAACGCGTTATGAACCTCTGCCTCTGTTTCAGTAATTTCTAAAATCCACCTCAGTGCAGACTGGAACCCATGACTACCGGATCGACAGGCCCGCGTAAACCATTACCCGCTGCTCCCACTGCTGATGTGGTTTCTGGTATTTCCATGGGACAATGCGCAGACATAGCCGTGTGTTAATGGGACAATGCGCAGACATAGCCCAGTGTTACATGGGACAAAGTGAAGACATAACCCTGTGTTACATGGGGAAATGTGCAGACATAGCCCTGTGTTACATGGGGAAATGTGCAGACATAGCCCTGTGTTACATGGGGAAATGTGCAGACACAGACCTGTGTTACATGGGGAAATGTGCAGACATAGCCCTGTGTTACATGGGACAAAGTGAAGACATAGCCTTGTGTTACATGGGGAAATGTGCAGACATAGCCCTGTGTTACATGGGGAAATGTGCAGACATAGCCCAGTGTTACATGGGACAAAGTGAATACATAGCCCTGTGTTACATGGGACAAAGTGAAGACATAGCCCTGTGTTACATGGGGAAATGTGCAGACATAGCCCTGTGTTACATGGGGAAATGTGCAGACATAGCCCTGTGTTACATGGGACAAAGTGAAGACATAACCCTGTGTTACATGGGACAATGCGCAGACATAGCCGTGTGTTAATGGGACAATGCGCAGACACAGCCCAGTGTTACATGGGACAAAGTGCAGACATAGCCCTGTGTTACATGGGACAATGCGCAGACATAGCCGTGTGTTAATGGGACAATGCGCAGATATAGCCCTGTGTTACATGGGGAAATGTGCAGACATAGCCCTGTGTTACATGGGACAAAGTGCAGACATAACCCTGTGTTACATGGGGCAATGCGCAGACATAGCCCTGTGTTACATGGGACAAAGTGCAGACATAGCCTTGTGTTCAGCGTCAGTTGATTAACATACGTCACAGCTCCCGCCGGACAATAGCAGAAAAACGGGCCCTTGTTCCGAAAAAGGACAGAGGGAAAATCTAACACTGAATCTAGAGTCACACCGTATTTGTAGAGTAACACCCTGTTTGTAGAGTGGCACACTGTTTGTAGAGTGGCACCCTGTTTGTAGAATGACAGCCTGTTTGTAGAGTGGGACCTTGTTTGTAGAATGGCGCCCTGTTTGTATAATGACACCCTGTTTGTAGAGTGACACCCTGTTTGCAGAATGGCAACTTGTTTGTAGAATGACACCCTGTTCGTAAAGTGAGAAAACGGCTTAGCCACTCAAACACAGCCCCCCCCCCCCACCACCACCTAACCTCCCACGCCCCTCTGTTTGTGAATGTGACCCGAGTCACCGTACATGTGACTGCTGGAGCAGACGATGGTAATTAAGTTGCCCGTGTCTGGTGATTAGTCCCAGTTGTTGCCCCGGGTATATCACCGCCGGTAAAGGCCAGGGTGAGTGACAGCTGCCCGTAGAGGTCAAACGCATAGATATTGGGTTGAGTTCTCAAGGGATGCAAGTAGAGATAACGA
The DNA here is from genome assembly GCA_963921405.1 of Cepaea hortensis. Classification (NCBI taxonomy): domain Eukaryota; kingdom Metazoa; phylum Mollusca; class Gastropoda; order Stylommatophora; family Helicidae; genus Cepaea; species Cepaea hortensis. Next base: position 250,853,452 of record OY992876.1, read on the forward strand.
TATATTCTTCCATATCTGTTTCAGCTCAATAACAAATTCACACATGTTGAATGGTGCTTATAGAAGTATAATAAACAGTGGATATTAGAGGACGCACATGACAATATAACAAATTAAAACTATAGTTATCATACTAGGATTCGAACCTGTCACCCCCAAATGATAACAGCGTCTCGTTGCGTGGTAATTCGTTTCATTCGACGCATGACCAACTAGACACCCCTCAAATCGGTGTCATCATCAACCAGGCCTAACATCCACCTGAAACTACACGTGTCGTCATTTGGAGAGGACAGAATCGAATCTCGGGTTGGTAACTATAGCTTTCAATGTGAATGTTGCCTATCCAGCCTCTAATGTCTTCTCTTTTCTTATCCAGCCTCTAATGTCTTCTCCCTTCTTATCCAGCCTCTAATGTCTTCTCCCTTCTTATCCAGCCTCTAATGTCTTCTCCCTTCTTATCCAGCCTCTAATGTCTTCTCCCTTCTTATCCAGCCTCTAATGTCTTCTCCCTTCTTATCCAGCCTCTAATGTCTTCTCCCTTCTTATCCAGCCTCTAATGCCTTCTCCCTTCTTATCCAGCCTCTAATGTCTTCTCCCTTCTTCTACCTCTATGAGCACCAATTAATACACGCGAATATGTTTATATACTGTGTTAGTGGCCTCATAGGTTTCCTGTAATGACATATCTGTTGTTACAATTCTTTCAAAAATGCTTATAACTAAAGGTCATATGTAGACGTTCAAATGTGATGACTGTGTGGATGTTCAAATGTGATGACTGTGTGGATGTTCAAATGTGATCTTTGTGTGGATGTTTAAATGTGATCACTGTGTGGATGTTTAAATGTGATCACTGTGTGGATGTTTAAATGTGATCACTGTGTGGATGTTTAATAAATGTGATCACTGTGTGGATGTTTAAATGTGATCACTGTGTGGATGATTAAAAATGTTAACTATGTGGATAGCACAAACTCCACATTCTAACAGCATACGGGACGATGTGTTTTATCTATTTCAGCCAAAACATGATTCATCTATTCACTTCACGCGATGTGGGTTATTATATTTGTTTATTTACATTGCTCTGGACTCCCAGGTCGACCCCGCTACAATGAGTACCTGGACATGCCGTGGGAAATTTAAGCGGCCGGTGTGGTTTTGACCACATGCCACTTGGAGTGCCCTTTAGTCTATAACAATGCACAGGGCCATATGCCCAATGCAACGTTGAGTCGTGTATATGGGTCCTGTACTGACAGTTACTGCAAGGGTAAGATGTTACTTGTTATAAATTCTCTCCATGTACTATGATATTGACCGTTGACCTTTTATTGAAAGAGTAAGGTGTTACTTGTTATAACCTCTCTCCATTTACTCTGATTTTTACCGGTGACCTCAGCTCTGAATTACTGATCATCGTAGCTTTAATGCCTTCTTTATTCTTTCAAATATCATTGTATATGACTGGTCAGTTTAATTGTACATGGCTCGTCAGATGAATTGTACGTGGCTCCTCACTTGAATTATTGATGGCTTGTCAGTTTAATTGTAAATTCATAATCGATATATTTCATCTTCCTTCATCTTTAGACGATAATATGCATAAATACAAAGAAAGCCGAAGTCAACCTGAGCCTAGAGTTTGTCCTCTCAGGGAGAGAGTGTTGGCCAAAGTACGTGATGTTCTCTGTTCTGCATATGATGAACACTCCTGTTACTCATGCTTAGCTGTCGTTTTATCAATTCCACAGTGATCACATTTGAACATCCACACAGTGATCACATTTGAGTTTAGTTTAGTTTAGTCGATGGATCAATATCACGGCACACGGGTGCTCAGTTCTCCTCCTAACTCAAATCTGAGCCTGGAGAAACTCAGCTCAGTGCACGACCTCCGTAGTATCGGTGAGGATCCTGAAATACTTTGGGTAGATTTTTAACCCGAAATTGTGCCCGGGCAGCGCCGCTAGGCTACTCTTTTTCGATTTCCAACTGCCAAGGGATTTTTTACGTGCCCAACAATACACACGGGCGTCCGATCTTACTACCCAGATTCCAATTCCAATTTTCAAAACAAAAATTCCAAATTTGGCCTCGTTCAACCTGCCTCTTCAGCTGTGGTTATTGTTGAGGTCCGTGCTTTTTATGGGTTCCTTTACCCTAATTCTTGTCATGTGCTCTCTTACGAGTAAGTCCTATCTCGGACTGGTTATGTTGGTTTGTGTCTTTGACGTCCGCTGGGGGTTGGTCGGCGGCTATCCTTTGTGCTCGTCTCCTCTTGTGGTTTTCTTTGTTGGTGCAGGCTTCTGGCTTGTCTGGCTTGGCTGGGTGCAGTCCTTATAAGGACTCTTTGTTTGATGTTTCGTTATCTTTCGTTTTGTTCTGAGTTTGTATTACCTTCTCTAGTTGCTGTTGTATTCTTCATCCATTTGTTTCCAGATGAGTTGCGTTTCCGTATAAAATTTATCTTTCCATGTGCTGAGGTCATTTTCGTATTGTTTGCATCATAGTCTAGATTGCTCTTCCCTTTCTTCGTAATCAGCTTCATATATCTTTTTCCTCTTCCATGGAGGTATCTTGGCTGGACTACTGGCTTCTGCTTGTTGTTTCTGATTAGTCTGAGACTTGGCTCCATCATGCGTCTTTTTGTCTCCTTTTTTGTGAATTGTCTTCATCAGTTTTTCGATGTTTTTGTTGTTGTTGTTGTGGTGCTTCCCCTTGCTTCATCTCATCTGTTGCTTTGGATTGGTGCTGCGTCTTTTCGGCGTTCAGTAGTTCTCTTTCGGTCTTGATCATTTGTAGGATTTCCTCGTTTTCCTTCTTCATCATAGCCATGCGCTCCATCTCTTGTTTGATGTTGTGCTGGATCTCTCTCATGTCGGCCAGCAGCTTCTCATTATCGCTGGTTGGTGCTGGCGTCAGTATTGCCTTGACTTGATTCTTCAACTCGTCTATTTGGTGCTGCAGTTGGTCTCTTTCAGCTTGTAATATACCCTTAGCTGTCTCGCGCCTCTGCCTTGCTTCGTTGTATGGTGTCTTTGTGTTAATGGCAAACTTTAACACGTCTCTGTGTCGTTGCAGGTACAGACAGCCCAAGTACCTTGCTCCATGCTTGCCCAGGTAGTTGGCGCACTTTCGTTTGTTGTTGGGTGCTCGGAAGTCCGTGTCCAGCTTGGCCAGCGGACACTCCTTGAAGGCGTATTGATCGGCGCAGTACCGGCAGATTTCCGTCCTGCTGCGGCATGCTGCTCTGCTGTGGCCGTCCCTCTGACATCTGGAACATTGGGTGATCCTTGGGATGAATCTCTCTGGCTGCTGCATTCTCTTGTTGATAGACACTGTGGTCGGCATCTCGCTGCCCTCTGTCGTCACCACTGCCAAAGTTGTGGGAATCTTGGAGTATGTGAGGAGTCGCTCCGCCTTCAAGAATCGGGTGTGGAGATTCTCTTCTCGTAGCTGCTTCAGTATTTCTTCGTCTGATAGCTCCACTTGGATACGCTTGATGACCCACTTGATTGTCGGTGAGTCGGTTGTTACCGACTCTGGTGTCTTTCTCCTCTCTCTGCTTCTCGGTAGATTTGGCTCTTGTCTGTAGTGGGTTGTCGGCGGTCTCCCTCGTGGTGGCTTCAGTGGTAGCTGTAGTTTCATTTTCTGTGTTACAGCTCGCAGGTAGGCTCTCCACGTTCTTCTTCTTGTCGGCTCCCACGCTGCACATCTTGTATACCGCGTGTTTCTTGGTGTTCTTTCAACGTGCCATTTCCCCCCGTATCAGGCTTCTTGACTTGTCTTGTTAGAGCTCGCAGTTGCGAATGACGACTCACGCAGGCGAAATCTTATTACTAGAAGTCCACGAGGAAAAATCCCGGTCATCACCGGGGCTTGAACCCGGGACCTCCAGCACTCGAGGCGGACACCATACATCGAGATCACACAGCCCTTTTGATCACATTTGAACAGCATCATCGACTTTGTGCGTTATGTAATTCAGCCAACACCATCTATTCACTTCACATGATATATAACTCTGCAGTATGCATCTGACGAGATGCAGCGACGTATGCCAGGCCATAAATTCTGCAACCCATATTTCATGGCTTGTGTGTTTACATTCATTAAGGGAATATACTGTTTTCAGCTGCTATCTTGTTACAACAATCAGACACAAAGTAAATTAGTTACAGACAAATTGCAATCCAAACCTATCCAATCAGTGTACACATGTGTTCAGTCTCGACTGTCACCATCATGTGTCGTCAGTTTCATTTCCCCGACATCTATTCCGGAAGCAATTACTCACATTATGTCACTTCCGGCTTACAAACCGGATATGTCCCGAAGAACGCCCCCTGGCGCTGACCCTAGAAGGCGGCTGTAGTTAACGACCACGGCTGCGGGAGACTGAGGTTGTTGGTGGCTGTCATTAATTAACACGGCTGCTGGCGGTGTTTCATTGTGAGCCAGTCCGCGATGATTACCTTATCTCTTAGAGCGGTAGATGAAGGGATTTTAAATCAACGGGACCTCCATACCGTGGGGAAGTTTGTGAAATCTAGAAAAGTTGTGCTTGTGTTGTGGGGACGCTTTGCAGGATAGGAAAGCTGTTGTTGTGAAGAACTCTGATGATGGAACGGAAGACAAACCGCACAGCCATGCTCTGGTTCCTGACATTGATAGATATCTCAGGACAGTAACACGAAGCATGGGCAAGAAGAAACGGAAGTAGTGGTCCAAGGTGAAGTTATCATGGGTTTCAACTACAACCACTTCATGCCCACCTGATACTCCGTGGACATCAGCTTTGAAAAGAACGTTGTTAACAAAGGCATCTTCAGAGATCCTGAACTCAAGAGGAAGGTAACACCACGCGTCAAAGCACATTTGAAGAAAGGTAGAAGACTGAAAATTTAAAAAAAAAACAGGTAGTTTGTCTAGAAGTTCAGATTCTAAATTGTACCTGAAATAAATTTGCGAATAAACGTTTCAGTCATCATCATCATCATCATCATCATCATCATCATCATCATCATCATCATCATCATCATCATCATCATCATCATCATATTCCACTTTTGCCGTCAAGTGTCGTGGGCAGGGATAATTGGCGCTCCAGCGCCCAATGCGTGGCACTGGAAAGTGTCATTCCGGGTGATTGTACAATGTCTTTGATTTCGTCAATCCATTTTCTTCTCGGGCGTCCTCTTGCTCTCGTAGCAGATGTTCTTTAATATAGGGCCAATGCTGGTAGTAGATGGTGCTGTATTCTAACAAGATGACCAACCCATTTGATCTTCTACCGAAAAACAAATCCCACGTATAATGAAGTCACATTAAAAGAAAAAAAAAATACTTTGAGGTAAATTGAGCTGAGTCAAGAACCGACATCACAGCACTAGGGACATTGTCACACGTGCTCGGTCCTCATTTTCAACAGCTAGCGAGGAGTCCCAAAACTAATGGTACCAGTTGCAATCTGACTATATGTCTCTCTGGCCTTTCCTTGAAGAAGTATACGTCGGCCTGATCCTCTGGTCACTTTCTGCAGCACCATTCCAGGCAATGGTGATGCGTCGGCTTTTCCACACTATACACATCCTAAAAGGCCCTGTAATCATCTGCCTTAACGTGCATCAATATGCCACCCAGAGTTATAAACATATAGCCATTATAGTAACAACAATAATAATGATGATGATAATAATGATGATGATGATAATAATAATAATAATAATAATAATAATAATAATAATAATAATAATTGGTGGACGATGCATTAAGGAAGTTTTATGATTGTGACCGTCACTAGGAAGAACGAAAAATCACAATTTAATATACAAGTAAATTGGAATATTCTTAAGCAAGTGAATCGGTACAATTATCTCGGCCAGTCATAACATCTGATAGGAAATGTCTTGAAGTGATTAGAATAAGAATCGCCATGGCGAAAAAGGCCTTTCGTAAGATGGAAAACATACTCACTAATAACAAGATGTCTTTTGTAACGAGAAAAAGAGTGTTGAGGTGGTACATAGAACTTGTGCTTTTGTATGGATGTGAGGCGTGGACAATGATCAAGCAGGCGGAAAAACGTCTGATGGTTGTGGAATTGTGGTTTCGGAAAGAATACCATAGATATACAGAAAAACCAATGACCAAGTCCTACAAGAAAGAAATCGTAAACTGATTAGAGCAGTGGTTCTCAACCGGTGGGGAATTTTAGGGTTTCCATGGGGATTTAAGATTATTTCAAGATCATGTTAATACAAGAACCGATTACTTGATTTTGCTTCTCCCTCCATACTTTACGGTTCTGTACTTTTCACCCTTTTAAAATTCGTTTCATAACGTAAGTAGACTAGCAAATCACGTTTTATGTAGACGTCTAGACTTGTTCTAGTAGGCGTTAGTTAATTTAGCTTCCACTGTTACGTATACTGTGTAGGGGCGGCGGCGGGGGGGGGGGGTCTATAGGGAGGAAATACGAAAAAAGGGGAGGGGGAGAGAATGACATTCTGAACATATGGTGAAGGGGTGCATGGGCCAAAAAAGGCTGAGGACCACTGGATTAGAGAAATTGGACGTAGACAGTCAAAATTTGTTGGTCACGTTATGAAAAGAAATAAATTGGAGAACTTGATGACATCTGGCAAGATGTCGGGGAAAAGAACAAGAGGAAGGCAGATAATTAAATACCTGGATGACTTGACCACATGGCATGGACGAGACAAGAACACTGAGCTGAACCATGACTCTGGTAATCATGTAAGATGGCGAGACATGACCGCCCACGCTTATCGGCATGACACATGATGATGATGATGATGATGATGATGATGATGATGATGATGATGATGATGATGATGATGAATAGCCCAATAAAAGGCGGTGTGTGAAACGATGAAGAATAATCTCTGCAATATTCTTTGTCAATCGTGGTTCTTCAGAGCTGTATTGAGCTGGTCATGATGTACAGAAGCGAATCATGGACAATTATCAGACAAGCGAGGAATGATGTGGAAGCTACGGAGGTGTGCTGTGGTAGGAGATTGATGACATCGCTGCGGGCGGATAGAAATAGCAATTAAAATATTTTTCAAAGAAATCACCCCACACAGAGATCTGCCTACTCGTATCAGAAGGTTCTTAATCGGATATGCTTGCTTGCTTGCGTTCGCTGGCTGTGAACTCCAGCGTGAAGTCCTGTATGTCGGATGAAGACATCCTGTTGTCCAACATCAGTGTGATGTCATACCGGACTAAGGATTGCGTGAGTATCCGTTGTCCCATGTCTGGTTTATTGGTGTGCAGACTGGTGGTACCTCGCCGTGCAGGCAGGTTCTCTCCGACTTCGACCAGTACCGTGCGGTAGATTTTCTCAGTATGATGTAAGTCCTCGAAATGCCGCCCCTTACATGTTTTTTTTATTCTTTAAAAATGCCGCCCTTTGAATGAAGCCTCCTTATGGTGCCGCCTGATGCGGCCGCCTCTCTATATCATAGCACGGCACTGCCCTGTTCTTAACGAGAGAGAGAGAGAGAGAGAGAGAGAGAGAGAGAGAGAGAGAGAGAGAGAGCGAACGAACAAACTTGATTCTCAAAGGGTTAAGAATTAGGCACGCAGGCCCATCTGACATTTTGTCCTTCTCTGAAGAACCCTGAACGAGTCTTATCCAGTTAACTCGTTCCTTAAGTCAAGGGGCACCCAAGGAGACGACCTAGGCCCGTGGGCCTCCTGCCTTGTTGGCAATCCTAGCACTGTCTGGCTACAGCCGTGACTGTCAAAGAGCAGGTCACAAAATAGTGTTCAGTAATTGTGCCAACATGTGCAGCTGGTGCGCAGGAGTAATCACCATCCCATCCGTCAAGCCGTGCAAACGTCAACACATCGGATTGACACAGTTCTAACAGCAACAACAGCAACTCCAACAAGTTAAGCAAGAAAGCAATGATTCCTCTATGAGTTGATTACGAGGTGAGCGTAGTCTCGGGGTTAATGAGCTTGCATTTCAACTTCCGTTTCGCTGACGGCCGGGTAGTGGGTTCCGTTCCCTACACAGAACAGATGAATTTCAACGATGACTTCTTGCTTAGGAAACAATGGCAAACTACTGAATCAACTTGGGGTTGGTCCCAAAGTCCTGCAAAGGCCACGCAACATCTGGTTGCTGTTACCAGATTACTTAAACATTGTCCGTTAAGATAACGGTACGCCACTTCTTGCCTAGGATACTTCAGAACGTGGCCAGTGTTTGTTACCAAAGGTGTTGTTTCCTGATCACAAAGGGCGGTATGTAACTAGCTGATACTGCAGTCTGAATGATGAGTGGTACCCTGCCGACTTTACAGACGAAAGTATGTGGATTGGAATTAGGCCAGAATTCCATCGCACAATCTGAATAAAACCACGAGATATAACAGTAATCGTAGAGATACTAGAACAAGTAATACATTTCTCATGTTTTGGACATATGATGGCAGATGTGTAGTAGAAATCCAAAATAGAATAGGAATGGCCACAAATACTTTCAACAGCAGGATATCAGTATTAATATCTAGAGAGATTAGCAATGCGTTAAAAATGAGAATTGTCAAATGCTACGTATATTCAACGCAGCATGGCGCGGAATCCTGGACATTGAACAAGCAACTAGAAAGTTGAATAGGGGCCTTGGAGATGTTAATATACAGAAGAACATATCGTATTTCATAAAAACAAAAACAAATTCAGAGGCTCTAGAAAAACTGGAAATGAAAAGAGAATTGACGAAATAAATAAAACAAGAGGCACGTTAAATATTTCGGTCACGTTTAAAAGCATAACACTCGTTTACAAATCATACAGGAGGGTAAGGTTGAGGACAAGCGAACAAGAGGCAGACAACGATACAAGTGGGAAGATAGTATCAAGGGATGGACAAACAGCAATCTGACAGAATGTACAGTCAAGGCAAGAGACAGTCAGTGTTGGAGATCCACTGCAGCCAACCTTCTTTGTGGAGACGGCCTTTGATTGATTGATTGAAAACGGAAGCTCTAAGAAATGGAAAGCTACACACTAATACAGGCAAATATTTAGACCGAAGTCTTTAACAAGGGGACAGCAATAACAGAACAATAACAAACAGATAACACATTAATGTGTGCCTGTTAAGAAGCAATCCAATCCATGAAAGTGGAAACCGAACAAGGAAGCAGCAATCTCTGTCCTATTATAATTACTTAACATTCGGGTTATTAATTTGAAGATTCTCTCTCTCTCTCTCTCTCTCTCTCTCTCTCTCTCTCTCTCTCTCTCTCTCTCTCTCTCTCCCTCTCCCTCCCTCTCTCTCTACCGCCCTCTCTCTTTGTCCTCCCTATGACTCCCTCTGTCTCTATCTCTCTCTTTTTATCTCTCTCTGCCTCACTTTTTTATCTCCCCTGTCTCTCTCTATTGTCTCTTTCTATCTCTCGCACTGCCCCCTCTCTCGCTGCCTCCCTTTCTACCGCTGCCTCCCTCTCTCCATGCCCTCCATTTGTCTATCTCTTTCTGTCTCCCCCTCTCTCTCTGTCTCACTGTCTCTTTCTATATATCTCTATCTTCCTCTCTCTCTCTCTCTCTCTCTCTCTCTCTGCCTCCTTCTCTCTTTGCCCTTCCTCTGTCTCCCTCTCTCTCTATCTCTCTTTCTCCCCTCTCTCTGTCTCATTCTATATCTCTGTCTCTCTGTCTCTTTCTCTCTCTCTCTATCTTTCTCTGACTCTGTCTATTTATGTCTCTCTGTCTCTTTCTATCTATCGCTCTATCTCTCTGTCTACTCTCGCTGTCTTTCTGTCTCTTACTATCCCTCTGTCTCTCTCTGTCTATTTCTATCTATCTCCTTCTGTTTCTTTAAATCTCTCTCTGTCTCTGGCTCTCTCTGTCTAACGCTCTATCTCCCTCTCTCTGCCTCTGTCTCTTTTTACCTATCTGTCCGTCTCTCTCTATCTCCCTCTCTTTTCGGCTCTCTCTGCCCCCTCTGGCTGTCTCCCTCTCTCTCTAGCTCTCTGTGTCACCCTCTCTCTGTGTCTCTCTCTGTCTTTTTCTGACTCTTTCTACCTATCTCTCTGTCTCTCTCTCTCTCTCTCTCTCTCTCTGCCCCCTCTGTCTGTCTCCCTCTCTCTCTAGCTCTCTGTGTCACCCTGTTTCTCTGTCTCTCTCTGTCTTTTTCTGACTCTTTCTACCTATCTCTCTGTCTCCCTCTCTCTGTCTCGTTCTCTCTTTCTGTCTCTATATTTCTGTCTATATCTCTATATCTCTTTGTCTCATTTTATCTATCTCTATGTCTCTTTCTATCTATCCCTGACTCCATCTCTCTGTCTCCCTCTTCCTCTGTCTCCCTCTCTCTATGTCTCCATCTCTCTGTGTCTTCCTCTCTGTGCGTCCCCCTCTCTCTCGCTCTCTCTCTCTCTCTCTGGGTCTCCCTCTCTCTCTTTCTCTCACTCTCTCTGTCTCCCTCTCTCCCCGTTTCCCTCTCTCTCTGTTTCCCTCTTTCTCTATCTCCCTCTCTATGTGTCTCCCTCTCACTGTGCCTCCCTCTATATCTCTCCCGCTTTCTCTGTCTCTTTCTCGTTCTGTCTCCCTCTCTCTGTATCTCCCCTCTCTGCCTCCCTCTCTCTGTCTCTCGCTGCCTCCCTCTCTTTGTCTCCCTCTCTCTATCTCCCTATCTCTCCGACACCCTCTTTCTGTGACTCTCTGTTTTACTCTCTCTGTGTCTCCGTCTCTCTCCGTCTCCGACTCTCTCTTTGTCTTTCTCTGTCTCCCTCTCTCTGTCTCCATCTCTCTGTGTCTCTCTCTGTGACTGCCTCTCTCTGTCTCCCTCTCTGTCTCTCTCTGTCTCTCTCTGTCTCCCTCTTTATCTGTCTCTCTGTGTCTCCCCCTCTTTCTGTCTCTCTGTCTCTCTGTCTCTCTGTCTCTCTCTCTCTCTGCCTCTTTCCATTTCTCTCTATGTCTCTTTCTATCTATCTCTCATGTTGTTTGTCTATCAAGAATGATGATGACCATTCATCTCATCCAGTGGTGCCGAAAGCATGGAGCCGCGAGTTCTAAGATGGCTGATAAGGCCTATTTTGGCTCGAAATGTTCTTTGACAATGTGGGCAAAGAATGCTTGACGTTTCTGGAGGTTTTCCTACAGTGGTTTTTCTGTCCTGCCTTTTCTTCACAGCTCTTGCAGTCCTGGTTGCCTCACACGTGACTGCACCCTTGCGTAATGATGCACGCCACGAATTTCGGTCTCTGGCTGCAGTCTCCTAGGTGTCATGATGAATTCCAAAAGCATTCAGTCAGATTTTCAGAGTGTCCTTAAAGCGTTTCGTCTGGTCGCCTTAGGAGCGTTTACCACAACGCAACTCGCCGTAAAAAATTCGTTTAGGGAGCCTGTGATCTGGCAAGCGAGTTAAGTGACCAGCCCAACGAATCTGATTCTTTATTAGTAGAGTATGGATACTGGGCATGGGCGCTCTTTCTAAGACTTCGGTTTTTTGGGATCTTGTCTTGCCATTTAATCTTCAGTAGCTTTCTAAGGCAGACTGTGTGGAAGTGGTTTAATTTCCTAGCGTGTCGCGGATAAACACTCCAGGTTTCACAAGCATATAGTAGTGTGGGTAATATAACTGCTTTGTAGACTTTCAGCATTGTTTGCAGGCTTATTCTATTTCTGTCCCATACATCCTTGTACAGTCTGCGGAAGGCCGCGCTGGGCTTGGAAATTCTTGCATTCACTTCGTCATCAATTGTGGCAGCTTGTGACACAGTGCTGCCAAGATAGGTGAATTTGTCCACAACACTTAGTCTATGATCATTCACTTTGATATTCGGCACAGTGTGATTATTCCCTGGAGCTGGCTGGTTCATAACTACAGTCTTCTCCAAGTTGATATTGAGCCCAAAGTTGGCACAGGCATGTGAGAAAGCTGAAATATTGTGTTGCGTGTCTGCCTCTGAGTTGGCATATAGAGCGCAATCGTCAACAAATTAGGAGCTCTCTGACGGTGTCGCTGATAATTTTTGTTTTAGCTTTCAGCCTTCTGAGATTGAATAACTTTCCATCCATGCAGTAGTTGATGTCTATTCCAATGTCGTTGCTCTCGAAGGCATTCATCAACATAGCTGAAAACATGAAGCTGAACAGTGTTGGTGCCAGGACACATCCTTGCTTCACCCCATTGGTGATAGAAAAGGACTCAGACAGTTCACCATTTTCCTATACTCTTGCCTGCAATACCGTCATGAAATATCCGCACTATATATATATATATATATATATATATATATATATATATATATATATATATATATATATATATATATATATATATATATATGTCAACGGTAACTTCTGTTTCATAAAATAATGGCAAACTACTGAACGTCAAAGTGGCCCAGTGTCCCCCTCTTCCCCCCCCCCCCCCCCCCAAAAAAAAAAAAAAAAAAAATAAAATCAACCCAGAATTGAACTCGGCTTTCTGCATAGGACATGCAACATTGAATTGAAACAAGAGTTGAGCTTAGACCCTTGAAAAGTTAAGTCGTGCTAGCAGGTTGACTGTCGTGTGTGTGTGTGTGCGTGTGTGTGAGAGAGAGAGAGAGAGAGAGAGAGAAAGATAGAGAGGGAGAGAGAGAGAGAGAGAGAGAGAGAGAGAGAGAGAGAGCACTCGCAACTGCGTCTGCATGCTAGTCTATATACCATATATAATCACGTATCCGTTCTCCCTAGTGCGCTGCACATTCTCAAACATTTCTCGGCTTTCGTGTCATGTTTTAAAGGCCTCTTGTAAGCTGGAAATATGATGACTATGTTTCCGAAGTTTGTAGTCAATCAGCTGCAGGCGTGTATGGTTGCGTGTCTACTACAATCGTCTTAATAAACGCCACGTCTTCGCCAAGATGAAGGACGTCTCACTGCACCGACTCTGGTTGTGTCTGTGGCTTGAATGCTACCCCGCCACAACTGGCGAGTCAGGCAGACAATAGGCCCTAACGACGTTTGATTTGTGGTTTAACTCTACAGTTTAGTTAGGCATCTGTAGTCCTATCTGCGCTTCAGGGCAAGTGTGCAAACCTACAGACAGCTGATATACAAACAGGAATATAGTTATATTGGTTGAGGGACAGGATGTGTTAGGCGAATGGATGGATGACAAAAAGACGGACGGCAGAAAGAAAGAGAGACTGATACTATTCAAGACAGACAAAGCTATAGATAGGCAGAAGGCAGGCAGACAGACAGACCCAAAAAATAAAAACCCACAACAATTGACAAACAGACCAACAAACAAACATAGAGAAAACCAACAAACCAACAGACAGATCGACAGACCAACAAACAGACAGACAGACATACCTACAAATAGACAGACTGACAGACAACAAAAAGCCAGACTGATAGACAACAAACAGACAGACTGATAGACAAAAATAGATTGACAGAACAACAAACAGACAGAGAGACAGACCAACAAACAGACAGAGAGAGACAGACCAACAAACAGACAGAGAGACAGACCAACAAACAGACAGAGAGAGACAGACCAACAAACAGACAGAGAGACAGACCAACAAACAGACAGAGAGAGAGAGACAGACCAACAAACAGACAGACAGACCAACGAATAAACAGACAGACATACCAACAGACAGACCAACAAACAGACTGACAGACCAACACACAGACAGACAAACCAACAAACAGACAGAGAGAGAGACAGACCAACAAACAGACAGACAGACCAACAAACAGACAGACAGAGACAGACCGACAAACAGACAGACAAACAGACAGACCAACAGACAGACCAACAAACAAACTGACAGCCAACAATCAGACAGACAAACCAACAAACAGACTGACAAACAACAAACAGACATACTGATAGATCAACAAACGGACAGACTGATAGACCAACAAACAGACCTACTGACAGACCAACAAACGGACAGACTGACAGACTAACAAACAGAAAGATTGAGAGACCAACAAACAGACAGTCTTACAGACCAACAAACAAACAGACTGACAGACGAATTGCCTGCTTGATTGACAAATTGCTTGACCGGCTGATTTGAAGTATTGCTTGTCGAAGTCGGATTTACCGAGCCACAGACTGACCGAAACGGTGCAACGCAATTCACTAAATGATTTTGATATTAATAGATGAGTCGGTGCATCCATAGTTGGATGTTGATGATTGATTGGTAGGGGATATGTCAGAATAGGGGTCTATGGTGCTTGGATAGATGGATGTGGCACGGATACTTGAAGAGAGATAGAGGGAAACAGTGTAATAGAGAAAGTGTGAAGAATAGAGAGACACATGAGAAGATAGAAGGAAAAGAGAGAGTGAGTGAGAGAGAGAGAGAGAGAGAGCATGTTAGAGAGGGATATATAAAGAGAAGAAAAATATAGAAAGTATGGAGAAGAGAAAGAGAGCGAGAGCGAGAGCGAGAGAGAGAGGCGAGTGGTGCAAGTGTGTATCAGACAGAGATAGAGAGAGGAGGGAGAAAAGAGGATATATATATATATATATATATATATATATATATATATATATATATATATATATATATATATATATATATATTCAGCTGTATGTTGATCTTTTGGCAAGATTACGCTCAGTAGTTTGCCATTGCTTTCTGAGCGGCCGGCTCCCATACCCCCGTAAGTTACCGATGCGATTCGAACCACTGCTGATTTGAACCGTCATCACGTTACCGACGAGAGTATACGAGATTACGGAGAAAAGTCATAACCTCTAAGCCAGAGAGAGAGAGAGAGAGAGAGAGAGAGAGAGAGAGAGAGAGAGAGACCGAGAGGAAGAGAGGTAAGACAGAGAGCGCGTTTTTGTGTATGTGTGTCAGAGAGAGGGAGGAATATATAGAGATAAGATAAATACAGAAAGTTAGAAGGGGAAGAACGACAACAGGGAAAGCCATAGTTATTCAGATTAGAGAGAGATAAACCGAGAGACAGTCAGAGAGAGAGAGAGAGAGAGAGAGAGAGAGAGGAGACACACACACACACACACAGAGGGGAGATAGAGAAAGAGGGAGGCTTAGAGAGAGAGGAGATAGAGACTGAGTAGGAGACACAGAGAGAGCGAGAAAGAGAGAGAGGGGGTACAAAGAGAGAAAGGAAGACACAAAAAGAGGAAGAAACACAGAGAGAGAGAGAGAGAGAGAGAGAGAGAGAGAGAAGGAGAAAGAGAGAGGGGGCAGAGAAGAAGGCACAGAGACAGAGGGTTTATAGAGCGAGGAAGGTACAGAGATGGAGAGAGGGAGACAGATTTCATCTAACGATTGGATATGATTAAAACTTTGAGTGACTTCAAGCTCGGGTATTCATCCTTCAAGAGCTCTCAGCGGCCATCCCATTCTTCTTGCTCGGATATTAGTTCCAGATGCCCTTAGACACCCACGTTGTTCACCGCCCATGGATCCACTTGGAGCGACCGCTCTACCTGTTTGTTGTGTAGCTACACATGTAACGACAGATATGGTTGCAATAATGTATGGCAGGAAGTGAATTGTCTGTCTGTCTATCTGTCTGTCTGTCTGTCTGTCTGTCTGTCTGTCTGTCTGTCTGTCTGTCCTACTTTGTCTCTTTTTTCATCTGCCATCTATTCCTCCCTCAAGATCTCCTCTTTCTGTCTTTCTGTCTTTCTTTCTGTCTTTCTTTCTGTCTGTCTTTCTTTCTTTCTTTCTTTCTTTCTTTCTTTCTTTCTTTCTTTCTTTCTTTCTTTCTTTCTTCTTAATGATTGCAATGTGTTATTTGTATCTACAATGTTGCAGCTATAGACATATTTACATCGCTTTTGTACCGGGTATCCTAAGTTCTGTGGAGCATCTGATGGCTGGTTGCCTCCATGTTAGCTGCTGTAGACTGAGAAGTTTAGATGTGTAAGTATGTATGTACATCCGTATGTAGAGCATTTTGATTTTACCGGGAAAGACACTTGCCATCGCCCATTCTTCTGTTAGTTAAACCAGTTTCATCACGTGAATGCCAGGGTTGGACTTCAGCTGTCACAGGTGATGAATGCACACTATTTTGCATTAATTGCATGACTTCCCTTCCAAGATGTTTTCCTTGACAAACTGATTTTCTTGGCAATGGTGCCAAGAAACATTTTCTGCTGTGGTGTCACTGCTGATTACAATGCATCATCAGTGACAACAACGCTCCCGTGAGAACACATAATCAAGGTCAACGAACCATCAGTGACAACACATCTTCAGTGACAACACATCATCAGTGACAGCACATCATGAGTAACAACACATCATCAGTGAAAACACATCATCAGTGAAAACACATCATCAGTGAAAACACATCATCAGTCAAACAACATATCTTCCCAGACAACACATCTTCCCAGACAACACATCTTCCCAGACAACGCATCTTCCCAGACAACACATCTTTCCAGACAACACATCTTTCCAGGCAACACATCTACCCAGACAACACAGATACCCAGACAACACATCTTCCCAGACAACACATCTTCCCAGACAACACATCTTCCCAGACAACACATCTACCCAGACAACACATCTTACCAGACAACACATCTACCCAGACAACACATCTTCCCAGACAACACATCTTCCCAGACAACACATCTATCCAGACAACACATCTTCCCAGACAACACATCTTCCCAGACAACACATCTACCCAGACAATACATCTTCCCAGACAACACATCTTCCCAGACAACACATCTTCCCAGACAACACATCTTCCCAGACAACACATCTATCCAGACAACACAGATACCCAGACAACACATCTTCCCAGAAAACACATCTTCCCAGACAACACATCTTCCCAGACAACACAGATACCCAGACAACACAGATACCCAGACAACACATGTAAGGCGCCCGACTTAATTAAATATGTATATATCAATCAACACTCAGCGGGGGATGCAATCAGTAATAAACAGGCTGCTTTTACATTACAAGACGTTTCCTCTTACCATTTTAGACTGGGTGTACAATACATACACGTGTATTACTACCCGTCATATATGTTAGTGTTTGTGGTTAGTGATTCAGCCATTTGTAATCATATAATTACAGTAACAATTCGATTAACCGTCACTCACTTAACCACAAGTTTCCGTTTTCCATCATCGTCTTTTAAAAGATGCATGTGTATGAAAGCTGTTATTTGTGTATTTACTTTAGATATTTTTATCTAAGGCTTGATTACATCTGATGATTCTATGATTGTCAAAGTATTTTGGAATACAAACAACTTAAAGGGCGCTATTTTTAATGTCGCCACTGCCTGGGCTGACCTTATAGTGTCTAACCTAAAGAATGGGTAGAATAAACTCTTGCCTGAACCTACTGACGAAACTGAAGGAACTGAGACTGTTAGTGTTGACAACATTGTGCAACTGTGCTACAATTTAGAACTAAACAGTGAAAACTTTACGCTGGAAGTAACAGATTGGTTGGAATGTGACAAAATGGATGTGAGGCTTTGAAATTTTGAACGATGATACATTTGTATCTAGTGTGACTACCACTGAAGAAGAAAAACTGATGACGATGAAGGATCAGTTGTTAATTCACCAAAAACATACAACTAACCACCCAGAAGCAGAAACAATGTTATCAAAGTGCATCGACTGGTTTGAAATGCAAGACGAGGAAAACGCAAAACAGATCCTTCTTCTGTGTAAGATAAGGGACATCGCAACAGAGAAAGCTCGAGCGTCAAAGAAACGGAAGGAAATGACAAATTATTTTAATGTAACGTAGGTTTATAGTAGTGCAATACATATCTGTACATTACTACTCTTATATTAAAGTTTATGCTGATCGGTTTGTAAAATTAAAAACTGTATGTATGTGGTATTCACTTGTAACGGGTTTTAGTTTTATTTTCGCCCCAAGCTGGCAGTGAAATCACGTTACTATACACATGTATTAATATTTCTGTTATCCGTCTGTTCGGTTATCCATCACAGCCCTGGTCCGGTCGGTGACGGTTAATGAAAGTTCTACTGTACTTCTAAACGAGGTTTGTAACACCTCCCTGAACTTGCACGACATGTACACAGAACAAGAGAACCCGTCAACAACCATGACATCTGTAATACCATTCTTCTTCTACTTCCATTTATCCCCATTTGGAGAATATGCCCAGCCGTTGCTGTTTCCTGCCACCTTCATCGTGTCCTCCCAATGTTATTCATCTCTATCACCAATTCTCTTCTGCATATGCTATTAGCTCTCCCTCTATTGCGTGTGGCCTGTGGGTTCCAGAAAACGAACTTTCTGGTCACACTCTGATCAGTTTTTCTCAAAGTGTGTTCTATACAACAACAGCGTCTTTTCTTCTACCTCTTGATTGGCTAGAACATTGGTTCTCAACCTTTTTTGGCCCGTGCCCCCCTTCACAATATTTTCAGAACGTCAATCCGCCCCCCCCCCCCTTTAATATTTCCTCCCTATAAATCCCCCCCCCCCCCAGTCAGAATCTCGAATGTCTCCAACCGAGATGCAGGAACATCGTTACGCCCGCCAGGCGAATAGTCCCCAACCGGGATGCAGTAACATCGTTACGCCCGCCAGGCGAGTATTAGTTACCTGCCCGCAGGTTGCTGGCTGACGCGATAGCCAGCGGTCAGGCAAGGACAAAGCAAGAAGCACGCAGTCCTCGTGAAGCCAATCCACAGAGGGCAAGCGCTGTGCGAGAAACAGACAGACAGCTTGGGTACTCGGACCAGACAGGACGTGTGGATAGAGAAAGGCTTTGTGTAGTTCTGTGCCCGAAAGTCGAATGCTTGTACATCTTGTGAGATAGACTGTAAGCTGTGGGTTGTCTGTAAGTGTATTGATGTCTTGCATATGTATTGTAATGATCATCACATGCCAAACTAGATCGTATTGCATGTGACTTGTAAATAAATCCATTGAACTTCGTGTCGTTGTGTCTCAAGTCCAATCATGTTGTACTTGTACTTGTATCACATGTGTTAGGTATAATGAGCCAGGTTTAAGACCCTGACATGTGTGAACGTGGTGGCATCGTCCGGCTTTAAATTAATTAAGATTTGAACCTAGATTTGTGAACGTGAGGACTTTTGTCCAGCTTTAATGTACATTTAAATGTGAACGTAAAGGCTCATCCTTATACATTATTAGATTGTTTGAATATGGAGGCTAGATGTGAACGTAAAGTACATACATTTGTTTGATCTTGTAAACGTGTAAAACATCAGTGATTGTGTAACTTGTCGCCATTTTGACCTTGTCGACATTGTGAAGTTGTCGTCATTGTGACCTTGTCGCCATCTTGTAAACTTGATGTCTATGTCCTTACTGAATGTCATCTTGATGTAAGTGATGTGTCATCAATGTTGTAGAGTGTTGAGATATATTTAGATTGTATTTGTGAAGTTAGTTGTGGAAAGCAGAAAGTTTCGGAAAGAAAGTGACTTGTGGTTTTGAAAAAAATTGTTGACTGACGACATTACGACCTACAATTACACTCAACGCCATACAAACCTAATCAAAACTTAGTGACAAGCATACACACCACATCAGATAGACGCTAATTTATTTCCTCCAAAAACAAAGCAGGTTTTCTGTGCCATCTGAAACCCTTGCCCGTAGAGGTCATTTGTGTTTGAAGTAGCGACCCTACAGTTCCTAGCCCTGGGTTGAACCGTTCTCCACCGCATCCAGTACACTTGAGTATATTTTTCTTTCTATATACTTTCGGATGCAAATTTGGGCACAAATTGTAAGTTGAACAAAATTGTAAATTTTTCACATTACTAACACCTTGTAGCTAATTGTGTGTCTGACAACTCATTTGGATGTAAATTTTCCATCATGTCTTCATTAAATGACTTCATCGAGATGGGTTTAAAGCTAAAGTTAACTGGTGATGAGTTAACAAAGTGGAGTGAGAAAAAATACTCTGAACACCTCCTAGTACAGGAAAAAGCTAACGAACGCGAAGAGAGAGCAGCTGAAAGAGCTGCCAAGCAGGTAGAGGCAGAAACAGCCTTAAAGCAGTCAGAGGCAGCAACAGCATTAAAACAGGCAGAGCTAGAACTATCTGAAAAAACAAAACAGGCAGAGCTAGAACTATCTGCAAAAACAAAACAAGCAGAGTTAGATAATGAATTGAGGATGGCAGAAATCTCAGCTCAAAGTAAAAGAGAAGAGCTTGAGTTACAACTAAAAATTAAACAACTTGAAACTGATACTGCCATAGACAAAGAGTCTAAGAAAGCTCAAAGACTGGAGAAAGAAAACCAGTATAAAAAGTATCAAGGTATTGTAAGAAATTATACCTCAGGTGACTGCATTGCAGTTTTCACCCAAAATTTTTAAACCTTAATGGACCATTACCAGATCCCACTTTCTGAATGGAATATTATTTATACGAGGAGTTTGTCAGGGGAGCCTCTGAAAGTCATAGAGACTATCCCCAAAGACCTCAGAAAAGATTACCATTATCTAAAATCAAAGATTATGGCACATTTTATGCTAGATGAGGCTGGTTACAGAGAACAATTCAGCAAGTTGAGTCCAAAACCGACTCAAACGTTCTCTGACTACCTCTGCTTAGTCCGAAACATATTTATCAAACGGACTTCAGCAGCTAAAATAGATAAAGATTATCAGAAATTAGAAGATCTCATCATCAGGGATAAAGTCATCTCATCCCTTCCATCAGCATTTTCAAAATTTTTGCAAGAGAATGAATGTACGAGTGTAGATCAGATTGAGAGACGTGGTTCGGCTTATTATACAGCCAATAAACATTGTTTTGCTAGTGAAGCTACTGATACAAACTTTGTAGCATCGACTAACTATGAAAAACCTCGATCAGAACCCTATAATAGGCAAAAACCATATAAGCCTACGTCTGAGAAATACAATCATTGTAGATATTGTAACTTTTCACACAACCAAGGTGAGATGTGTGACAAGAACCCAGCATATCTTACATATCTACAGAACATCATAAATAGCCAAGATAAGGAACGTAAATCCTTCAAAAATGCACGTAAATGTTTCCTCTGTAAGGCGTACGGGCATTGGCGTCATGCTTGTAAAGGAAGGCAAATTACCAAGAAAGCAAATGCCGCCTTATTTGATAGTTCATCATCAGATGAAGAACAATCAGAGAAACACCCTGTGAACTCAGCACAGGCTTTTGACATGTTTAACGCAAATAAATGTACTGTTTGTAATACCTTTTATGAAGATGGCATTTTGACATGCGGCCACTCCATTCCTATTGCCAATGAAGAAGCTAATTTGGTAATAAATTCCAAAGGCAGAATAAACATCCACCAGGGGTATGTGAATGGCAAGCCTGCTACAGTTCTTCGGAACACCGGCAGTTCACTTATAGGATTAAAGAGAAAGTTCATAATGCCTACAGACTATACAGGCAGGCACGTAACATGCAGAACATTCTCTGGAAATATTGAAAAGTACCCATTAGCATGGGCGTATATTCAGACACCTTTCCTCACTGGAAAAGTAAAATGCGCAGCATTAACTAACCCTGTGTGTGATATTATCATTGGAAATTTATCAGAGGTGAATTATATGCCTCATGATATAACATCTGTTTGCATCGATGAGAACATAATATCATCACCATCATATGTCATCATTGATAATGTTGTATCACCAAATGAATGTATGGTAGCTAATGTAGCACTAAGATCTCATGACATCATTGATCAAACTGTTTCATCACCATCTGATATCATTGAATGTATGAACGCAGTAACCAGATCTACTGCTAGAGTGCAAGATGAAATTAATCAAACTGAGGCTATAGAAATGCTTAGCCCAGTGGTACTACCTCCTAAAACCATGAAGGAGACTTTTGTAACAGCCCAAAAGGCTGATCCTTCATTGTCTAAATATTGTAATCTGATCGGCCAAAAGCCAAAGGTAACCAAAAATGCAAGATGGCATTTTGCTTTGAAAAACTGCATCCTCACCAGGTACTATACCAGAGGTGACAGCACAACAGAGCAAACTGTTTTGCCAGTTGAATACCGTAAGCAAGCCTTACATCTTGCCCATGATATACCTCTTGCAGGGCATATGGCATACTCTAAGACCAGATCAAGATTACTAACACAGTTTTATTGGCCCAAATTCTGCAATGACATTAAGCAATATTGCAGAAGTTGTGACATCTGCCAAAAACTAGTGAAGAAAGGTAAACACCCACAGGCAAAATTACAGATTACTGACTTAGCCAGTCGACCTTTTGAGAAAATATCTGTCGACATAGAGGGCCCTCTTAATCAGATAACAACCAGAGGGAATAAATATATTATTACCATCATTGATTTATGTAGCCGCTGGCCTGAAGCGATTCCGTTAAAGAACATAACTGCCAATGATATAATGGAAGTTTTCTTCCATATATTTTCACGGATAGGATTTCCAGACACTATCCTATCAGATAGGGGAAGTCAGTTCATTGCCGCATCTACTCAAGCTTTCACAAAATTGTTAGGGGTGAAACAATGTTTCAATACTCCATATCACCCTCACTCAACTGGAATCATAGAGAAGTTTAACGGTGATTTAAAGCATATGCTTGCTAATGTCACGCAAGAACATCCCAACAACTGGGACACATATTTGCCTGCTATACATTTTGCTTATCGCGATGTGCCACATTCTAGCACTGGATTCTCTCCTTTTGAACTTATCTATGGTGCAAAACCACGTGGCCCATTGAGTATCTATCATCAAATGTTAACTGAAGCCACTCCTTTACTTAAACCCATATCATCATACGTATACGTTACATCATTGCGTGAAAGAATCATCAAATCTTGTATAATTGCAAAAGAAGCACTAAAATTATCTGGTGCTACATATAGACAATATGCAGACAAAGGTAACAGGACAATAACGTTGACACCTGGACAGGACGTACTTCTTCTCTTACCTAGTGACAGACATTTATTGACTGAGTCTTGGCAAGGACCATTTAAAGTAATAAGACAGATTTCAGCTGTAGACTATGAGATTCAAATAAAAGACAAACATAAAATATTCCACATTAATATTCTAAGACCATACTACAACAGAGACAACGAACAAGACAATACAACAGCTTGTACAGTGATAATAGACCATGAAGATGACGAAGATAGTGACGAAATTCCAACACCTGAATTAGACACGACAAACTGCTTGAAAGAAATCAAAATAAACCCAAACTTAACTCAAGCAGAAACAGACAGCTGCAAACATCTCATACAACAGTACAACACCATCTTCTCCAACAACCCAGGACAAACAGAATTAGTACAACATCACATCACGCTCACTTCAAACACACCCATAAAATGCAGACCTTACACCATTCCAGTGCATTACCAAGAAAACTTACATCAGGAAATCATTAGCTTAGAGAAAAACAACATCATTAGACGATCCCAATCACATTTTTCATCTCCAATGTTCATGGTACGCAAAAAGGACAACATGATAAGACTCTGTGTCGACTATAGAAAATTAAATAAAATAACCCTTCTAGATCTATAACCAATGTCCAACTCTGAAGATCTACTGACAGAACTGACAGACTCTAGATTCTTTACGAAGTTTGATATGACGAAAGGTTATTGGCAGATAACGGTAGACGAACAGAGCAGACATCTGACAGCATTTGCCACACCTTGGGGACTGTACGAATGGTGCAAACTTCCATTTGGGCTTGTCAACGCCCCAGCGACATTCGTACGTATGACACGACTTTTACTAGTGGACATACCAAACATTATCTGTTACATGGACGACATTTGTGTTCACACAAAGACAATGACAGACCACATAAAGACATTACAGCAGACATTTGAACGGATCAGACAGCACGGACTGACGGTAAAGCCTACAAAAGTAGACATAGCCTATCAGGAAATATCCTTCTTGGGGTACAAAATATCTAATGGCTTTGTCACGACAGACGATAACATCGTGTCCAAAATACTGAAACTCTCACTTCCGACTACAAAAAAGCAAGTCAGAAGTGTGTTAGGACTATTAAATTATTATAGGCAGTTCATACCAGATTTTGCTGAACTGACTGAAAAATTTACTAACCTACTAACGAAAGATCAACCTGAAAAGATTGTAAACAATGAATGCCTAAAAATTGCATTCCAGAAAGTGTTATCTTATTTTTCTGAGAATAGTTTAAAGAATCCCATTCTCAAATTGCCAAATTTACATATTCCTTTCAGATTACGCACAGACGCGAGCTCCGTGGCGATTGGGGCAGTTCTGTTACAGTAACATGATAACATTCTACATCCTGTATACTACGTCTCTAGAAAATTGAAACCAAGAGAACGCGCTTGGTCGACACCACAGTTGGAAGCCTTTGTTCTAGTGGTGGGTATAACTAAATTTTCCAGATTCCTCCTGGGACGTCATTTTATTGTAGAGTCCGACAATAGCCCATTAAAATTTATCACTTCAGGAGTACCTACCAACCAAATGATAGCGCGCTGGTCTCTTAAGCTTCAAGATTACAGCTTTGAAATTCGACATATCGCAGGCAGAACCAACACGAGCGCCGATCTTTTGTCCCGTTGTCCGACCGACCCAGTAAGCACTAATGTCTGAGTGCAGTGTGTTAAATACACTCAGACCAACACAGCCATCATTGAAGTTTTTTTTCCACGAAAGCTGTGTATGTCTACTATGTGATGTGATAGGGTTCATTCCCACTATATATAGTTTTCTTATTTTATTATTACTGTAGTAAGAGTCTTGAATAATTGTGTAGCGTGCGGTAGAAAGCGAACAATATTAATTGTATATATATATTACGAAACAAGAACAGTGCCACATTCGCTCTGAACTTACCTCAAGCGAACTATCCAAGTTATCAGTGGTATCTGCGATTGGAACATATCCAGTGATATTTTAATCCGTGTATGAAAGAGTGAACTGAACTTTGACATTTACACCACTGCAGTCAATCGAAATCCAGAAGTTTTCCAGCGAAACAACGAACACATGAACTATCAGAACAGTTACATTCCGAATTGCTACATCAGACCGGAACAAGTGTGTTATAGAATTTTCAACAACAGCTGTTCGTGTGTACTTCCGGATAATTTATAAATTTAGTCCAAAATTAGCAGACGACAAACAAAACCTTAAAAAGGTGTGACGCTTCTAAAATATTTAGGAATCATCAATTTCGAATACATGAATTGTGTATTAATACTTTTTCAACTAGTGTAATCTTAGAATCATATCTTGATTAACTTATCCACACTATCGACATTTTTTCGCTAGTATGGAAAAGCATCAAGCTATGACGCTGAGAAATAGAAGAAAAATTGTAATATATTAGATTTGATAGTTTTTGAAATTATGTCCCTTTCATTTAATTGTTGTTACGTTATTACACCAAGGGCGGTAAATTGAAATGTATTCGAATATGTGTTGTATATAAATAGCCATGGTTTTGCCAGATTGTTAACACTCCAAGAAGTCATCAACTGGGCATGGTATAGGGTTACCGACGTTGTAGACCGACGGAAGAGCTCCCGGCCAAATAAGGTCAGAGCTCGAGCGTTGAATACGGCTTATATAAAGGAGTATTACAGTCTTACCCGATGTTTTTTGTTTCAAAAAGCATATTATTACTTTTTTTTAGAGGTTGCGAGGTAGTTGCTTTGAAAGCTGGTGCTACCGATCTGACTGGGTCAATATTGCAACTCAGGTGATCATCCATCGAGAGGATGAAACTTAGCAAGTGGTAAAGATTGAACACCACATGTCTTAAAATACAACTTGCATTTCTTATGTATTTCTATGCCAATATATGTATTCTTATGTATTTCTATACCAATGTATATAACAACAGAAGGGTCGATTCTGACATGGTTAAAATATTAACCTGGTATGTATATAGAGAGTATACATGAAAGATGAGATCTTTCATGAAGAAGCCCCGGGGGAGCGTGTCAGAATCTCGAATGTCTCCAACCGAGATGCAGGAACATCGTTACGCCCGCCAGGCGAATATTCCCCAACCGGGATGCAGTAACATCGTTACGCCCGCCAGGCGAGTATTAGTTACCTGCCCGCAGGTTGCTGGCTGACGCGATAGCCAGCGGTCAGGCAAGGACAAAGCAAGAAACACGCAGTCCTCGTGAAGCCAATCCACAGAGGGCAAGCGCTGTGCGAGAAACAGACAGACAGCTTGGGTACTCGGACCAGACAGGACGTGTGGATAGAGAAAGGCTTTGTGTAGTTCTGTGCCCGAAAGTCGAATGCTTGTACATCTTGTGAGATAGACTGTAAGCTGTGGGTTGTCTGTAAGTGTATTGATGTCTTGCATATGTATTGTAATGATCATCACATGCCAAACTAGATCGTATTGCATGTGACTTGTAAATAAATCCATTGAACTTCGTGTCGTTGTGTCTCAAGTCCAATCATGTTGTACTTGTACTTGTCTCACATGTGTTAGGTATAACGAGCCAGGTTTAAGACCCTGACACTCAACCTTTTTTGGCCCGTGCCCCCCTTCACAATATTTTCAGAACGTCAATCCGCCCCCCCCCTTTAATATTTCCTCCCTATAAATCCCTCCCCCCACTCCTACACAGTATACGTAATAATTGAAGCTAAATTTAATAGCACATACTAAAACAAGTCTAGGCGTCTACATAAAACGTGACTTGCGGGTCTACTTAGTGATAAAATGAATTTCAGAAGGGTGAGACGTACAGAACCGTAAAGTATTAAGAAAAAAACTATATCAAGTAATCGGTTCTTGAATTAACGCGATATTGAAATGATCTTAATTCCCCCCCCCCCCGGAAACCCTAAAATTCCCCCTGGGGGGGGGGGGGGGAGAATTTCCCACCGGTTGAGAACCACTGGGCTAGAATGTGCTTAGTTATCTTCATACGTTCCGCATTACTACTTCTGTCAATGCATTTTAGTCCTTCTGTTTTGCAGTTCTGATCACCATTTAGTTAATGGTTATATTTTATTAGTAATTGTTTTATTCACTCCCTACGTATCTGACTCATACAGGAATATTGATTTGACGTTACAGGTTAGTATTATTAATGTGGTACTTAAAGTTTAATACTATAAAGGGGGTTCTTACAATTTAGTATTATAAACGTGGTACTGGTTTTTATTTCTTTGAACGTCCACACAGTTCCTTTTACTACGAAAGCTCTTCTGGCTTTTTTATATGCTTGTTTTAATATTTATATCCGTTCCCCAGTATTTGTCAACATTGCTATCTAAGTGGCTCTATGGTTTCGTCTCTCGAAGTGACCTTTCACCAGGCAAGATCGGATTATCCGTTGCGTTATTTATTCTCATTATTTTTATATCTTCAGAACTTAAGTATTGTGATCTCCACGCAAGTGTCCAGTTTACGTAAGAATCTTGATCCTTCCGTAATTATTGTAAATCCCATTCCCGAGCTCAAACTTGCAAATTAAACGTTCTTCATCTCAAACGGTGTTTAAAGTTTGAAACAGTTTAATTCTGCCCGTTAAAAGACATTTTGCATACTAAACTTGTGTTTATTTTTGTGGAAAACAAAGACGACAGACAAAGACTACAATTAAAGGCGACTGACAAACACCAAAACAACTAACACAACGAACAAACACGACAAACAAAGATAATAATGAGGTACGACAAACAAACACGACAAATAAAACAAATATAAACGACAAACAAACACGACCAACAAAAAAAAACACTACCAACAAACAAGACAAACAAACACTATCAACAAATACTTCAATCAAGCACAACAAACAAACACGAGAAACAAACACGACAATCGAACACGACAAACAAACACTACAAACAAACACAACAAACAAACACGACCAACAAACACTACAATCAAGGACAATAAACAAACACGACAAACAAACACGATAACACGATAAACAAACACGACCAACAAACACTACAATGAAGCACAACACGTAAAAACGACAAACAAACATAACAATCGAACACGACAATCAAACACGTTCATAAAGGTGTCCACAGACAAAACCAAACGTGCTCCACACATTACAGTCAACAATGCCGGAACTGACTATGAACTCTTGACACTGGGCTCCATAACTAACAACAATTCGGAGTGTCGAAGCTACCAGAAGGAAGGTGGCTCCAGCAATGCAGAAGGTAAACAGCATTAACACACTACGACAGAACACAAGTAACCAATCAATAGAAGTTACGCTCTTGGGAACTCGCAACTTTTCTTTGGCAAAACCCAAACAGGAATCATGACCAGTTCGCATGATTCCTTTTGTGTTGGGAAGATGTGTTGTCTGGCAAGATGTGTTGTCTGGGAAGATAATCCTAAATGCGGATTAGCCTTAAAACGAGTTGTTCCCAAAGATGACTTGTTAAGATGGGTTTAATCTGCGTCTGTTTCCGTTTCTAGATCTCGTATTTTATGTTATGTCGGCGTCAGTGACCTTGGGATTATTGAATGCAGTTTCACAACTCCCTAAATATTTTTTTTTAATAACCGCGTGGATTATCAATGACGGCGACGTGTAAATCTAGCATTGGCGTGAAGTCAGGTGAACAATGGCGGCGCTATGGAACTCTAGCTCTCATCTCTCATCTCATCTCACCATGTTCCTCTTGTACCTTGCGGTGTCGAGGTAGTGTATAAAAAACAGGAGAGGCCGACTGCGCAAACGATGACCGCTTATGGGCTTCATGCATCGATATTCCCATGGACTCTGTTATTTCCTGCGTCCATCGTTTGCGTGGTTCGCCTCTTCCTCTGCTTCCGTCTGGTCTGTACATCATTGCTTGTTGTGGTATACTGTTAGTTGGTAACCTATTTCCATGACCAAACCATTTGACTAGCTGCCTTCTATTACAATCTAGCACTGCTATAACCCCTACTTTAGTCCCGATTTCCTCATTTCTGATCTTATCTCTTCTTGATGCATTGAGTATTCTTCTCAGGAATCTTATTTCTGTTGTTGTGATGTTTCTGTTCTCTTTTTCTGTCATTGTCCAGGTTTGGCATTGGTAGCATAGAGTTGGTAGGAAGATTGTGTCGTAAAGTGCTTTCTTAGTAACTATTGATACGTGATTGTTCTTTAGTATTGGTGCCATTTGTCCAATGA
This sequence comes from Cepaea hortensis, assembly GCA_963921405.1. Lineage (NCBI taxonomy): Eukaryota > Metazoa > Mollusca > Gastropoda > Stylommatophora > Helicidae > Cepaea > Cepaea hortensis. Next base: position 250,882,655 of record OY992876.1, read on the forward strand.
TTTGGTTTGCCTTATTGCACTTGTGTTTAAACCTCGGTTTTCGTTGCCTTCGGTTTTCGTCGGTTTCTGTTTTCGTCGATTCTTTCCTCGAAAAATTTGTCTCGGTTTTAGTCGGTTGCTTCGGATTTCGTTGGCGTGCCCACATGACCCCGTTGCTAATTTTGCGAAAAGAAAGGAACCCACGCGTTCTTCTCCTCAGTTTGGCGTTGATTTTCTTTGTATAAGCATCACTTGCTAATAATAAAATACGGGAGCGATATTAAGATTGCTGACATCGGTCGCATTTAGGGGGAGTCGCCATCCACGATAAGTTACATTGTGGCGACAAAAGAAGCAATAAAGGAGGCTAATGTAGCAAAAGGCAATCATATGTGAAAGGGCCAGACTGTTGTGTGCCGATCTCATTAAGAAAATGCTTGGGACAAGCTTAGTGATTTTAAGGCCAGCAGAGGTTGGTTTGAAAAATTCAACAGATGCACTGGCATACAGTGTTACTAGGCACGGCGAAGGAGCGAGTTCGGACAAGTTTGGGGCCAAAAAATAGTAGTAAATGCCATATTTATTCTCTATAAAATGTGTTTTTGGTATGTATTTTGGAGTGTCTAGAACACATTAATTGGATGTAAATTGATTAAAATGGGAATAATTACCTCGGTTTTCGTTAGTTTCGGAATTCGTCGATTGTCTTCGGACGGATCATCGACGAAAACCCATGTTTGACTGTATTTTCGAACTCGTATTCTGATGTGCCATTTGATGATATAAATCCTAGGTACTTGAAGTATAATTGGTGTGAAATCAGCTGAGCATTGGCGACGCTGAGTACTCTACAGTTGGTGTGAAATCAGCTGAGCATTGGCGACGCTGAGTACTCTACAGTTGGTGTGAAATCAGCTGAGCATTGGCGACGCTGAGTACTCTACAGTTGGTGTGAAATCAGCTGAGCATTGGCGACGCTGAGTACTCTACAGTTGGTGTGAAATCAGGTGAAATATGACGAGTTATGGAACTCAGCATTAGTGTGAAATCAGGTGAACATTGGCGGCGGCGTTAAAATCTAGCGCTGGTGTGAAATCAGGTGAACATTGGCGACGCTGAGTACTCTACAGTTGGTGTGAAATCAGGAGAAATATGACGAGTTATGGAACTCAGCATTAGTGTGAAATCAGGTGAACATTGGCGGCGGCGTTAAAATCTAGCACTGGTGTGAAATCAGGTGAACATTGGCGACGCTGAAGTACTCTACAGTTGGTGTGAAATCAGGTGAAACATGGCGAGTTATGGAACTCTAACATTAGTGTGAAATCAGGTGACCCATGGCGGCGCCGTGGAAATCTACCATTGGTATGAAATCAGGTGAACATTGGCGACGCTGAAGTACTCTAGAATTGATGTGAAATCAGGCTAACAATGGCGAGTTATGGATCTCTAGCAATGGTTTGAAATGCGGTAAACTATGGCGAGTTATGGAACTCTAGCACTGGTGTGAATTCAGATGAACAATCTCGGCGCTATGAAATTCTAGCATTGGTGTAAAATTAGATGAACAATGGCGAGTTGTAGAACTCTCGCATTCGTGTGAAATCAGGTGAACAATGGCGGCGCTATGAAATTCTAGCAATGGTATGAAATCAGCTAAACCATGGCGAGTTATGGAATTATTGCATTGGTGTGAAATCAGATGAACGATTGAGAGTTATGGGTCTCTTGAAATGGTGTGAAATCAGATAAACTATGGCGAGTTATGGAACTCTAGCGTTAGTGTGAAATCAGATAGACAATAGCAACTCTGAAGCACTCTAGAATTGATGTGAAATAAAATTAACACTGGCGAGTTATGGATCTCTAGCAATGATGTGAAATCAGGTTAATTATGGCAAGTTACGGAACTCTAGCATTGATGTGAAATCAGGTGAACATTGGCGACGCTGAAGTACTCTAGAATTGATGTGAAATCAGATTAACACTGGTGAGTTATGGATCTCTAGCAATGATGTGAAATCAGGTTAATTATGGCAAGTTATGGAACTCTAGCATTGATGTGAAATCAGGTGGACATTGGCGACGCTGAAGTACTCTAGAATTGATGTGAAATCAGATTAACACTGGCGAGTTATGGATCTCTAGCAATGATGTGAAATCAGGTTAATTATGGCAAGTTACGGATCTCTAGCATTGATGTGAAATCAGGTGAACATTGGCGACTCTGAAGTACTCTAGAATTGATGTGAAATCAGATTAACACTGGCGAGTTATGGATCTCTAGCAATGATGTGAAATCAGGTTAATTATGGCAAGTTACGGAACTCTAGCATTGATGTGAAATCAGGTGAACATTGGCGACGCTGAAGTACTCTAGAATTGATGTGAAATCAGATTAACACTGGCGAGTTATGGATCTCTAGCAATGATGTGAAATCAGGTTAATTATGGCAAGTTATGGAACTCTAGCATTGATGTGAAATCAGGTGGACAATGCGGCGCTGTAAAAATCATTATGGGGTGACATCACTTGAAAATGGCGGCTCTGTAGAACTCCCTGTGTGGGTGATGTCAGGTGAACAATGGCGGCACTGCAGAATTCTCAATGGGGTGATGTCAGGTTTACAGTAGTGGCGCTGTAAAACTATCTATGCGCTGTATAACTATCTATGGGCTTATGTCAGATGAACAACATCGGCGCTGGCAAGTTTTGATGTCTTGTCTCTATCCAATGATTCTGACGTAGAGAGCTGCACTTGAGGAGTCTCACCGAGCCCACGATGATTTCAAATTGATAATCTACTACACAGTGTTTCATATTACATAATGTTTCAAATCCATTCTCTACCCCATTATGATCATGATTACTATCAGCATCGTCTTCATCGTCTTCATTATCATCATCATCTTCATTATCATCTTCATCATCGTTATCATCATCATCTTCATTATTATCGCCCAATCGCATCTGCTCATTCAAGGCCACCTGACGGCCCCACTCCACAGGGCACCCAGGCTATTTCCACTTGATGTTGTCCACCCACATGTAGCGGTGTCGTCGATTTGCATTTTCCACCCACCCACCCACCTTTCCTTCCAGTACTAAATGAGTTCGATGCGGCTGCAACCCCTACACCGATCACTTGGATGAAAACGTTGACTTCTCGTACTTGTCTTGAGGAGGTAAATTACAAGTACCTCAGAAGACGGAGTGGGTTGGCCTGGTGGCGACAGACATTGTTAGTTGGGAAAGCTGATCCACAAGCAAACATCAGTCCTGTTCACAATATATAGTATGCGTATGGACTATGCTTGAGTTTAAAACGAACGAGAGCTTTAAAAAGAATCTAACAAAGTCGAAGACGCCATTGCTTCTTCAGATGTTGCCTACACACTTCTATATTCACTGCACTGTGTTTCTATGTGTGTTCATGTGCGTCTATGTGTGTCTATGTGCATCTGTGTGTGTCTATAAGTGTCTGTGCGATTCTTGATTTGTGAGTAGATGTTCCTGGCAACATGATACGATGTGGTCAAACCTCCATGGACTCAATGTTGACTCAACGGCAATCAGTGGCCTTGCCGATCCGGGAGCGCGGGTAATAAAGATTAATTTGTGTTGCTCTGGCTTCGGGTAATGGCAGCCAACTTGACAGAAACGACCGTGATTGCCCGTACGTAAACGACGTCTTGTTTGCCACAGGTCTCGACATTAGACAGATGTCTCATCGGCCGGGAGCACGATTCTTCTTCTTCTTCTTCTTCTTCTTCTTCTTCTTCTTCTTCTTCTTCTTCTTTTTCTTCTTCATCTTCTCCTCCTCTTCCTCATCCATTTTCTTCCTCTGTCTTCCTTCCTTCGCATGACTTGCATCTATACACACACCGCAAATCTTTCTTTTCCACATACCTTAAATTTCACGTTATTTCCTGTATTGCTTTCATTGAGCTGTCTATTAATGTCTGAATCATATACATCTATATACATATTCCTCTTCACTCCTGTTGTCCCACACAGTAGCTACACACATGTATTTTATCTGTAGATTGCTTCGATTCCTTCAGCCCTGTGTTAAATATTGTTTAAACGCATCGCTTCCCAAAGATGTGTTCCTTGGTTAAAGCAGCAACTGTCTCACAGAAAGAGTTAGTTAATCGTTACTTGTTACAGTCCTTACATGTATTACTACTTCTAGAACACTGGACTGATATTTGCCTGTTGATTAGCTCTCCCTATTACCAGTGTCCCTCGCCATCAGGCGAAGTCACTCCGACTTCTATCATAAGGAACACCTAACTATGCTGATGCACCTTGATTCGCCATCTTGCGTCTCACAGCCCAACTAAATAATTGTGTAGCGTGTCGACATGTGAACCGGAAATGCTATTATGGAGAAGATAAAACAGGAGCAAGGGTATCCGTTGAGATGATGGCGCACCCGATGGCGGGTCCTGGACTTAACGAGCCCAGAAGCATAATGTCACATCATTTTTGTGATTGGGATGTCAATAAGGCGTTGTCATGGCAACGGAAGATACACTCATAAGATGAAACCGTTGTTTGTTTACTGGAATCCTAAACGGTAGCTTCGTTTAAAAAGAGCGAAACGAAGAGCTGTCAGAGTCTGCTTGATAGAAACGGGAACTTCGACTGCCTCTTTATTTTATTAAAAATTATTTTATATATGTTACGTATTTTATAATAATTTTGACATGACAGGTTACCAATACAATTGGCTTGTATAGAAGGAGAAGGGTACACTAAGACATAAAATAACTGATATTTAAAGTTATAGGTGCATGGGAGTTTAAACACCCCACTTCCAGGGCCTCGCTGATGGGAATAGTGGAGTTCTACACTCCATGTTGCCGGTCTCTCTGGCCGAGGGGTTACACCACTTTCTCCGTAATCCCGTTTATCACGCAGTCTCGTAGTGGGCGAGAACTGGGAGCGGTTCGCCCCCCCCCCCCCCCGGGTGACTTGCAGGATAACTGAGCCGGCCGCTCAGAAAGCAATGGCAAACTACTGAGCGTAATCTTGCCAAGAAATCAACAGACAGCTGAAAGATGCTGCTATTGACAGCATGTCCTGTAAAAGGATATGCGAATTTAAAAAAAAAAAAAAAAAAAAGACACTCCATGTTAGGTTCAAATACCTCCCTTAAGGGCGTGAGGCCTGACTTGGTCATCTGCAAGAGTCGATGACCATGTGGTCTGACAGATTGTATGTCCGACTAGTAGCATTACACTTACTGCCTGCGAATTGTGAGGCTTGTACAAGGAGGTGGCCCGTTACGTTTTGTTACTGCCTGCGAATTGCGAGGCTTTACAAGGAGGTGGCCTGTTACCTTTTGTTACTGCCTGCGAATTGTGAGGCTTGTGCAAGGAGGTGGCCCGTTACCTTTTGTTACTTGGTATTTTTTTCAATTAAAGCAACAGGCTTGTTTGATCGGAAAAAAGAATATCTGATTCAGTGTGTGGCATGCGTGAACACAAAAGCAGAAAATGCCAGAATGTATTGGCTATGCAGTATGGCATAGAGGAGTATAATAATGAATGAGCAGAATGACTCAGAAACAGAAAGAGTGTCAGAATGACACTGAATTGTCATATTTAGATTAAACTTTGTTTTAATAAAATACTCTTGAATATTAAAATTAATAAATTCTGTTGTTTTACGTGTCTCTTTGTGCATGTAGTCCTATTTAGTAGACACTAACCCTAAACTTTCATACATTTCATAATTTTATTTGAACTGTATTCCATATTAATATTACCATGGGAATCCCATGGGATGGAATGGGATGGGACAGGCATAAATTACCATGCGATGAGATGGGATGGGACTTAAAAATGTGTCCCATGGACAAGCCTGGGACTTTCTGTCTGGCTGCATGCCATTCTGCCTGTCTGTCTGGCTGCCTGCTAGTCTGTCAATCTGTCTGGCTGCCTGCTTTTCTGCCTGTCTTTCTGGCTGCCTGCAAGCCTGTCTGTCTGCCTACCGGTCAGTCAAATCAAGTTCAGCCGTTAAAGGTATTATCTGTCTGATCGTCCGACCGTCTGTCCGTTCGTCTGACCGTCTGTCCGTCCATTCGTATGACCGTCTGCCTGTCTGTCCGTCCATCCGTCCGGACATTTAGTAAGCACGCAACAACAAAAAAATTAATAAATAAAAAAAGAAAAATACCTTAAACTGTCCGAGATGTGGTTTTATAAAAGAATGCAGACAACTCCTTCGACAACTAAAATTAGTAATTTTAATCATGGTAAAGTGCCCGAGATGTGGTTTTATAAAAGAATGCAGACAATTCCTTCGACAACTAAAATTAGTAATTTTAATCATGGTAAAGTGCCAGAGATGTGGTTTTATAAAAGAAGGCAGACAATTCCTTCGACAACTAAAATTAGTAATTTTAATCATGGTAAAGTGCCCGAGATGTGGTTTTATAAAAGAATGCAGACAATTCCTTCGACAACTAAAATTAGTAATCTTAATCATGGTAAAGTGTCCGAGATGTGGTTTTATAAAAGAATGCAGACAATTCCTTCGACAACTAAAATTAGTAATTTTAATCATGGTAAAGTGCCCGAGATGTGGTTTTATAAAAGAAGGCAGACAATTCCTTCGACAACCAAAATTAGTAATTTACTCATGGTAAAGTGCCCGAGATCTGGTTTTATAAAAGAATGCAGACAATTCCTTCGACAACTAAAATTAGTAATCTTAATCATGGTAAAGTGTCCGAGATGAGGTTTTATAAAAGAATGTAGACAATTCCTTCGACAACCAAAATGAGTCATCTTAATGGTGTGAAAGAGGCTGAGACATCAAGGCAACTGACACAAAACATCAGAAAGAGGGCGGTGGTAATGTTGTGTCCCACATTAAGAGAAGACCAAAAATGGAATATGCTCAGATTTAAGTCACGTGAAATAGGGGAAAACGGGGATTCTGAACGTCGCAGTCAACTGTAGCATTTATTGACTGTTTGCGATTTCTTGGCAAGTTTACGTTCACTAGTTTGCTATTGCGTTCTAAAGACCCGCACTCAAGCCATTGTATGAAACTCAAAGCAGGGCGGTCTGCTGCCAAGTCGCCCGCTGCTGTGTTTCAAACGCGGTATGCGGGATTGCGTCCGTAACACGGTCGTCACAGAGCCGGCGAAGACAAGATACGAAGAAGATTTTTATACGTCTTAGGTGTCATGGCTGGGAAAAGTGTCATCACACGAACTGATGATGCATGTTGTTGAAGATCACCACATGTTGAGAAGCAGCCACCCATTACTGCATAATGCAAACGCAGTTAGTTCAGCAACGGACCGTCCACCATTTTTTCTGAACATGCAATTCACGATACAACCAACCAAGGAAAGATGTAAATGCACTCCAGACGAAATCAACAGCTCACAGTGTCGCTCCACCCACTTAGTTTAGTAGCTGGGCGGCAGAACCATGCACTACCAGTCCAACATGAGGAAAATGAGCAAGCAAACCGTAGCCACAAGCTTAAGCACTCCAGAGGCCTTAACAGCTCAACTGCCTATCCTTCACATTAGACCGGAAGTGCAGTAACTTATAATCGACATTCACTGTTTCGAACCAACATTTATTGTCTTTAACCAACATAAAATACAAAACATCAACATAAATCGTATTGCACCAACATTCAACACAATAAAGAGACAATCACTGCCATGAACCAGTTTATAACCGCGTTCAAGAAACAATTACTACACTTAAACAGCATCCCCCAGATTCAAACAAACATTATGCCTTACCGGATTCAAGTTTCCAGAAAGAGGTCTTAATGAGAATTCCAACAAAAGCTGGCGACCTTCAACGCGGGAAAGTTGTATGACAACCGGCCTGTGAAGGAATCCCGACAAGCCGACGAGAAGGCCACAAGATCCGGACAGATCCCTATGCCGGCTTTCACGACAATGTTTATTTATTAGAAATTTACAGCATAAAACAGCGCCGGATAGATTCTTTCTGACAGCTCTCAATCTATGGCCAAAAAAAACAAACAAAAAAAAACCAGATGAGGAAAACACGCAACGCCTATGTTGGCAAGTCGAGATGACATCGGTGATTTTTGTAGTGTGTCGTAATTGCTGTTGTCTGCATAATTAATTATAACTGTCAGAGGAGCATTTCTGTAGCACATAGCGTTCTTCTGCTTTTATTTCGAGCCGGCTGGCCACTGGTTGAGATTTTGTTGTTCGTTCCACTACTCCAGTTTTGTAATCCTGCTTGTTAATTCAGCTGTTATTCCGTTTCTGTGTAATGTTGCGGTATTTTAATGTGTCTGTGTGTTGAGTTGCCAGCACATGCACTTTATCACCAATCCGGTTCGTTACCATGCATTCCAATGTGCGATGTTTATCTTTCTCTCCAATGTGTGATGTTTATATTTCTTTCTATCCAATGTGCGATGTGTATTTTTCTCTCCAATGTGTGATGTTTATCTTTCTCTCCAATGTGCGATGTTTATATTTCTTTCTATCCAATGTGCGATGTGTATTTTTCTCTCCAATGTGCGATGTGTATCTTTCTCTCCAATGCGTGATGTTTATCTTTCTCTCCAATGTGCGATGTGTATTTTTCTCTCCAATGTGTGATGTTTATATTTCTCTCCAATGTGCGATGTTTATCTTTCTCTCCAATTTGTGATGTTTATATTTCTCTCCAATGTGTGATGCTTATCTTTCTCTCCAATGTGTGATGTTTATCTTTCTCTCCAATGTGCGATGTTTATATTTCTTTCTATCCAATGTGCGATGTGTATTTTTCTCTCTAATGTGCGATGTGTATTTTTCTCTCCAATGTGTGATGTTTATCTTTCTCTCCAATGTGGGAAGTGTATATTTCTCTCCAATGTGCGATGTTTATATTTCTTTCTATCCAATGTGCGATGTGTATTTTTCTCTCCAATGTGCGATGTGTATCTTTCTCTCCAATGTGTGATGTTTATCTTTCTCTCCAATGTGCGATGTGTATTTTTCTCTCCAATGTGCGATGTGTATCTTTCTCTCCAATGTGTGATGTTTATCTTTCTCTCCAATGTGCTATGTGTATATTTCCCTACAATGTGTGATGTTTATCTTTCTATCCAATGTGCGATGTGTATATTTCTCTCCAATGTGTGATGTTTATCTTTCTCTCCAATGTGCGATGTGTATATTTCTCTCCAATGTGTGATGTTTATCTTTCTCTCCAATGTGTGATGTGTATCTTTCTCTCCAATGTGTGATTTTTATCTTTCTATCAATGTGTGATGTTTATCTTTCTCTCCAATGTGTGATGTTTATCTTTCTCTCCAATGTGCGATGTGTATTTTTCTCTCCAATGTGTGATGTTTATCTTTCTCTCCAATGTGTGATGTTTATCTTTCTCTCCAATGTGTGATGTTTATCTTTCTCTCCAATGTGCGATGTGTATATTTCTCTCCAATGTGTGATGTTTATCTTTCTCTCCAATGTGTGATGTTTATCTTTCTCTCCAATGTGTGATGTTTATCTTTCTCTCCAATGTGTGATGTTTATCTTTCTCTCCAATGTGTGATTTTTATCTTTCTCTCCAATGTGTGATGTTTATCTTTCTCTCCAATGTGTGATGTTTATATTTCTCTCCAATGTGCGATGTGTATTTTTCTCTCCAATGTGTGATGTTTATCTTTCTCTCCAATGTGCGATGTGTATATTTCTCTCCAATGTGTGATGTTTATCTTTCTCTCCAATGTGTGATGTTTATCTTTCTCTCCAATGTGTGATGTTTACCTTTCTCTCCAATGTGTGATGTTTATCTTTCTCTCCAATGTGTGATGTTTATCTTTCTCTCCAAGGTGTGATGTTTATCTTTCTCTCCAATGTGTGATGTTTATCTTTCTCTCCAATGTGTGATGTTTATATTTCTCTCCAATGTGCGATGTTTATCTTTCTCTCCAATGTGCGATGTGTACCTTTCTCTCCAATGTGCGATGTGCGTATTTCTCTCCAGTGTGCTATGTGTGTGTTTCTCTCCAATTTTCTATGTTTATCTTTCTCTCCAGTGCGCCCATTGTATCTTTTTCTCCAGTAAGCAATGCGTAGCTTTCTCTCTACTGTGCGCTGTGTATATTTCTCTTCAATATGCACTGTCTATCGCGTCAAATATGGGCTCCCCACAGCGTCTGTCTCCCTCTGTCGTGTAAGCGTGTCTACCTTCCACGTTTGTCACCTTGTCCCTGGTTTACGGAGCTACTTATTCCCTATTATTGATTGATTGATTTAAGAACCGACATCACATCATTCGGGGCATTCCCATAGGCGTTACGTGCCCACCCTCAGCAGCCAGCGAAGAGTTCCAACACCAATAGGGCCAGTAGCAGTCTGATTATATGTCCGCCTCGCCTTTCCACTAAGCGTCGAGCGTCAGCCAGAACCCCTCATCATTCCTCGCTGCCTCATTCTTGCCAGACCATGGTGATCCATTTGCTCCTCCGAGGTGTGCACGTGCCCCCACAAGGCCGCAACCACGTCTGCCTTGTCATGCATCAATATTCCACCAAGTTTTGCAGAGCCAGCCATTCTGTCAGCCTGTTCATTTCCCAGCACACCGGCATGCCCCAGAGAAAAGATCCAGGCGATGCTTGCCATCCGTGTCCTCGGAAGCGAGGCACGCCACTCTGCACGAAGCATGCCTGTCCTCACCTTCCTCAGCATGCTTTCTGAGTCGGTTACAATCACGATGTGTGTGTGTACCGTATTCTCCATCTAGCGGAGAGCCTCCACCTCCATTCTACAGCTAGATGTTGTGATATCATATGCCAGGTTCTCCTGCACCAACCGTCGACCATTATCTTTTTCTACGAACCCCCAGGCACTTCTCCTACCTCTTGACACCGAACCATCTGTGCAGATGATCACTTCACCCGAGCGAGCATTATCCTGAATTAGTTGCTGAATTTCCACTCCCGTGGCGCCTACTGGCCACTCCCTGCACTCCCGGCTCAATGTGATTATGACTCTGCACAAGTCTGACTGCTTCGCAGGCTCTCTGACCCACTCCTCTCCTCGCCTAATGTTCTCCGAGATGCACACGTGTCTGATCGTATCCTCCGCCTGAGCCATCCACGATTTCCCTCTTATCAGTCGCTGACCCTTAACTGCGTCCAGCGTTTCATGCAAAGGGTGATCTGTGTCTGCGGCTACTTCGCATGCATCACCTATTCCCTATATCAACTTTTATCGAGGTAATGTTTCTCCCTACACACACACACACACACATACACACACAGGCGCGCGCACACACACACACAGGCGCGCGCGCACACACACATCATGCATGCACGCACACACACCCATAATATTCCGTATCTCCTTCAGCCATAGACATATTCAACCATACTATCTATATCTCCTTCAATCATCGTCATATCTCCTCCTATTATCTATATTTCCTACAATCATCTCTATATCCCCTCCTACTGTCTCCCCCAGTCGTAGTTTGTCTCCTTCAATCTTTGCCTCCTTCAATCGTGACATATCTTAGCCGACTCTCCCTACCTTTATTCACAGTCTCGTTTTCTTTCAATCATGTAAATTATATATGCCACTCCTTCCCACATTTTATGCATCTCTGCATATCAATTTCCATAGTATTAATGTATTCCCTATCGTCTCTTAAATTCGCTTTCTCCATTCGTTGATTATATATTCTATATTCTGATGCGCTTTCTGTCAGCTCATATAACTGTACACTAATATCAACGCAAATGATCAACTGCTGAATGTTTATGTAGAAATGTGATTTCTGTGGAGGATGCAAAGAATGTCACGGACAGACAGAATAAGCAATGACAAAGTCCTACAAGAAATAAATGAAAACCGTAAACTGGCTAGATAAATTATACGCAGTCAAAGTTGTTTGGGAACGTTATCAGAAGACATATACTAGAGAACTTGGTGACAACTGGCACGATTGAGGGGAAAATAACAGAGGGAAGGCAGAGGAGTAAATATCTTGATGGCTTGGCCACGTGGCATGGTCTAGACAAGAACACAGAGCTGACCCACGACTATGGTGATCATGTGAGCTGGCGAAACATGACCGCCAACGCTTGTCGACAAGGCACATGATGATGATCAATAGACAGGTAGAAGGAAGATCGTTGTCATCTGGTAGCTTGGCCATGATCTCTTCAGGAGGGGGAAACTGTCAAAGAATAACTGGAATCAGAATGGATCTGGAAACAGATAATAGCAGAGGAGATTTCCTGGGAGTTTCAGATTGAGAGGTTATGGTTAAGCTTATGTCTTTTCAAGTATGAATAATATCAATGTATTCTTCTTCTCTTCGCCTTGTGACCGCTATCCGCCATTTAGAGATAGGTCCTCAAACAACTCACTGTAAGCCCCCCCCCCCCCCCATGTTTAGCTATCACATGCGGCTCTGCGCATGCCCTTCCCTTATTGTTCATTACTGTGTCTACTTCTCTTCCTCCTGAGTTTCTATGTTTTCTCTCTGTCTTTTGTCCAGTGGATTCCTGGCACAGGCTTTTCTTGTTATTATGTCTCTGTTAGAAGCGCACCTACCTTCTCGGTTGTTCTAGTTATTATGTCTCTGTTAGAAGCGCACCTACCTTCTTGGTCTTTCTAGTTATTATGTTTCTTCTAGAAGCGCACCTACCTTCGTGGTTGTTCTAGTTATTATATCTCTTCTATGAGCGCACCTACCTTCTTGGTTGCTCTAGTTATTATGTCTCTTCTAGAAGCATATCCTACCTTCTTGGTTGTTCTAGTTATTATGTCTCTTCTAGAAGCATATCCTACCTTCTTGGTTGCTCTAGTTATTATGTCTCTTATAGAAGCATATCCTACCTTCTTGGTTGTTCTAGTTATTATGTCTCTTATAGAAGCATATCCTACCTTCTTGGTTGTTCTAGTTATTATGTCTCTTATAGAAGCATATCCTACCTTCTTGGTTGCTCTAGTTATTATGTCTCTTATAGAAGCATATCCTACCTTCTTGGTTGCTCTAGTTATTATGTCTCTTATAGAAGCATATCCTACCTTCTTGGTTGTTCTAGTTATTATGTTTCTTCTAGAAGCTGTCATATATTTTTGAAGGGAGTGGGAGATCACTGTAGTGCATGCCCCATCTCTAATAAAAGATGTAGAGCCCCATCCTCTTCTATCTTCAATAACCCCAGAATATGAACCTTGAGTTATCTGCAGGCCTCGTTCTATTAAGTATTGTCTAGGAGATATAGATTATGGCCCTGGTAAGAATGGTAATTACTAACTGGGAATCTGCCCCTTCTCCAATGATTCTGATAGCTCTGGAGCCCCCTTATTGTTTATCAAATCTGAGGAAAGTCTGGAGAATTTTCTCAGCCTGATTTAGATGAAGAAAACATGGATGTTGAGCAGTTGATAGATCTAGAGTCTTTTTATTTCCCCATTCAGTAAGTCATTATGAGTTAATTTATCTTTAAACAATCAAACACATAAACAAACACATTAGATTTTGACAACATGATGTACAAAGAAGTTGTAGACACAGATAGGTTTGAACTTGACAAATTAACAGAAGGTCAATTCATGTTAATCATTTATTGACTGGCCTGAGCCTTCTGGTCAGTACATACATCTCTATTATGATTTACACAAAGTAATAGAACAGTTGCACATTGGACCATTGTCCCAGAAAATCAATAACAAGCATCAATATATGAGATGTCAACAAGTGTGAAAACAGTAAACATTTTGATGTTGTACATATTAAGTATGATAGTGTTGTCTCAACCATAAAATGTCAGTAGTTTTCCTGAAATTGGGTGTGTAGTCTACCAATGAGAAAAGTAACCTGGTGACTGGAGGATTAGGTAAGCCAGGGTCCATTGACTGATGGATCCACTTCAGGTCTGCCCGTATAGCTCCTCTGAAGGCCTCCCCATGCTCTGCTCATAGCGAAGTCATCCTCCCTCTCACTTGTGGTTCATCTCTTTCTCTCGGCTTCCCTCCCTCAGGTCTGATTTAGGTGGTTAATTTGCTGATGTGTTGGGTGGTTGTTGGTATGTAGCCACCAAGATCACTGATGAATATTCGCATAAATATATACATTCCTACCAATACAATAATAAGAAGTAGGTCGGAAGAAATCTAAATTCCTAAAGTAGGAACTAGTTCCCCTCCCCTCCTTTTCTCTCTAAGCTAGTGTTGGGTTAAGTTGGGGTGGTCAGAGTTTATCACACGGTGTACGCCTTGTATCAACTTGTTCCTGCTGTATGTAAGTTCTCATTTGACCGGGGTCAGTGAACGTGTACAGTAAGACATTGACAAGAGTGAGAATATGTCAAGATGCATGTAAATAAATGACATACATTTAGAACATTTCTTCCACTAAATGGTGTTTACAATGTGTATAAATAATTCTCTGTGTTTTCCCAATTAACTACTTCTTCTTCTTGTGTCTAATAACTCTCTTCCATTACTTGTTGTTGTTGTGATGTTGAGTGTTGTGTTGTGTGGTGATGAGTGGTGTGGAGTGGTGTTGTGTTTTAAGTTATGTTGAGTAATGAGTTAAGTTCACTGCGCGTGATGGTTTTTCCGCGAAGCACAACTTTCTCATGTAATGCAATTCATGTGTGCCCTTATCTAATTACATTTGACATAAATATAAATATTTATTTCGCCAAACCCTATTAATTCTATAGATAAAGGAGAAAGGAAAGATTGATTTCACTTTCAGCTTTCTAGATTGTAAATAGGCATAGATAAGTCTGTTTTAGAACAAGGCACTTGTTCTAGTACACGAACTGTCTTTTCAGCTGTAGATAGTGATGCATCTTTAACAATGTTTCTGGTGAAATGCACAGGATTGCTTTAGAATCATCACTTCTCACAGTTGTTTAGAATAGAATATAGTAGTGGAATGCACTTCTTAAAGTTAATAATTATCTCTAAGAATATCAGAGATTGTAGTTTCATCGAAGAGAATATTTTGCCCGGGAATGGCTTTGCGTCGTTAGAATCTACAGTCGAGCATTTTTACATTTCAGAGGCTTTAATTAATAATCATACATTTCAATTGACATCACAAACATGGGTTTACATTACTTGATACTTGATACATCGGGTTCTTAGTCTAATCAAGGGCTAACAAACGTACCTCGGATCCAGACTTTTGCTTTGCCCATTGAATTTTGGTCACACATTCTTCTCACATCCGTCCATGGAGCGAGTTCAGACAAAAGTGCGGGCTTATTAACATTTCTGGTGAAATAGTAATATATGTTAATTATGCACTGGCGCGAAGGCGGTCATGTGGTTTTCCTATCCAATGGTTTTCTGAGCTTGGTCTGATGAAATCTTTCCAAGAATCCACGTCATTTGTCACTTGTTCAGTTCCAGTTTTGATGTTAAGTTTTAAGTCCCAAAATCCAATTGCGTTAGTGAAGTCAATTTCTTTTAATGTTGTTTCCTCTTTTTGCGGCATGTGTTGATGAATGAATAATGTTGGCTGCGTTATGCCACATGGCCCCACTCCAGATTGTTCTATGGTATGGAACTATGTTTCCAACATTTTCAGTTATCAAGTTGTTCCCATTTTTCCTCCCTTGTATTCTCTTCTGCATCTGATTGACCTGGTTCATCAGGCACTGGGTGTCGACTCAGGAAGTCCGCTCCCACATTCATTTTCCCAGGAACATACTCAACCTGGAACGAGTAAGGTTGAAGAAGCAGCGACCACCTCATAAGTCGGGCATTCAGAGTCTTAGATGCTGCGAGAAACATGAGTGGTTGATGGTCACATTGCACTGTGAAGTGTCTGCCATATAGGTATGCTTGAAATTTCTGTACACTCCATACGAGCGCAAGACATTCTCTCTCGATAGTACTGTAATTTCTCTCTGCTGCATTCAATTTCCTGCTAGCATAAGCTACAGGGAATAGCTATGATGGTACATCTCCCTTTCTCTGCAACAGCGTTGCCCCAATTCCTATGTTACTGGCATCGGTGCGCAGCACGAATGGTTGCTCGAGGTCTGGTAGATGTAAGACTGGATGAGCAGTTAATGCCTGCTTTAGTGCTGTGAAAGCTCTCTCACAGTCAGCTGACCAAGTGACTTTCTCTGGTTTCCCCTTTTTGGTAAGATCCGTTAAAGGTGCTGACAGAGTATTGAAGTCCTTGATGTATTTTTGATAGAATCCACATAAGGATACAAATGATCTTACATCCTTCTTTGTTTTTGGACGAGGTGCTCTCTGGAGTTTGTCCACATTTCCCTCTTGTGGAGTTATCAGTCCATGAGATATCTTATGACCTAGAAAGTCCAATTCTTAGAATCCTATCTGACACTTCTTTGGTCTAGCCGTCAATCCAGTTTCTCTGAGGCGCCTGAACAAAAGATGCAGGGTTTCTACATGCTCTTCAAATGTTTCAGTTGCGATCAGGATGTCATCCATGAAGTGACTGATGTCTGGATGCTGTAGTGGGTCAAGTAATTTTCTCATCATACGTGTAAAGACGCTGGGAGCATTACTTAATCCGAATGGAAGAACGTTGAACTCATAGTGTCCTCCAGGCGTGCTGAAAGCTAACCATGGTCTAACTTCAGGTTTTACAGGAATCTGGTAATATCCCTTACTGAGATCAATCCTAGTAAAGTACTTAGCTCGGTTGAGTGCTGTGAAGAGTTTATTCTGATCAGGCAGAGGTTCTGCTTGGAATTCAGTTATAGCATTGAGCTGTCGATAATCGATGCACAATCTATGTTCTCCACTTGGCTTTCTCAATAATACGACGCTAGCACTGTAAGGTGATTCAGATGGTGAGATTATTCCTGCGGTGAGCAGCTGTTGTATTTCTTCCTCTAAAGTCTTTTGCTTTGCATAAGGAACTGGGTAAGTCTTGACTCGCACAGGCACTGTGTCATTCAACTTCATGTCAAATTCCTCCAAATCAGTTCTTCCTGGCTTATCAGTAAGTACTTCTGCATATTTTGCCATAAGTTCCCTAATCTGCTTTTGCTGATCCTTTGTTAAGTTGGGATTGATTTCCACATCCTTAAAGGTCTCTTTGGCTTGCAGTTGGCACTCGACTCCCATTGTTGATCCTTCTTCGACTTCAGTAGCCACACTCATGGCCATCAGATGTGCAGGTTCGCTGGTTGAGGGTCTTTCATGATATTTCTTCAAGAGGTTTATGTGAAATACTTTGATCTTGCCTTTGACTGAAATTCTGTAGTTGGTACGTGAGATCTTCTCCGTCACTACATAAGGTCCTCTCCATCCTATTTGCAGCTTATTCTGACTGGTTGGAAGCAGCAACATCACCTTCTCTCCTACCTCTAACTCTCTGTCCTTTGCCTTGCGGTTGAAGTTACGAGCAATTCTTCGTCTGGCTTGACGTAGATTGACATTCGCTTGTTTCCAACTGTGTTGTAAACGATTTTTCAACTCGGCAACATATGTAGATGCAGTCACGACTGTATCATCTGTAGTATTATCAGTCCATGTTCGCAGTAACGCCTCAAGTGGTCCCTTGATTGGTCGTCCAAACAACAGTGTGGCTGGAGCAAAACCTGTTGAGTGATGGGGTACTTCCCTGTAAGCGAATAAAGCTGCGGGTAAATACAAGTCCCAATCCTCTGTCTTCTCCTGGGCAATTTTGCGCAGGATACTAATCAATGTCCCGTTCCACCTTTCCACAAGTCCATTTGACTGAGGGTGATATGGTGAACTGAAGATATGGCGTGCATGAAAAAGTCTGAAGGTCTCTTCCATGAGCTTACCACGAAACTGTGAACCGTTGTCCGTCAAGATCCTTTGTGGGAATCCTAGACGTGTGAATATTCCTAATAATGCATCAGCGACGTGTTTGGAGTCACAGCTGGGCATAGGAACTGCTTCGGCCCACATGGTTGTTGTGTCCACAAGCGTTAATATGAATCGATTTCGCCTCTTCGTTGCTGAGAGAGGTCCGATTATGTCTACTGCCACTTTCTCAAATGGAATTCCAGTGATTGGCGATTCACCCAACATTGCCGGTGGTGTCCGGTGTTTTGGTGATACTTTCTGACACGTGGGCATGATTTTACAAACCGTTGTATGTCTGAATTCATCCCTGGCCAAAAGTAGTGAGTGGTAATCCGCTGTGTAGTGGCGTTGATACCCATGTGCCCACTGAATGGTAGACTGTGACCCATCTCTAAGATCTGAGTCCTGTATTGAGTTGGTACAACAAGTTGATTAAACTCTTGTCCAGCTCGTCCTGCTTTTCTGTAAAGAAGTGCTGACTTCATGAACAGATCACCTTTACGTAGAGGTAAATGTGATTTTGGCAGTTTTCTGAAGCAGGGTTCCAAGGTGCTGTCGGCCTCTTGTGCCCTCTTCAGTTCCTCCGTTCGAGGGATTGGCGTAGTTGTTTCTGGAGTTTTTGTTGCCTGTGATCGAGTGGTCATGGTCGCCATCGCCACAGGTTGAACAGGTTCTCCTAGAACGATAAATCTACAGCCGAGGATTATAGGATATATCGGATCGTCCAAGATTGTTGCCTTGATCGTCCCAGTGACATACCGCGAGGCTATGTTCACTTTTGCCACTGGAAGAGACATATTTGTTGAACTCTTCAGTGGTCCCTGTAATTCCACTATTTCCTCTGTCACCTGTTCGGGGTGAACTAAGGATGATGAAACAACACAGTCATATGATAATCCAGTATCATGTAAACAGGTCGTTTTGAATCCATTTAGTAAGATGGATTCCACAACCGGAATACGAGATGAGGTGTCTTGATGAGGTGTCTGTTTGGACGTTTCACCAGTGCTCACTTTTTTCTCTTTTCGGTTGGCCAAACATGCCGCTGTGTGTGGAGGTGGCTTCTTTCTGCAACTCTGAAATGTGTGACCCCTAATTTTGCAATGGGTAAAGAATGGTTTGTCCTCCCTCGGCGCTGTTTGGACTGAGTGTTGAGTGTTTTTCGGGGATTTCCCTTTTTTCCTGGTGGCTACAGTGTTTTCACCCTCTTTTGGCTGTGGAGTTTTGTTTTGAGAGGGGGTGTTGTTCGAACGTCCCTTTCCTCCCATCTCCTTTTGAGATTTCTCAAATCTCTCTGCCAGGATGATTATAGTTTCCAGGCGGTCAGCCCCGTTTTGGGTTAGGAATGCCTTCATTTCGTTCTGCATTTTCCCCTTGATCTGATCAATGATAATCATTTCACGGAGTCCTTCATAATTTTCCTCAAATCCTCCCAAGCAAGTCCATCTTTGTATGTATGACTTCTGTCTTTCGACTAGTTGTGCGTAGCTCTCACCCGGTTCCTTCCTTGCGGCTTTGAACCTGAGTTTATAAGATTCGGCGTCCACTTCGAATCGGCTCAATAGTGCCGTCTTGAGTGTTTTGTAGTTCTGTTGTTCCTCTCTAGTGAGTCTTGAGAACACTTCATACGCCGTGGATCTTAAGGCCTGCGCCAACTTCGTCGCCCATCTACTTTCTTCAAGCCCACAGCTGACAGCCATTGCCTCGAAGCGTGATAAAAATCCTTCGATGTGGTCAGTCTGTTCATTAAAGGGTTCCAGAGGAAATGACATAGCTCCTGAATTAAGTTGAGAGACGTCAGGTGGTTCTGTCACTGGCGATCCTGATGAGGTTGAGGGTGTAGGACCACTCCCTTTCTCTATCCTCCGGATCTCCACTTCAATCTCCATTCTCCTCAACTCCAGTTGGTGTTGACGCTCTCTCTCCTTATCTTCCATTTCAGCCTGTAGTCGTTTCTCTTTCTCCTCCAATTCTGCTTGAAATCGTTTCTCTTTCTCCTCCAATTCTGCTTGAAACTGTTTTTCCCTCTCAGCCAATTCAGCCTGAAGCTGTTTTTCTTTCTCAGCCAATTCAGCCTGAAGTTGTTTTTCTTTGAGAGCCAATTCAGCCTGCAGTCTTTCCCTTTTGTCGAATGCATCTGAAACATAGTTAGCTAGCTCAAGGCCATCTAACCCGCACTCCCTACCTGTTTCTGTTATTTGGGCTCTAAACTTTGCAGTTTCCGCCATGTCTATAATTTATTGTTTGGCTCTGCCTAACAATATAATTGCAGTTAGTCTGATCCGCGTAAGTTTGTCAGTCCCTGATCTGCAAAGATACAACAGAGCATGTGCAATATTAAAAACACCCTATGTTATGTCTGTCTGTCAATGCTGGAAAAGCCAAAGGCAGCAGGCACTGAAGTAACCACAATTAATTCCTAGTAAAGAAAAGAATCTGAAATTAGACAGAGTTTTCCCAACGGATAAGATTTTCCGGTGGTTGATGAAATGCTGTTAAGTTCAGACTCCACAGGAATAGAACACCTTCTCTGAAAGAGAAGTGGTGTTGGTAGAGTAGATACACACTATATATTTCACCTGGAGCAACTCTTTCTGAAGTATAAGCCTATTTGAACATGGCCCCCTTCTCCAGGAGTAAAATCAGTCACCTACTCTTATTTATCTATAAATGTCATTCATATCATGTGGCTGTCAATCAATACCCCACATGGTATCTGTTAAACATTCTAGAAAATGACAATGTTCAAAATCCAAAGATAATTGTGTTCATGTATTTTTAGGTGATTGTTTAAAGGTTAATATATGGGAACCATCCAGGACTTAGCCCACAATATGTCATATATTTTTGAAGGGAGTGGGAGATCACTGTAGTGCATGCCCCATCTCTAATAAAAGATGTAGAGCCCCATCCTCTTCTATCTTCAATAACCCCAGAATATGAACCTTGAGTTATCTGCAGGCCTCGTTCTATTAAGTATTGTCTAGGAGATATAGATTATGGCCCTGGTAAGAATGGTAATTACTAACTGGGAATCTGCCCCTTCTCCAATGATTCTGATAGCTCTGGAGCCCCCTTATTGTTTATCAAATCTGAGGAAAGTCTGGAGAATTTTCTCAGCCTGATTTAGATGAAGAAAACATGGATGTTGAGCAGTTGATAGATCTAGAGTCTTTTTATTTCCCCATTCAGTAAGTCATTATGAGTTAATTTATCTTTAAACAATCAAACACATAAACAAACACATTAGATTTTGACAACATGATGTACAAAGAAGTTGTAGACACAGATAGGTTTGAACTTGACAAATTAACAGAAGGTCAATTCATGTTAATCATTTATTGACTGACCTGAGCCTTCTGGTCAGTACATACATCTCTATTGTGATTTACACAAAGTAATAGAACAGTTGCACATTGGACCATTGTCCCAGAAAATCAATAACAAGCATCAATATATGAGATGTCAACAAGTGTGAAAACAGTAAACATTTTGATGTTGTACATATTAAGTATGATAGTGTTGTCTCAACCATAAAATGTCAGTAGTTTTCCTGAAATTGGGTGTGTAGTCTACCAATGAGAAAAGTAACCTGGTGACTGGAGGATTAGGTAAGCCAGGGTCCATTGACTGATGGATCCACTTCAGGTCTGCCCGTATAGCTCCTCTGAATGCCTCCCCATGCTCTGCTCATAGCGAAGTCATCCTCCATCTCACTTGTGGTTCATCTCTTTCTCTCGGCTTCCCTCTCTCAGGTCTGATTTAGGTGGTTAATTTGCTGATGTGTTGGGTGGTTGTTGGTATGTAGCCACCAAGATCACTGATGAATATTCACATAAATATATACATTCCTACCAATACAATAATAAGAAGTAGGTCGGAAGAAATCTAAATTCCTAAAGTAGGAACTAGTTCCCCTCCCCTCCTTTTCTCTCTAAGCTAGTGTTGGGTTAAGTTGGGGTGGTCAGAGTTTATCACACGGTGTACGCCTTGTATCAACTTGTTCCTGCTGTATGTAAGTTCTCATTTGACCGGGGTCAGTGAACGTGTACAGTAAGACATTGACAAGAGTGAGAATATGTCAAGATGCATGTAAATAAATGACATACATTTAGAACATTTCTTCCACTAAATGGTGTTTACAATGTGTATAAATAATTCTCTGTGTTTTCCCAATTAACTACTTCTTCTTCTTGTGTCTAATAACTCTCTTCCATTACTTGTTGTTGTTGTGATGTTGAGTGTTGTGTTGTGTGGTGATGAGTGGTGTGGAGTGGTGTTGTGTTTTAAGTTATGTTGAGTAATGAGTTAAGTTCACTGCGCGTGATGGTTTTTCCGCGAAGCACAACTTTCTCATGTAATGCAATTCATGTGTGCCCTTATCTAATTACATTTGACATAAATATAAATATTTATTTCGCCAAACCCTATTAATTCTATAGATAAAGGAGAAAGGAAAGATTGATTTCACTTTCAGCTTTCTAGATTGTAAATAGGCATAGATAAGTCTGTTTTAGAACAAGGCACTTGTTCTAGTACACGAACTGTCTTTTCAGCTGTAGATAGTGATGCATCTTTAACAATGTTTCTGGTGAAATGCACAGGATTGCTTTAGAATCATCACTTCTCACAGTTGTTTAGAATAGAATATAGTAGTGGAATGCACTTCTTAAAGTTAATAATTATCTCTAAGAATATCAGAGATTGTAGTTTCATCGAAGAGAATATTTTGCCCGGGAATGGCTTTGCGTCGTTAGAAACTACAGTCGAGCATTTTTACATTTCAGAGGCTTTAATTAATAATCATACATTTCAATTGACATCACAAACATGGGTTTACATTACTTGATACTTGATACATCGGGTTCTTAGTCTAATCAAGGGCTAACAAACGTACCTCGGATCCAGACTTTTGCTTTGCCCATTGAATTTTGGTCACACATTCTTCTCACATCCGTCCATGGAGCGAGTTCAGACAAAAGTGCGGGCTTATTAACATTTCTGATGAAATAGTAATATATGTTAATTGTGCACTGGCGCGAAGGCGGTCATGTGGTTTTCCTATCCAATGGTTTTCTGAGCTTGGTCTGATGAAATCTTTCCAAGAATCCACGTCATTTGTCACTTGTTCAGTTCCAGTTTTGATGTTAAGTTTTAAGTCCCAATCTCCAATTGCGTTAGTGAAGTCAATTTCTTTTAATGTTGTTTCCTCTTTTTGCGGCATGTGTTGATGAATGAATAATGTTGGCTGCGTTATGCCACAGAAGCATATCCTACCTTCTTGGTTGTTCTAGTTATTATGTCTCTTCTAGAAGCATATCCTACCTTCTTGGTTGCTCTAGTTATTATGTCTCTTATAGAAGCATATCCTACCTTCTTGGTTGTTCTAGTTATTATGTCTCTTATAGAAGCATATCCTACCTTCTTGGTTGTTCTAGTTATTATGTCTCTTATAGAAGCATATCCTACCTTCTTGGTTGTTCTAGTTATTATGTCTCTTATAGAAGCATATCCTACCTTCTTGGTTGCTCTAGTTATTATGTCTCTTATAGAAGCATATCCTACCTTCTTGGTTGTTCTAGTTATTATGTCTCTTATAGAAGCATATCCTACCTTCTTGGTTGTTCTAGTTATTATGTCTCTTATAGAAGCATATCCTACCTTCTTGGTTGCTCTAGTTATTATGTCTCTTATAGAAGCATATCCTACCTTCTTGGTTGTTCTAGTTATTATGTCTCTTATAGAAGCATATCCTACCTTCTTGGTTGCTCTAGTTATAATATTATGTCTCTTATAGAAGCATATCCTACCTTCTTGGTTGTTCTAGTTATTATGTCTCTTATAGAAGCATATCCTACCTTCTTGGTTGTTCTAGTTATTATGTCTCTTATAGAAGCATATCCTACCTTCTTGGTTGTTCTAGTTATTGTGTCTCTTATAGAAGCATATCCTACCTTCTTGGCTGCTCTAGTTATTATGTCTCTTATAGAAGCATATCCTACCTTCTTGGTTGTTCTAGTTATTATGTCTCTTATAGAAGCATATCCTACCTTCTTGGTTGTTCTAGTTATTATGTCTCTTATAGAAGCATATCCTACCTTCTTGGTTGCTCTAGTTATAATATTATGTCTCTTATAGAAGCATATCCTACCTTCTTGGTTGTTCTAGTTATTATGTCTCTTATAGAAGCATATCCTACCTTCTTGGTTGTTCTAGTTATTATGTCTCTTATAGAAGCATATCCTACCTTCTTGGTTGTTCTAGTTATTATGTCTCTTATAGAAGCATATCCTACCTTCTTGGCTGCTCTAGTTATTATGTCTCTTATAGAAGCATATCCTACCTTCTTGGTTGTTCTAGTTATTATGTCTCTTATAGAAGCATATCCTACCTTCTTGGTTGTTCTAGTTATTATGTCTCTTCTAGAAGCGCACCTACCTTCTTGGTTGTTCTAGTTATTATGTCTCTTCTAGAAATGCATCCTACCTTCTTGGTTGGCTTTAATATTATTTTCCCGTTATCATAGGAGGAATATCATCAGCAGAGTTTATCCAGACCAGCAAAGACCGAGATCTGTGGAGAGCCATGAACGCGTACACCAGCTGGCAGGGTACTTGACGATTATAATGATGTTTGCTATTATTCATGCGTGACTGGATAATGTGACTAAAGTTCTTCATCAGCAGAGGTTCCCAAACCACGGCCCGCTGGCCACTTGTGGCCCGTCAGCTGTCAGAAAGTGGCACGCGAGGCCTCGAGCAGTCATTTTCCGCAATTATCGTTATAAAAACAAGCAACGTTCCAGACTCACTGACAGTAACCTAGCTGCGATTATGATTTTGAGCACGACAGATTTGTGCCCAGACATTGATAAACTGGCATCTGAACGTAGGTAACTGGTTATGAAGAACAATTACAATTGTAAATTAATTACATTAATAGCGATTTTCGAAACTGATTTAAAATTTAAGTTAAGAGCGGTAAGAATGACATTGCACGACTTGTATAATTTTATAACGTTGTGGCCCGCTTAACTACCGAAAATAGTAGATATGGCCCCCTGTTTGAAAAAACTTGGGAACTACTGTTCTAAAGGATATGGAGGCCAGCCCCGGATCTCAACCTTCTGTCGTCGCTTTTTATTACATGTATAGAGGTTTACATTGTTATACTATTCCTTGCTTCCAGGTCCAGGTAACACAACAGCCTCCTTGGTGGCTTCTCCTGACAGACTTGCTAGGTTGCAGTGCTTATACTCTGTGCCAGGGGTCACCAAACTTTTTTCACGGCGGGCCGGATAACTGACAAAATGACTAGCTCGGGCCGCATACTCATTATGTACAATACTTGCGCCGTCTCCGTGCGGTGTTAAGGGAGCAGTTCGTGATCTCGTATACCCGCGTTCGAAACATAGCTGCGCGCGATTGGGCAGGAGATCGCGTTACGCTTGTTTTTTTACGCTAAGGTATGGGTGCCGGTCTTTCAGAAACCAATGGCAAACCACTGAACGTGATCTTTCCAAGACATCAACAACAGCAAAAAATGCTGGTGGTGACTGCAAACGTCCTGTAAAGGTTATGCAACTAACTTTAACAATAGTTGCAAGCCTGAGCGAATGCTCTGGGAAAAAAGACGAAAAACTAAGTTAATCATGGGTGAGTGGCGTGCAATACACGAAAAACAAAGACAACATATTTATTTACTAAGAAAAGTTATCAAAGAAAGCAACGTCAGCAAACAGATAGTTACATCAGACCAAGTGTGCACATATCCGAATCTCACAAACTAAGCAGCAAAAAAGGTTAGTGAGATTTGAGAAACTGATATTTGGCTTTCAAGATATCATCAATGTTTAGTTTGGAATTGATGCATCCAATCAAGACAATTGCTTTCAAATGTTCATCAGTCAATCTCGTTCGATGTATTGACTTCGCATGCTTCATTTTTTGAAAATGTTTGCTCACAAACATAAGTTGTTCCAAACACTGATGTCATACCAGCGGCAAATTTCTTCAGTTTCGGAAACTCAACATCCGGTAAGCAGCGGTAAAATTCAACAAGTTTTACATCTCTGTGCTTCTCTTTCAACAAGTCATTTGCTTACAAGTCAATGAGCTCCAACTGTAGTTCAACTGGCACATCATCAAGGTTTCAATCAAACGGATTCTGAAACAGAAGAATATCACTCTCAATTCTGTCAAGATCTGAAAATCTCTCCAAACTATGCTTCTTCCAGTCACGGATGCATTCCCCCCCCCCCCTCCCCCCGGAAAATCGAGATTGAATCTTCGGTGATTGTAGCGCAAAACTATTTGAAACAGTGAAAATTACATAACGTTTTCTCCTTCAAGTTGTGCTTCAAACAATGACAGCTATCTCCAAAATCTTTTGATGATTCATTAAAGATCACAGACAATGTTATCCATCCCCTGAAGTTTCAAGTTCAATTACTTCATGTGGGATGTGGTGTCGACCAACATTGACAACTTTGACAGCCAGGTAGGATCTGACAGCAGTGGATCAACTCTATCTTTTTCAGTGAGGAAAACATCTATTTCGTTTCGCAGCTTGTAAAAACGAAATTGAACTTTGCCGCAGCTGAGCCACCTCAATGATGTGTGATAAGGCAAGTCACAGAATTCAGAATCAATGTCTTCAAGAAAAGCCTGGAACTGACGGTGATTGAATGCATATCCTCGAATGAAGTTCACAGCTGAAACGACGGGTTTGAGTACACAAGAAATATCTAAGTCTTTCGCACACAGTGCTTGCTGATGTATGATGCAGTGTATGAACACAGCGCAAGGAATTTGCAAATCTTGATTTTTGCGAGTCCTGATCTGCCCAATCAGACTCTTCTCACTCCAGCCATGTTTTTTTTTCTCCATCAACTGTAACACCTCGAAGCTGATTCAACTGAAGGTTATAGTTTTGCAAAACATTTGCACTTACATGAAAGAATATATTTTCCAACTGTTGTTTCATGCATGCTGCAAACGGATGCCAACTCCTCTGTTATATGAAAGTCAAAATTGACACCACGAATGAACACGAAAAGTTGTAACGTACTCAAGAGATCAGTATACTCATTCAGCGCTAGAGAATACCGCAACAAGTTTATAGTTTTCTCCCGTATCTATAGCACTATGTTCTCTCCAAATTCTTCTGTTTTTCGCACAGCTGAACTTTCCGAAAGGCTGATAGTTCCAAACAAATCGGCTTTCTCAGGACACAAGTCATTTGCTGATCCCAGCATACACTCTTTGATGAAGTTGCCATCAGTAAACGGTTTTCCTCGTTCTGCCATCTTATGCACTATTTTGTAACTCGTACGAGTGACAGATTCATTTGCTGTATACTCCCTGAAGAGATTTCTTTGTGTTTCTAAACCACGTTTCATGTACTCATATTTCTCAGAGCGTCACTTTCCAGAAAACTTTGAATATTTTCATAGATGTTTTGTTTCGTGGTGGCGCCAAAGATTGTACTCTTTCAAAACAACAACACTTTCGCTGCATATTACTGGTCCTTTGTTTCCACAAAGAAGTATTTTATTCTCCATTCGTCATTGAAAACGCGACACTCGGCGTCCACTGTTTTTTTTTTTCTTAGTAGCCATAATTAAGGGTGAAGTACACGGAATCTGAAAATGAACCAGACTTTGAATCAGAAACATAATTAAACTCCTATTGAAACACACGAAAAGCAGAGGACTAGGGGTCACTGGTGTAGCTACGGCGCAAACGTACATATAAATTTATAAGTACCTTTGGCAATAGAATATATCTCATAATAAGGTTTGAAAAATGTATAAATAGGGCCGGCCTAAATAAATAGCTTATAGCAGAGTTTTTCAACAGGGGTTCCGCGCAAGTGGCAGCCAGGTGTTCCGCAGAAATAGACCTAAATCACCTAAATGCAGCATTTCTGTCCATCTGGTTTATTACATAAGGTAGGATCATCGCACAGAGTTCCTTGAGCAACGTAAACATTTGCATAAGAATCTTCAGCAGAAAGTTTGGAAAAAGAAACACTGGCCTAGAGACCAGCTAGATTAACACCCTGACCGGAGAATTCTTCTGAGCAGGGGATAATATTTTCGTAATAACACGAGGCTTCTATGGCATTTGTATGCTATATTTGCTAATTTATTTCCTCTATTCATACTTGTAGTTCACTTACCTATCACTGTAAAACAAAGAAATCCGTGTTACAAACCTATAAAATGGATGACTGGCAAAAAGAAGTAAATATTTCTGGAACATCGGACCTGTGTTGACAGCTTGGCGCATCTGGAGGAGGGAAAAATGCATGTGTGTTGCCATGGAAACCATGGTAACGTCAGAGCGCAGGCGGCGCTACCACGAGATGGACTTGGGATGGTGCGAAATAAGCAAACATTACAATAAACAAGAAAATCTATATACAGTAATTTATAACTGAAAATAGTAAATTTAAGACACTTGCCAACCAGGAGGTCTCCGCACGTGTGAAGTTCTTCTATTATTCTAAACATAATATTTACATTTAACATTGTATCACAACGTCTCGTGTTCCATACGTTATATCAAGCAAGTTCGAGTACCGTCGGCGGGTCGGATGAAATGACGTCGCTGACCGGATCCGGCCCGCGGGCCGTAGTTTGGTGATCCCTGCTCTGTGCTAGCATTTAGAGCCCCGGTAATGCATGTACAGCTTCCTCCTTAGTGACGTCCTCTTTTGTGACTTCCTCTTTGATGACCTCCTCCTTGGTGACTTTTTCTTTGATTAGTTCCTCCTTGGCGACTTCCCATTTGGTGACTTCTTCTTTTGTGACTTCCTCCTTGGTGACTTCCTCCTTGATGACTTCCACCTTGGTGGCTCCCTCCTTGATGACCTCCTCCTTAGTGACTTCCTCCTTTGCGACTTCCTCCTTTGTGACTTCTTCCTTGGTGGCTTCCTCCTTGATGGCTCCCTCCTTGATGGCTCCCACCTTGATGACTTCCTCCTTCGCGGCTCCCTCCTTTGTGACTTCCTCCTTGATAGCTTCTCCTGACAGACTTGCTTGGTTACAGTGTCCATATTCTGTGCTTCCCTTTATAGTCCCGGTAAAATACGGACCAAGCCCAGTTAGCCGCAACTTACGGCATGCCTGGCATTTTGCAGTTTTGATTTCTTGTGTACGTTGACTGTCATTGACCGCAAGCGTAGATAATACGCGTGTTGCTACATCTAGTGCACTGGACTCATTTTTTTTTTTTTTTTGCTTGTGGATTATATACCCCCTGTTACCAGTATTCCCCCGCCTTCAGGCAAATCCACCCTAACACCAGTGGTACTTGTAATTTACATCCCCAAGCCAACGAAATGAAGCCAACATGTTAGTCCAACTGAATGGTGTAGGGGTTGATCCCGCTACCCCAGCATCAGCGCACCGAAAATTTAACAGCGAACAGTCTTCTCCATTCGGCAATGGTAACCTGCGTAGCTTGCAGTGTTTCTATTCCTTAATCTTCCACAAATGGTCTCGGTAACACACAGGGGACACATGTGTGCCCTTATGTCTTTCTGATTCAGCAACAGAGCAAGTCTACAATGATTGGACATATGGTGCAAGACTCACGTATCTATAGATCAATCGACATTCAGTGACTGATATGGCAGTTTCACACCGGCTGCCTTTACTTTCCAAGACAGTTACTGGTATCCATTTACTGTGAGCCCAATTCGATTTTTGAAATTTCGAATCCGTGTAAATTAGGATCGAACCCATGGCCACTGGATTTAAAGGCAAGCGTCCAGCCACAGACCACCATGACACCAGACCACAACGATACCAGACCACCATGACACCAGACTACCACGACACCACATCACAATGACACAAGACCACCACGACACCAGACCACCACGACACCAGATCACTACGACACCAGACCACCATGACACCAGACCACCACGACACCAGATCACCACGACACCAGACCACCACGATACCAGACCATGACACCAGACTACAACGACACCAGACCACCACGACATCAGATCACTACGACACCAGACCACCATGACACCAGACCGCCACGACACCAGATCACCACGACACCAGACCACAATGACACCAGACTACAACAACATCTGATCACCACGACACCAGACCACCACGACACCAGACCACCATCACACCAGGCCACCACCACACCAGACCACCAGACCACCAGACTACCACAACACCAGACCACCACGACACCAGACCACCACGACACCAGACCACCATCACACCAGACCACCACCACACCAGACCATCATGATACCAGACTACCACAACACCAGACCACCACGACACCAGACCACCATGACACCAGACTACCACAACACCAGACCACCACTACACCAGACCACCATGACACCAGACTTCCACAACACCAGACTACCACAACACCAGACCACCACTACACCAGACCACCATGACACCAGACTACCACAACACCAGACCACCACGATACTAGACCACCACGACACCAGACCACCACGATACTAGACCACCACGTCACCAGACCACCACGACACCTGACCACCACGACACCTGATCACCACGACACCTGACTACCAAGACACCAGACCACCATGACACCAGACCACAACGACACCAGACCACCACAAAACTAGACCACCAAGACACCAGACCACCACGGCACAGACCACCACGACACCTGACCACCACGACACCTGACCACCACGACACCTGACCACCAAGACACCAGACCACCATGACACCAGACCACCACAATACCTGACCACCACGGCACAGACCACCACGACACCTGACCACCAAGACACCTGACCACCACGGCACAGACCATCAAGACACCAGACCACCAAGACACCTGACCACCACGACACCTAACCACCAAGACACCTGACCACCACGACACCTGACCACCATGACACCTGACCACCATGACACCATACCACCACGACACCTGACCACCACGGCACAGACCACCACGACACCTGACCACCAAGACACCTGACCACCACGGCACAGACCATCAAGACACCAGACCACCAAGATACCTGACCACCACGACACCTAACCACCAAGACACCTGAACACCACGACACCAGACCACCATGACACCTGACCACTATGACACCTGACCACCATGACACCTGATCCCCACGGCACAGACCACCACGACACCTGACCACCAAGACACCTGACCACCACGACACCTGACCACCATGACACCTGACCACCACGACACCTGACCACCACGACACCTAACCGCCAAGACACCTGACCACCACGACACCTGACCACCATGACACCTGACCACCACGACACCTGACCACCAAGACACCTGACCACCACGACACCAGACCACCACGACACCTGACCACCACGACACCAGACCACCATGACACCAGACCACCACGACACAGACCACCACGGCACAGACCACCACGACACAGACCACCACGACACCAGATAACCACGACACCAGACCACCACGAGACGCGGGAGGAAAGTCTGCGACACTACTCAAGTTTGAAAACATGAAGATCTTCATAGGAGAGGGTGAGTTCGTCATTGGAACAGTTGGTGTCGGAAGAACTGAAAACATGCTCGGTCACTTTGGATTGGGAGAGGGTGGGTCTTCCCTGCAACAGTTGAGAACTTTGTAAGTTTATTTGAACTTGGAGACATAAATACATGAGAGAGAGAGAGAGAGAGAGAGAGAGAGAGAGAGAGAGAGAGAGAGAGAGAGAGAGAAAGAGAGCGAGAGAGAGACATAGAGAGAGAGAGAGAGAGAGAGAGAGAGAGAGAGAGAGAGAGAGAGAGAGATGGATGCTGGAAGAATCTTACAAGGAACATTAAAAGGAACTGCATTATCATAGTGACTAGACGCCCTTCTTGTCGACCCGGATGTCGAGGGGTCCAGTCCCCATCGTGGCGGATTCTTAAAAGAATAAATTGACTGCCAGGTCGACCTAGCCTAACTGAGTGCCATACAAATGTAGCAGGAAGTAAAAGCGTCTGACGTGGCGCTGACCACTTACACAGCAATTGCTGGTTGGTTTATAAACATTCTGATATAGCCCATATTCACGATGCCCCTAAGGCGTGTAGAAAGTTCCTGTCCTGACCTTAAAGGTACTGTGCGTGTTTTAAATCTCAGAACGCATGTCCATCATCACCACAGGAGATCGCTTACCCTGGAATAGATCAGACCACGCAACCAGAATGCGGATCGATGATTTATTGATTCAACAGCGATTTAAGAATGCTGTACGATCATCAAAATCAATATCAGGACAGGCGTTGATTGTGTACATTTTAGCTGCATGTAATCTGAACTGCAACAACCCCAGAAACAAACAATAACAAAGTAGTAATGTAAAACCTGACGAAAACATACCACACCGGTTAAAAAAAACAACAACACACATTTGAAGAATAACTTAGTTAAATATGAGAGAGATTATAGAAATGCAATAAATGTATTGAGAAAACAATGAGAAACATCTTGACAATCAATAAAGAGAATATATATATATATATATATATATATATATATATATATATATATATATATATATATATATATATATATATATATATATATATATATATATATATATATACATGAAGAGGCTAAAATAATAACCAAAGCACAGACACTAAAAGAATTATCATCATCGTCAAGTGCCCTGCCTGGTGGCATTGTTGCTCAAGGCTCTCCAGATCTCGGTCTTTAGTGTTCTGGATCAAGTCTACTGATGACATTCCTCCATGCCATTGTCTTAATCCATCCAGCATCATTT
Source organism: Cepaea hortensis (assembly GCA_963921405.1). Lineage (NCBI taxonomy): Eukaryota > Metazoa > Mollusca > Gastropoda > Stylommatophora > Helicidae > Cepaea > Cepaea hortensis. Next base: position 250,915,249 of record OY992876.1, read on the forward strand.
CTTTGTGTCTGCCTCTATCTCTATTTCCCTTGATGTTTCCAGTTGTCGCGATTGAAAACAAAATCAAGAACAACGATATACACTTTGCACAGTAAAATGAGGGACACACCAGCAAACCTTGCTTTCATTCATACAGCGTGGGAAAAGTCATATGGCAGACACAGTGGGGAAAAAAAATATATATATATATTCCCTCGTTCAACAGCAAAGAGTCATACTACTAATCATTCCCACCGCGATCTGATTGAAAGGTCTTGTGGTCTTCCCTCTCAGTTTTGAGATTCGTCCAGTCGACCCCTGTCGATCCCCCGCGATCTCATTCTTTATACATATTTGTTCTCAATCTGTTCCCCCGCCTTCTCCACCTGGTCCCACGGGCGCACGACTACCTCTCCTTTGTCCATGGATAATTCGCCCACCAAGAGGTGCATTCCCTGCCATAAGCTTATCCATTCCCCCGAACTACTGCATGCCCAGGGCAAATAATCCATACAATTCTCACAATGTGACAGCTGTAATGCACCGAGAAATACCCATCTCCATGACGGTGCGCATTAAGAGATCATATCTGACACTGTTATTTGCCACCTCAAAATCCAGCGCTGCTGCCATTATTTCCTTTTATTTCTGAACTCCTTATAACCATCTCTACTGAACGCTTCTCCAGATAGCTCGTGGCAGAAACACTTATACCACTTTGCGATACAACTTCACCATATGAAATATGTACACAATTTCTATCCAGTGTCATTTAAGATTCCATTAGCTCTGATACATTGGTGACTGTGCAAATATCGATACAAAGATGTGGGTTACTGGAACATGAATGACGCAACATTGATATTGCACTCGTGAGCAAGTCACCGCGGATCGCGTTGCATGGACTGCAAAGATCAGAAATGAAATAAAGACAGAGGAAAGAAATATTTCAGATAGCTCACACACTGAGTGTGTGAGACGTCAGACGGTGCGTGATGAAGTAAATGACTATGTGTTCACATGCATCTATTATGGAGGAACACTTAACGCGTGAATTGGACTGATCAGTCACATTCTCTATCGCTATGGGTTGTAGTTAATACGCCTTATTTTAAGCACACTGGTACACACTACCGTCTACCAGGACAGCAAAATGCCAGTGTGTGTGTGTATGTGTATGTGTGTGTGTGTGTGTGCGCGCGTGTGTGTGTGTGTCAATATAATTACAGGGTGTTAAATGTGATGTAGATTACCTAAGAATACTTCTTGACATTTTTACACATCAGGTTATACATGGCTGACAATACTAGCTTCTACATTTTTCAGAAGACTTAATTCCAGGGTACTTCTTAAACATTTCCAAATGCATGTTAGATGGAATAAATGCCACTCTGAGCAAGGATACTCTGTCTGTTCAGCTGCACAGTCCATTAGATTCCAGAGAACTTTCGCCACGTCACCTTTATCACAAAGTAGTCCGCCACCAGACCGCGTTGCGCTGGGTTTAAAGCGATGGTATGGGAGCGGGTCGTTCAGAAACAATGGCAAACTACTGAACGTAAACTTTCCAAGACATTAGCAACAGCAGTAACATGCTGGCTTTAACTGCGATGTTCTGTTAAAAGGATGCGAAAAAAAGCCCTCCACCCAGAGCTGTATCAGCAGCCATTCTATCAGCCTATTCAGACCTGCTTGCCTTAGGCAGAATATCAATCATAGGCCCGTAATCTCCGCCCTCTAGAGGGAGGCAACCATACATCCGGGAAATATTTGTTTTTTTTTTCTCTCCGAAGCATAGGTTGTAAGTCCCTTAAAAAGACAACATGTTTGACTGTTGTGCCATGCAATCGTCGGAATGCTGTTGTCACAGCCCGCACTTCAATTCTCATGCTAACTGTTGTAGTAGCAGATACCAAACTCCTTATTTAAACAGTCCATGTGTCTTTGCAATTAAAACCACCCGCTCTTGTTACATCGTAGCACAGACCCATCAGTGTATAAGCTTACATCGCCCTAGTGTGTGTTGTGTTCTGTCAGCTGTTGCGTGGGCATTCCTGGCTCATTCACTGTCATTTATGGGGATCCTCTGTCCAGTCTAACTATAACTCTATACACTGTCAATAGTGGGGAGTGGGGGATGGAGAGAGAAAGAGGGTGTATCATTTACCCATTCATCTTAATGCTTTCCTGCCTAATTCAAACCTTTGTGACCCCAACGTGTGCCACCCGAGACCTGCTTCTCTTCAATCTATACTCCTTGGTATCACCACAAACTACGTACTGGAGACATGCTGTAGTGTGGGTTCTACAGGGTTCACTATCTATTGGGTGATCATTCGTTGACACTGGTTCTTTCCACTTTACACCACTGCCACTAAACCTGAAGCCACATAGGATCGAGTCGAACTCCCGCAGGCAGACTTCCGGTTACGCTTTTTACACATGTTGGACTGGTAGTATATGGTTCCGTAGCCCAGCTACAAATTTAAGTGCGTAGAGTGACACTGTGAGCTGTGAATTTCATGTGAACTGCTTTTACATCTATCCTCGATTGTTTGTTATTGTGAACTGCATTGTTCAGAAAAAATGGCAAGCGACCGGCTGCTGCACTAGCTGTTTTTCCTTTAAGTTTTAATGGGTGTGCACCAGCTTGTTTTTAAGTGACTGTCGTTTCCATCGAAGACGAACTGTAATTTTAGTGGCAGACTGTGTTGCTTGCATCCTGTCAGCGACCGTATGCATGTAGACCTGTGCGAGCTGTTGGTTTGTCAGGGTTGCTCTCTGTTCCACGTTTGACATGGAAGAGTTAGGTGCATTTTGAGTGATATTTACTGGCAGAGGAACGGAGCATTATGGGAGTAACTTTTTGCCATGACAGCAACCATCCAAAGAACCAACCAACCAACCAACAAACCCACACACCCACCCGCAAACCAACCAACCAACCAACCAACAAACCCACACACCCACCCACAAACCAACCAACCAACCACCAAACCCACACACCCACCCACAAACCAACCAACCAACCAATCAACCAACAAACCCACACACCCACCCACAAACCAGCCAACCAACCAACCAACCAACCAACCAATCAAAACCGACCAACCACCGCCGGTAGCTAAAGTAATGCTTATTTCCTAGAACACAAGCTTACATGCTCGTACAATAGGTCATGGACATTGATGCTGTCGCTGCCTCACACAGTATCACACTGGACGCCGCACACCATGTCACATCCTAACACTGGACACATAACACCATGTCACACCCTAAGACTGGACGCCTAACACCATGTCACACCCTAACACTGGACACATAACACCATGTCACATCCTAACACTAAACGCCGCACACCATGTCACACCCTAACACTGGACACATAAGACCATGTCACACCCTAACACTGGACACATAACACCATGTCACACCCTAACACTCGACACCGCACATCATGTCACATCCTATCACTGGACACATAACACCATGTCTGTCACGAAAAACACCGTTATTAACGAGTGATGACAATAAAAGGCGTTCGGATTAACGACATGTTCGAGGCCACAGGTTGTTTCAACAAATACAGAGTAAAACAGTCGGGGTTGCAGCTGCACGTGTTTACATCTGGTGGGCGTAATAGGAACATTCGGTGGTGAGTGAGATGAATCTATACACCACTTTGACAGTTCATAAACAGGTCGGATTCAAGCAGAAGTGCCCAGCTCGGGAGAAAACAGTCCGTCTGTCATTTAGAGTTCCGGACATCAAGCGAAATGGCGGCTGTGATTGTCACCACTCGACAGAAGATTGGCGGCTTGTTATTGAAAACTGTTGTTGGGACCATACAGTAACTCGCTAGCTTGTTATGGATGTCAAAACATGGGAGGACGAATCTGACATTGATTGAGCCAGGGAAGATAGATTCCTGACAAGGGCTGATCTACCCAAAATAACACCTGTGTGGACATAAAGAATAACGTCACGTGACCAATTTTAGGCGTTTGCCAAAAACCCGATTTGGGGACAACTAGTGTAACTCGAAACGTTGATCGAGGCAGACGTGCTTTGGGCCTGCAGTTAGGGAGTTAAGAACATCTAACGTGTGCGGGATTAATTAGATTTATTTTACACGTGCCTGTCATGGCAAACTTAGATGTGATTGAGTAAACTGCAGTGCCGTATAAGGTAGAACCTATTATATAATTAGTTCTAATTAATATAGGCAGTAACCTTGTTAAAACTAGAGTGTGATGATTAGCACTGTTAGTGGAAAACTAGTTAGAGTAGTGAAGTGATAATTGGCTCTGCTAGGATGAATAGGATAGCGGGGTGATATTTGGAGAGATTTAAGATGGGTTGGGAGATGGGGAAAGTGCCCAATGGGGAGGGATCTTTCAGTGGGTTGCCCACTGAGGTTTTGCACTCTGTTATTGGTCTTTCCTTGTCATCGCCTGTTTCGGACGTAGGTGAGGAGCTAATATGCTCTATGACAGAGTTTAGTTAGCTGTAAAATAACTGAGCAAGGCAATAGGCTTACACTCAGCCGGTGGGATCAGTGACTAGTACTATCACCAGATGTGTTGTTTCTCTCACAGGTTCCCTACCAGTTACGAGGAAGCTCAACACTGTTTTAGAAAAGGTGCAACCCCAATTTGAAAGAACCTCAGTTGAACAGTAACCTGTTTCTTACGGAAATTAAATAACGCTAGAAGGAAGATGGTTCACCTAAGATGGGTGATGATTGTTGATGCAACACACAGCATATGAACATTGGTACCTAAACAAGAACATTAAAATATAATAGTCACACGGTGTGATATATTCTAGTGAAATAGTACAAAAGACATGATACTTGAAACTAGATAGACACTAGTTAGGATCAAGTATATTAACAGTAACAGTGATACCTAAATACTCACTACAAAGGATTTGTGCATTCTTTAGGAACGATAGGAACTTATGTGTAGTGTGCAACCGGTCCATGATCAGCTGTAATTTACAAACAGTATCTATTTCGGATGATCAGGAAGATGGATTACCAGGTAGCTACAGATGGCAGTCAGTGTCCGGCAGGAGAGATACAGTACCGGGTGAGATGGACTTGTTCTGACTTAACGTGCTGTGGTGTGTCCTTGCAAGGATGAACTGACTATGCTATTATCTGAGGGTCCGATCCTACACATATTATAGAACACATCACACATTTTCTTCGCATACACGTCTCACATACATTACACTTTTCTTTTAATAAATTAATCTTTATTAATTTTTAGAAGCAAGAGTTGTTGAATATGTTGCGTGGGGAAGAATGAGAGTGGACATAGTACGACAGGGATAGAGAGAGGAAAAGGTGTCCATGAACTGAAGGCGTGTGTTGGACGGAAGCTGGTGGATTCTCCAGGATATTGATGGGGGAAAAAAAATTATAATGTGGGTGTTGACTCCCCTCACTCCAGGGACGACACTTTAAAGGAAGACATGACAATGTCACACCTTAAAACTGGATGCCACACACCGTATCACACCCTAACACTGGACGCATAACACCATGTCACACCCTAACACTGGACGCATAACACCATGTTTCACCCTAACACTGGACTCATAACATCATGTTACACCCTAACACTGGACACATAACACAATGTCACACCCTAACACTGGACGCATAACACCATTTCACACCCGAACACTGGAAGCGTAACACAATGTCACACCCTAACTCTTGACACCGCACACAATGTGACACCCTAAAACTCGACACACACAATAAGTCACATCCTTACACTGGTCGCATAACACAATGTCACACCCTAACACCAGACACCGCACACAATGTCACACTCTAATAGTGGACGGATAACACCATGTCACATCTTTACACTGGACGCCGCACACCATGTCACACCGTAATACTGGACACACAAATCCGTGTCACACCCTTAACACTCGACGCCGCACACTATGTCACACCCTAACACTGGACGCATAACACCATGTCACACCCTAACACTGGACGCATAACACCATGCCACACCCTAATACTGGACGCATAACACCATGTCGCACCTTTACACTGGACGCCGCACACCATGTCACACCCTAGCACTGGACGCCGCACACCATGTCACACCCTGGCACTGGACGCCGCACACCATGTCACCCCTAGGCACTGGACGCATAACACCATGTCACACCTTTGCACTGGACGCGTAACGCCATGTCATACCATGTCACACCTTGTCACACCTTGTCATACCTTGAGACTGGACTCCTCATATCATGTCAAATCATGTCAGACTTTGCCACACCTTGACACTGTACGCCACACTCACAGGCCGACTGCGATATCAATTACGCGTGAGTACAAATGTGAATCACCTCGCGCGTCCCTCCCCCTTCCACCTCGACACTGTACGTCTCACCCATGTCAGACCTTAACACTGTACCACACTTACAAGTCGTCTGTGTTATCAATTAATCAATTACGCGTGAGTGCAAGCGTGAATCGCCACACCCTCCCCCACCCCCTCACTCCCCACACATCTTGCTCTCACGGATGGTCTGACGATTACAGCTGTGATGGCCCAGTTGCTCATTCGCTGACACGCATGTATGGGTGTCGCCACGATGGTTACTGTCTCTTCCTCACACACAGTGAGTACAACACACCTGGTTGAAACACAGTACTTTTCTCACACAACACAGGTTCTGTCCGCACACGTCTCGGTCATAAATATCTGCGCTTCATTAGCGTCGTTCACAGGACAATAGAATACACATGGTAAAAGTCATTGTAGTGATTTAGATATAAGAGACGTTCACATGGTAAAGATTGTTGCAGTGCTCTAGATATTGGAGACGTTCTCATGGTAAAGATCGTTGTTGTGTTCAAGATATAAGAGACGTCCACATGGTAAAAGTTGTTGTAGTGTTCTAGATATAAGAGACGTCCACATGGTAAAAGTTGTTGTAGTGTTCTAGATATAAGAGACGTCCACATGGTAAAGCTCGTTGTAGTGTTCTAGATATAGAAGACGTTCATCTGGTAAAAGTCGTTGTAGTGTTCTAGATATAAGCTACTGCAAAACGTTTTCCTATAGTGAATTTGAGAAACTAAGGATTGTTGCATATTCTTTTACAGGGCGGTCCAGTCAACCCCTGTATTTTTATGTTGTTTGTTATCTCTTGGTAAGTTTACATTCAATAGTTTGCCATTGCTTTCTGAACGACCGACACCCATACCATTTCCTAAAAAAAAACCAACTCAAGGTGGTCTGCTGCCAAATCACCCACAGCTGTGTTTCGTACACGGTATAGGGGATTACGAGCTGCATCCGTAAACCCGTCGGCACGGAGCACGCTATGGAGACGACTAAACATAATAGCGAAGACCTAAACAAGATTGCAGACTGTATTGCCTGACATATTTCGCTGTATCTCGTCAGGTACATTCTGCAGAAATCACACAACATAAACTTTAGCAGTAAGATAAATCCTGCAAGCTGAAACATACAACACACATATTCACACAGTAATTTGAATTTCTACCACGGTCATTTTTAACTGACTGTCATGTCTTTCTGTTTGCACACATTTGGCTTCGGTAAATGAATGGCGATTGCCTCTACCAGCTTTAACATGCGACCATTTTGTGTGATAACACGCGACACACATTGTCCCTATTAACCGCGTGATTAATTTGCAAAATATGCCGTCCACTCGATGACGTTGGAGATTTGTGGTGTGTAGGCTTGACCAGGTTCCTAGTCTTTCTTTTTTTTTTTTAAATTATACTGTCAATCCAATTGGGTATATGTGTTCGACATTCACGGAAAAATAGAATACGCATGATGAAAGTCGTTGTAGTGTGGTAGATATAGGAGACGTTCACAGTAAAATAAAATATGCGCGGTAAAGGTCGTTGTAGTGTTTCAGATACACAAGGCATCGTCGACCAGAGATGAACTTGTCTACAGAAAATGTGAAGCAGAAGAAAAGTAGATCGGCAGTAGATCGTTCGTGGATTGGTCTTCCTAGCAAGAAGCTGTATCCCAAAGTCAAGTTTCGTTTATCATAAAGGTCGACCCATCAATTATTTGTCATTTGCTATCCTGAAGTTTTTATTCACACCCAAATAATAACATCTTTGTCTACTTTCTATTCATAGTACTAAATATGCAACATCTAACGAGAAACTTGATTGTCTACATTCTATTCTTAGTCCTAAGTAACCATTCCTAACATGTTTGTCTACTTTCTTTTCTCTTCCTAAGTAACCACTCCTGACCTGTTTGTCTACTCTCTATTCTTTGTCATGAGGAACCACTCTTAACCTCTTTGACCACTCTCTAGTCTTAGTCGTAAGGAACTACTCGCAATATGTTTGCCTACTTTCTATTCTTGTCCAAAGTAACCACCCCTTACTTCTTTGTCTACTCCCTATTCTTAGTTCGAAGTAACAACTCCTAGCAAGTTTATCTAATCTCTATTCTTAGTCCTAAGTAATCACTTGTAACATGTTTGTCTCCTTTCAATTTATAGTCCTAAGTAACCACTCCTAACCTGTTTGTCTATTTCCATTTTTAGCCCGAAGTAACCACCTCTAACCTTTTTTGTCTATTCTCTATTCTTAGTCCAAAGTTACCACACCTAACCTTTCAGTCTACTTTCTTCTCTTAGCCCTAAGTAACCACATATAACCTGTTTGTCTACTCTCTATTCTTAGTTCTAATTAACCACTTCTAACCTGTTTGTCTACTCTCTATTCCTAGTCCTAAGTAACCACACATTATCCTTTTTGTCTACTTTCTACTCTTAGTGGGGTGGGGGGGGGGGATCTGCGTGGTCTCGAAGTATGGTGTCCGCCTCGAGTGCTGGAGGTCCCGGGTTCATGCCCCGGTGTGGTTCGGGATTGTTTTTCATGTGGACTTATAGTAATAAAAGTTCCCATGGTCTCTGGGTAGTGAGATCGGACGCCCATGTGTATTGTTGCGCACGTAAAAAATCCCTTGGCAGTTGGAAATCGAAAAAGTAGTAGTCAAACGGCGCTGCCCGGGCAACATTTCGAGTTAAAAACCTACCCAAAGTATTTCAGGATCCTGGCCGGTGCTACAGAGTTCGTGCACTGAGCTGAGTTTCTCCAGACTCAGGTTTGAGTTAGGAGAACGGAGCACTTATGGGTTATACCCGTGTGCCGTGATGTTGATCCATCGACTAAACTAAACTAGGCTAAACTAAACGTTCTACTCTTAGTCCTAAGTAACCGATTCTAACCTGTTTGTCTACTCTCTAGTCTTAGTCCTAGTAACAACTCCAAACCAGTTTATCTATTCTCTATTCTTAGTCCTAAGTAACCACTTGTAACCTGTTTGTCTACTTTCCATTTTCAGTCCGAAGTAACCAACCCTAACTTGTTTTTCTACTTTCTACTCTTAGTCCTAAGTAACAACATCTAACCTTTTTGTCTACTTTCTATTCTTAGTCCTAAGTAACCACTTCTAACCTGTTTGTCTTCTCTCTATTCTTAATCCTAAGTAACCACTTCTATTATGTTTGTCTACTCTCTATTCTTAGTTCTAAGTATCACACCTAACTACACCACTCCTAACCTCTTTGTCTACTCTCTAGTCTTAGTCCAAAGGAATCACTCATAATCTGTTTGCCGTCTTTCTATTCTCGTACAAAGTAACCACCACTTACTCTCTATTCTTAGTCCGAGATAATCACTCCTAACCTGTTTCTCTACCTGTCTTCTCTTAGTCCTAAGTAACCATTCCTAACCTGTTTGTATACTGTCTATTTTTAGTCCTAGGTAACCACTCGTAACCTGATTGACAAGTACGCACGCTTCTGTTGTTGTTTACATTTGCTCTAGTTTGTCTCTAATGAAGACTAATTGACTGATTAATCCTGACCAAATGTTAAGTCGTTTGCTGTGGCAAAGGTATTGCGAATACAATTCGTAATCCCGCATCATGCAGTCGAAACACAGCTACGGACGATTTGGAAGCACGCACGTGTGTGTTTCTTCCCATGCAATCAATGGTAAACTACTATTTGTAAACTTGCAAAGAAATCACGAACAGCCAACAAATCCTGGTGTTGACTACCACATCCTGTAAAGGATATGCAGCTAACATTTTTTTTAAAACTCACCCCGGGCATTGACTCATTCACATCTGTTGTAATTTCAAGGTACACTTGGCTTGCTGCAAATGTCATAGAGCAGGGGTGGGCAAATTACGGCCCGCGGGCCGCATGCGGCCCGCCAAGTGATGTTATGCGGCCCGCGAGGGCATTTAGAAATAAAAAGTTTTAATTCTTTTTTAAGTTATTTTGTTGAATTTTACAGAATTTCATGTACCGTTATGATGAGTGTCAATAACAAACGTAAGATTGAAGATGAATGCCGTGTTTTTAATGTTGAATGGACAACTAAGTACTGTTTTATAAAAGTTGGTAGCAAATCTGTTTGCTTGTTGTGTCGTGAGTCAGTGGTTGTCTTCAAGAAGTACAATTTAAAAAGACATTATGAAACAAAACATTCCGATTTCGGATACAATTTAACGACCGAAGAGAAGGAAAGGAAATGCCTTGAGTTGATGAAAAATCTGGAGAAACAGCAAACTGTTTTCACTAAACAGTCTTCAATTCAAGATGCTGCAAACGAAGTTAGTCTTGTGCTGTCACACAGAATTGTAAAACAGAACAAGCCATTTTCTGATGGCGAGTTGATCAAGGAATGTTTGCAAACATTATGTGTCCAGAGCACACAAAAAAAAAAAAACAGATTTGACAGCATTACTTTATCAAGGAGAACTGTGGTCTGACGTGTTGACAAGTTCAGTGACAATTCGATGCATAAACTTCAAGATGCATGTAAACAATTTTTGTGGTACTCTCTTGCATTGGATGAGAGTACCGATGTAATTGATACTGCCCAATTATTGATATTTATACGTGGAATAAACACTTCTTTCAAACTCACTGAAGAGTTACTGAGTGTTGAGTCACTAAAAGACACAACCACAGGCCATGATAGTGCTGTTACTAACTGTATTGAAAGAACTGGGTTGGTTTGGAACAAGATGGCAAGTGTTACAACTGACGGAGCTCGTGCTTTGACTGGAAAAAATGTAGGTCTGGTAAAGTTGATAAGTGATAAGATTAAAGCAGAATATCCAGACCACACATTATGACACTTCACTGTGTGATTCATCAAGAAAGTATGTGTAAAGCTGTTTTGAATATCAAGGATGTTACTGACCCAGTTGTTAGTGTCATCAACCTCATCAGTTCAAGAGGACTTAATCACAGACAGTTCAAGGCATTACTTGACGATTTGGAAACTGAACGTTCCGATGTCCTGAACCACACCAATGTTCGATGGCTGAGTCTCGGCAAGATGTTGAGGCGAGTGTGGGAACTCAGAGAAGAAATAGTGATGTTCCTAGAAATGAAGGGCATTGCATGTGACTTTAATACTAACATTGTCAATAAAAAGTGGCAGTTAGACATTACCATTTAAATTATGGAAAAGTTAAATGAACTGAATGTCAAACTTCAGGGCAATGGTGAGTTTGCACATGATTTGTATGTATATGTAAAATCATTTCAGGCAAAGCTCTCACTGTTCTCCAGACAAGCAAGTGAAAATAGATTTTGTCACTTCCCTTTGCTGAAACAAGAAACCATTTCTGTTGAAATGACTGAAAAATACAAAGCCCAATTAGATGCATTGATTGAAGAATTTGGATGGAGATTCCAAGATTTCAAGAAATTAGAGCCATAGTTCAATATTCTCAGTTCACCTATTAGTGCAGAAGCTGATACAGCCACAGAGGACATACAGTTAGAGCTGCTTGACTTACAAGCAAATCATGACCTGCAAGAAAAATTCAAGACAGATGGTTTGCTGGATTTCTAAGGATCTTTATCATAAGAATCATTTCCCAACTTGAAAAACTTTGCAGCTAAACTTTTATCATTATATGGATCAACATACATTTGCGAACAAGCATTCTCTTGCTTGAAGATCAACAAATCTAAGAATATGTCTTTATTGTTGGACTGCAACTTGCATGCTGTCATGCGAATTTCGACAAGTAAACTTGCTCCAGATTTCAAGAATATGGCAAAAAATTGATAGCAGTTACATACATCTCATTAGAAATCAACAACTGTACTGACAATGTAGTCGCTGTGTCTTAATTAAAACCATTGATAGATAATAAAGAATATTTGTTATAATAACAAGTTGTAAAATCCTGTTAACAAATTAGTAAAGGTTTTTGTCCATATTGTCAAATATAATGTATAAGTGTATAAGTAAAATAAAATTGCAATAATTAGTTATTTATACTGCTTAATAACCTATAAATAATTAATAATTACTTATTGTGATATGTTGCTGTAAACAAAATGGATATATATATATATATATATATATATATATATATATATATATATATATATATATATATATATATATATATATATGCGGCCAGCCGATAGCTTTACATTCGTCAATGCGGCCGTACGCACGAAAAGTTTGCCCACCCCTGTCATAGAGGGATCGCAGAGCCAGCATACATTGCACACGTATCCTTGGTGTAACAGCCGACAATGGCTCGCACGGCCTTAGTTTGTATGCGCCACAGCTTCACTAGCTTCACTAGCTGGATATAAGATAGTATGAGCCATTCCAGACTAGACTCACTGTATAATGAAAACAAATTAGGATACAGTGCACATCCTTGCCGAGACTCTTTTTACGCGCTAAATGTTCCTAAATGTTTATTGATTTAAAACAAAATATTCCCACTTTCTTGCATATCCTATTTACAGAACATTGTAGTCAACACCAACATTTTTCAGCTGCTGTTGATGTCTTGGCAAATTTTATGTTCAGTATTTTGCCATTTATTTCTGAACAACCGGCTCAATACCTTTCGGTAAGAAACCAACGCGACGCGATCCGCTGCCGAATCTCGCGCATCTGTGTTTCGTACGTGGGCATACGTGATTACGAACAGCGTCCTTAACTCATTCGCCAGGGAGCCACTCAGGCGCCACAAACAATATGTTGTACGGTTTATTGTCTGGCATATTTCTCTGCATCTCATCAGGTGTATACTGCAGAGTTATAAAGCCGGTTTTATGCAAAACATAACGACTTCGTGTTAAATGTGAAATTCTCGTGTTGATAACATATGTTCTACATTGTAATAATATCGGTGACTATGTGTTTTAATTGTTTCAGCTTAAGTATTATTGACTTATTCACTTTATATGATATATAATTCTGCAGTATGCACTTGGCGTGTAAGCCGGGTCTTAGTAAGATATTACACCCCACATTGTGCCAACGGCTTTAGTCTAAAGACTAAATGTCATGGCAGGGTAGACCAGGCCCTAAGCCTTGGTCGGCAACTTGTCTAGGATCGAAGCTCCGACAGGCGGACAGTTAGAGTATTGCTTTGCTGATTCGACAGCTTCTGCATCTTGTCTTGTTCCAGGTGTATTGGTGTTACCTTTCCTCTGGAGTCAACTAGACAGGCCGAGAGAGGTTTCATGCTGCATGAGCAACGCATGGTCTCTAAATTCAGCCCAGGCTTTGTGTTATGAAGAGGTATAACTCCATTTGCTAGTTAGCCATACATTTAATGAGATGCAGAGAAATATGTCAGGCAAATCGTGCAACATATTGTTTATGCAGTCAGTGTTTATAGATTCTTGTAGTTTATTGTTTGCTTTTTACAAACTCTGTATTTTTATTAGTTCGTTGCCACTGATGTTTAATTATTCCACTAGCTTGATTGTGCCCGCATGTTTCATTCCGTCGAACACGGTTGTGCAGTTCTTGAAGCATACGTAAACACGCATAAACGACTTGCAGCTGTAGAACATTAGTTTTGGTTCCTTGCACATAAGTGAACAACGAATACATGTTTTACTATATCGATGCTCATAGAATGGTGTATACATTTCTCACTTTACCTGTATTTTATAGACATGATAGTTAGTTTAAAACTACCGTGGTAGACAATTCAAATTACTGTGTGAGTATGTATGTTGTATATTTCAGCTTGAAGGATGTATCTTTTCATTTTAGTTTATGTTGTGTGATCTATACAGTATGTACGCGACGAGATGCAGCGATATGTGCCAGGCATAAACCGTGCAATCTATTATTTGTGTCTTCGTTATTCAAATATATTTATTATTTATGTAGCGCTTTCTAATCGCGCCCTGTGTTCATCAGAATATCTCAAAAACCAGATCAAGAGCATGCAGATCACATAAACAATCAGTGTAATGTCACACGACACAAGACTGTGCCGACACTATGCAGTCCTAGCAGACGATAGTCATTGTGCTTCAAAAAGACAGATTAATCTCTCCATAGCACACAGCCTGGCCGAATTGTAAGAGTAGATACTATGTATTGTCCATGCGGCATGATCCCTCTCTCGGCCTGCCTAGTTTACTCCAGAGGAAAGTTAACTCAAATACGCCTGGAACAAGCCACGCAGCAGAAGCTGCCGGATCAACAAAGCAATGCTCTATCTCTTCGTCTCTCGAGGCTTAGATCCCCGACCATTTGCCGACCAAGGCTTAGGGCTGGTCTGCCCAGCCATAACATTTAGTCTTTAGGTTGCATTGCCTCGCACCAGGATAAAGTTTGTTCCGCCTGCAGCCGTTGACGCAATGTCGAGTTTGGTGGGTGTTGCGCAATATTCGGCTGCGCTAGCCGAAATCAGGTTGGACCATGTATTGTCATACTGTACCTCAATCATATCTGACAAAGAAATGACTAATGTGACAAAACTAATCCATCCCAAAATAATAGAAAGGATCAGAAATACAATGAAACATGCAGTATCAAGAAGTCAGTTTGGATTCTTTATACATACAATCAATCAATCATGTGCCATGCCGAAAAGCGTGGGCGGTCATGACTCGCCATTTCACTCGATCACCAGTGTCGTGGATCAGTTCAGTGTTCCTGTCTCGTCCATGCCATGTGGCCAAGCCATCCAGGTATTTTCCTCTCGGTCTTCCTCGTGGTCTGTTCCCTTCGATCTTGCCAGTTGTCACTAAGTTCTCCAATCCATTTCTTCTCATAACATGTCCAAAAAATTTTGACTGTCTACGTCTAATTTCTCTAATCAGTTTACGATGTTCATTTGTCTCCTGTAGTACTTGGTCATTGGTTTTTCTGTCTGTCCATGGTATTCTTTGCATTTTCCTCAGAAACCACATTTCTGCAGTCATCAGATGCTTTTCAGCTTGACTGCTCATTGTCCAAGTTTCACATCCATACAAAAGAACAGGCTCTATGTATCCCCTCAACACTCTTTTCCTCGTTTCAATTGACATCTTTTTATTGGTCAGAATGTTTTTCATCTTGCTAAAGGCTACTTTCGCCATGGCGATTCTTGTTCTAATCTCTTCAAGGCATCTCCCATCAGATGTTATGACTGTTCCAAGATAATTGTACCGATTCACTTGTTGAAGAATATTTCCATTTACTTGTATATTACATTGTGGCACTTCTTCCTTCCTAGTGACGACCATAACCTGAGTCTTTTTACAATTTAATTCTAACCCCAGTTGCTCACTGTGTACAACAACCGCATCTACTAATTGTTGCAGGTCCTGCGCATTGTCTGCAATTAATACTGTATCATCTGCATATCTAATGTAATTGATGTTTCGTCCTCCAATGCTGATTCCATTTATATCCTCTACATTTCTGAAAATATTTTCACTGTATAGGGAAAAAAGATCTGGAGACATCACACATCCCTGCCTAACACCTCTCTTAATTGGCTGATACTGTCCCACTTCATTATCAATCCTTATTGCAGCTTGTTGTTTCCAATACATGTTTTTTATAAGTCTAATGTCTTTCCCATCAATTTGTAGATCTGCAAGCATATCCACCATGTTGACATGTCTAACTCTATCAAAAGCCTTTGTATAGTCAATAAAGCAAAGATGTATATCCTTGTTTACTTGTATAGCACGTTCAATAACTGTTCGCAGCATATACACAGCATTTACTGTACCCTTTCCTTCTACAAACCCACATTGTTCTTCCCCTATTTCAGGTTGTATCTTCTTCCTCACTCTTTGCATGATAATTCTTAGCAAAATCTTTGTGATGTGACTCATTATACTAATTGTTCTATGTTGATCACATTCCAAGGTTCCTGATGTCTTTGGGATTGCAATAAATACAGAGTTACATAATTCAGGAGGTATATCTACAGTATCATATAATGTGTTCATCAGTCTGGTGACTTGCTCTAGTCCAAATTCTTCTAAAACTTTAATCATTTCTGTTGTGATGTTATCTGCACCGGGGGCCTTGCCAGCTTTCATATGCTTAAGAACATTTCGAACCTCCATCTCCAAAATTGGCGGTCCTTCATTATTAAATCTAATATCATACTGTTCGTCTCTGTTATTATCATAAAGGTGTTTCACATAATCTGTTCATACATGTAGAATCTGGTCTTTTTCTATTATGATTTTGCCATCTTCAGTTTTTAGACACCCTGTTGATGTACTTGCCCTTTTATTAGTAAGTTCCTGAATTCTTTTGTGCACTAATTTGGTATTTTGACTGTTGTGTTGGTTTTCAATTTCTAAGCACTTTTCCTCAAGCCATGCTTCTTTTGCCTCCTTACATAATATTCTGACTTGTCTGTGGATTTCTTCATATTTGACAGAATTATTTTTGTTGAGTCTTCTTGTTTCCATGAGGTGTAAAATTTCTTCAGTCATCCATTTCTTACGACCCACCTTCTTTAATTTTTAAATAGTTGTTTCTGCAGCCACATTGATTGAATTCTTCAACGTTTCCCATTGATCATCCACATCCTGGAATATGATCTCTAGATCAGACAAAATTTCAAATCTGTTCTGTACTTCTATGTTGAATTTGTTTTGTATTTCCTTGTCCTTACTCAATGTACACAAATCATATTTAGTGTTTCCTGTTATATACTTGACTTTCTTCAACTTTATCCTCAATGTTCCTGTGAGTAATCTGTGGTCACTATAACAATCAGCACTGGGAACTGTTTTTGCTAGTGTTAATGCGTTTCTAAATCTTCTGCTAATCAGAATGTAGTCAATCTGGTTTCTAATCCTGCTATCAGGACTCCTCCATGTTCATAATCTTCTAGGGTGTTGCTTGAACCAGGTGTTTCCTACAATCATTTCCTGTTCTTTTGCCCACTCTACGAGTCTGTATCCTCTTTCATTTCTCTCACCTAAACCATAGTTTCCTACTGTGTATCTATCCCCTTGATTTCCTACTTTTGCATTGAAGTCTCCTATTATGATGTTTATTTCTGAATTTTTACATTTCTTTAAGGCAGACTCTATGTCATTATAAAATTCTTCTACACTATCTTCACTGGATTCTCCTGTTGGGGCATATACTTGAATAATATTTATGCTGAAAGGTCTGCCACTTAATTTAACTAGTAGAACTCTGTCCGACACGGCCCAATATCCTTGAACAGATTTTGCTATTTTCCAGTCCAAAATAATTGCCACTCCTCTATGACGATCTTCACCTCCACAATAAATAATCTTGAAATCTTCCTCCATCTTGATGCCTGCTCCTGTCCATCTCGTTGCGCACATACCTAAATTATTAATTTTTTCCCTTTCAATTTCTTGTTTTATGTTATCTAATGTTCCGTCGTTGTTTAACGTCCCAACGTTCCAAGTTGCTAATTTTAACGTCTCTGTCCTTGTCAGTCTTTAAGCGAATCATGATATACTAGGCACTTTTAAAGAGGTAGTTTGCCGTTGCTTTCCTCTATGGCAGTGACCTTACTGGTCGGAGACCGCAGCTATTGACTCAAGAAGAGTTCCTCTGCCTGCCGTCGTGAAGCTCGAGGCCATGACCCACAATATCTGTCGGCTGCCCTCAAATACTCAATGCCCTCAATATACATACATGACAAAATAATACAATGTTTGCTTTAACAATGCTCAGAGAATGATGTTTACATAAGCCGCTTTAACTATATTTATGTGTTGTAGAATATTCAAAAGCTTTCTGACTAATTGAAAGGTCCAGATTTGTTTGGCATTTTGCAAGAACTCAGTTTAGATGCGAAAGATTTTAGGATAAAAAGGATTATAAATGGGGAACCATAATCTGTCATCTGATGAAGGGTTCACTTAGTGAATTCATAGTAATTAAAAGGGGATTTAGATAAGGATGCGTTTTATCACTTGATTTTTTCAGCATTTACAGCGAGACATTGCTCATAGACAACGATCATCTTCAGGGAGTTAAAATGGGAGGCCCACATGTGAATGCTCTGAGAGATGCCTGTTTAACACAGCGATGGTGGCAAAGTATGAAGGCTGCCCGCAATTCTTTTAGGCCACAGCAGTGGAGGACAGCGAGAAGATATTGACGCTTCAAAGTCAACAAGCCATCACAAATTCCAGTATGCTGTCTATATAGTACAGACATACAATTAAAATAGATCGTTCGGAAGTCAGAATGGCCGAATGGATTAGATCGTTCGTATTTGAACATCCGGTGTGCTAAAGCCGAGGTAGCAAGTTCAACCTCTACTCCATTCAGCTGACTTGGTGATACGAATTACAAGCACCTCTGAAGACGGAGTGGGTTCGACTGATGGCGAGGATCACTGATAATAGGGTCAGCTAATCCAAACGCAAAAGCCAGTCCAGTGCATTAGAAGTGATAGCACGTGTATGGACTACGGCTGAGTTCAAAGCGAGTGACCAATAAAAACAGGCTGCACTTTGTGGAAATTCGAATACCGTGATACGGGTCAGTGTCCGGGACATTCACTTCTGTCTCACACGATGCGCATGAATCAATTGGTCATGGTCAGGCAGCTCCTCACGACAAATGGTCATAGCCAGGAAATTAAATGAGGAACCTTCTGAGACCACTAAGACAGTTCACAAATAAACACACATAGTATTGTTTGGCGTTCATAGAAGAAGAAGGATGTAGAGATTAGAGGACGCACTAGACAACATAAAATTTGAAAGCTATAGTTACCGACCTGGATTCGAACCTGTCACCTCCAAATGACGATGGCGACTCGCTGCAGGAGCAGCTACTCTACTTCCTTCTCCTCCTTCTGTGAGCGCCAAAACAATAATATGTATGTTTATTTGTGGTCATAGCCAGGCAGCTCCTCACAATAGATGGGTAACCTTCGTATACAGTTTCACCTTCCATCCATCCATCCAGTTTGGGAAACAAAAAGAAACTTCCCACCGTTTCAACCAGCCTGAGTGGCGTTGGTTATAATTGTACTGGTTAGGGTATAAATTAGTTTGTTCTTTTCCGTCTTCACATTTTTGTCCTGGTTTTATATACCATTATCATATTGTTTGGGCACTAACATACTTTAGGGTATAGACTGCCATATACATATACACACACAAACACAAACACCCATATATATCGAGTGAAATGGTGAGTCATGACCACCCACGCTTTCCGTCATGGCACATTATATATATATATATATATATATATATATATATATATATATATATATATATATATTCTCATCATGGTCCTCTTGTACATTGCGGTGTCGAGGTCAAGTATAAACAGCGGGAGAGTGCCCGCTTATGTGCTTTTTGTATCGATATTCTCGTGGTCTCTGCTATTCCCTACGTCCATTCTTTTACGTGGTCGGCCTCCTCCTCTACTTCTCTCTGGTCAGTACTTCATTGCTTGTTGTGGTGTACTGTTAGTTGGTAACATACTTACCATTTGACTTGCTGCCTTCTAATAAAATCTAGTACAGCTATAACCCCCACTTTAGACCTGATTTTTTCATTTCTGATCTTCTCTTCTTGATACATTGAGTATTTTCTCAGGAATCTCATTTCTGTTGTTGTGATTTGTCTTTTCTCTTTTTCTGTAATTGTCCAGGTTTGGTATCGGTAACATAGAGTTGGTAGGAAGATTGTAGTGTAGAGTGCTTTATTAGTAGTTATTGATACATGTTTGTTCTTTAGTATTGGTGCCATTTGTCCAATGAGTTGGTTTGCCTTATTGCATCTATTTTCGATCTCGTCTTCTGATTTGCCATTTGATGATATTATACTTTCTTGGAACTTGAAACTCTTTACTTGTTTCAAGGGATGTTCGTTTGGGTGAATCGTTGTTGCTTTTTCTTCCTTAGTTATAGTCAATACCTCTGTTTTACTTGTGCTAATTTTCATGTTATGTTCCCTACACATTTCGTTTAGACTATTCATGTGGTCTTGTAATTCGGCTTCTGATTTGGCTATTAGTGCTTGGTGGTCCGCAAATAGGAGTTCTCTAATGGTTAGATTTGCAGATGGTTCTTCTTCTGTGTTCTTGTCATGCGGTGTTCTTGCGGTTTCTGTTTGGCTGGTTTCTTTACATATGTTGTCTATATATGTTATGAATAAGAGAAGGGACAGGACACAACCTTGTCGTACTCCGGAACTTATGGTGAAGGGTTCTGAGTGTCCTCTAGTTGCTCTCACTATGCATTCACTATTGTTGTATAACCTTCTGCATAGGTTTGTTAGATGTGTACTCACTCCATATTGTTTAAGGATTCCCCACAGCTTGTTTCTATCTACTCTATCAAATGCCTTTTCGTGGTCGACAAAGGCTAAGTAGAGTGTTTCATTGAATTCGATTGATTTTTTTTTTTAAATAAGTGTTCTAAGAGCAAAAATGGCATCTGTGCATCCTTTGTTTTTCCTAACTCCAAGTTGTGTTTTGCTTAGCTAGGGTTCTATAATAGTTCGTAATCTTTTCTCAAGAATTTTGCAAAATATTTTCCCAGTATGACTCAACAGTGAAATGGCTCTGTATTGTGTGCAATCTCTTTTGCTGCCTTTGTTTTACCAAATTGGGATAATTATGGCGTTTCCCCAGTCTCGTAGTGTATGTTGTTCTACCCAAACGTGGTTGAATAGTCTATGTAGCCATTCTGTTCCTACTTCTCTTGCTGCTTTAATTAGTTCAATTGGTATTTCATTTTGTCTTGGTGATTTGTTCAACGGGGTTAATCTGATGGCTTCTATAATTTCTTCTTTTAGTATGTCTGGTTCTAGTTCTTCAGTGGCATCTGTGTCAGTTTCTTGAATTCCTGTGACATCTGAAGGGATGTTGAGAAGTTGTTCGAAGTACTGTTTCCATCTTACTAGGATTTGTTTTTGTTCACTTATTGGTTCTCCATTTTCGTTGTTAATTATTTTAGTTGGGTCAAAGGGTTCTCCTCTGGTTCTCATTGCACTTATCTTTTTATAGAAATTTCTAGTTGCCTCCTTGTAGTTTTCATTTAGAGTTTCTCCATACTCCCCCCAGTCTTTTTGTTTTTCTCCCTTAACTATTCTGTTCGCATGTCTTCTCGCTATTCTATATTCTATGTAATCGCATTTCTCTTAGCTCTTCGACCACTTTTTATATTTTTCCTTTTTGTCTTTTACAGCTTTCTTTACTTCTACGTTCCACCAACTTGTTATTTTTTTATCCATGTTTTGCGTTTTTTCGTGGTTCCACATGTTATCTCTGCAGTATTTAAAATGCTTGATTTAACCATCTCCCATTCTTCTTCTACTGTCTTTCTTTCTGTAGATAATTTTAGAAAGCTTTCAGTTAGCTCTTTTTCATAATTTTCCCTCACTGCCTTGTCTTTGAGATTTGTTTTTAGTTTACTAATTCGCATGGCATGTATTTTCCTGGTCTTTGCTTCCTTTTACTGACGATTCTTAGTGTGGCAACGACTGCTTTGTGGTCTGTGTTTATATCTAAGTTACTGCTTTGTGGTCTGTGTGTATACCTAAGTTGGGCTCTGCCCTTGCATGTATTATATTTCTCTTTCTGTTATATCTTGTTAATATAAAATCAATGTAGCTTTTAGTATCTAGATTGTTCCATTTATACCATGTGTATATTGGTGAGTCTTTGTGTTTATAGAATGTATTTGTTATATAGGGGTCGTGTTGGCTGCATACCTCTATCAGTCTACTTCCGTTATAATTTCTTTCATTATGTTGGTCTCCAAAATGCTCCAAGATGTTTTCTATGCCCGCTCTGTTGTGTCCTAGTCTTGCATTGAAGTCTCCCATAACTATGATGTTGTCCTCCTTATCTATTTTTTTTAGCACTGTCACGAAAATAAACTTGATGTTCGATCAATGACAACCAAGACCCGACATTAGTCTGCACAAATAAGCAACCCTTTGATGTTGTATGGAATGAGAAAAATATGTCGCGTCAAACTGTCTGCCTACGGTCGGCATTTCTGTATGATGTGGACTGTTCGAGAAACAAATACGTCGCGTTTCAATGTCTACACCGGTCGGCATTTTGTTAACAAATTGTTGCTCGAGATGAACAACGGCGTCATCTGTCTGCAAGGCGGGAGTCGGCCTTTGAAGTGATAGACGGAATGTCTGACTAGAAGTCGGATGGATTATGTGATGTGGGGAGAAGGTCTCTGGCTCACAGACAGCCAGGATCTTTGTTGTATGAGACAAAGAATTCCCCAGATGAAAGTGAACTGGACGGCGGATTGATCCCAGTCAGTCGAAAACAGGCGGAGAAAACCAGACTCTGGACTGATTGGCGTCTAGACTTGTTGGTGACGTCACTCCAGCCCAATATAAAAAGCGTTGCGGTAAACAAGTGGAGTTATTCGATCAAGATTTCTGACGTGGGAAAGATCGGTGCAGTTTTCCGAGTTGTGCTCAATGAAAGAAACTAGGGTGTCAAATGGTTGATATTTATCGGCGGACATAGATCCAGTCTGTGATTGCCTAGTTTCGATTAGCAACCGGAATAGGCATATGGTAGGCTATTAATCATATCTAACTTAGAGTCTGATTAGGAATAGAGTACAGTACTGTGCGGTGATATAATGTATTATAGATGCGGTGATATAATGTATTATAGGTGTGGTGATATAATGTATTATGATTAGTGATAGAATGTTCTATAAGTGCGGTGCTAGAAAGTATCATAGGAGCGTCGGCACTAGTATCCTATTGCGTGGCTTCAACTAGCTTGAGTGATATATCATTTTACTCAGGGAGTTGAGGACAATGTAGTGGAATAATAATTAGAAAGATTAAAGATGGTTGAGAGGAGGGAGAGGAATGTGAAATGGTAGGATCTTCCAGTAGGGCATCTGCTGGGTTTCTACCCGTTCCTTTACTCTTTCCTGGTGTTGCCATGTCTCAGATCATATGATGAGTTATTTGGCCGTATGACAGAGATCGGATCTCTGTTATAGATCTGAGTGCTGCTATTGGCCTACACTCATCTAATTCCGGCCAGGACTGAGATGCTATAACAGAGTAGGCCTAACAAGTTCTCTGGTTTATTGCAAATGGAGTTTATTTATTATTGATGACAATCTGGACACAACATGGCGTCTTCTCTGTTCCAGCTCTAGATGTAAACTAACCCCTCACAACCAACTACGTCACGGCTTGAGCATCTCTCCTCCCATTCCATCCCGATGCTCAATCGTGCTGTAGCCTTTTCCCACCTAATACCCAACTTCTGCTACACCTTCCTATGTTTTTCTAAAGAATTTTTCCCTTAAAAATTCTTTACTCCCAATCCCCCTACTATACTCCCTCTCTTTCCTTACCTCCCATAGCTCCTCTAATCTTCCCCAAACCAACTCCAACTTAAGTAAATATTCTATTCTTTAACTCTTCTCCCTGTCATATTATCATATAGTAACCCACTATAAACTTCTTCTTCGTTTCTGCCTCTTCATAACATAACACATATCAATAACCATTAAATCTCAACTTTATACAATACATCATACCACATATGGTTAACTTTTTAAACTAAACACTCCTTCTTCCCTTTCCTTACTTCCCACAGCTCCTCTAATCTTCCCCAAACCAACTTTATTTCAAGTAAACCAATCTATTCGTAACTCTTTCCCCTGCCATATAGTAATCCACTATATATTTCTGGTTCGCTCTTGGCTCCTCAAAGTTCCTGTACAAAATATACATATCATAAGAATAGCTCGTATAATCATTATCGTACACTTGACATTATGAAATTCCTCACTCTTTCACAACACAGGACAAACAGAAACAACGTAGTTAGAAAAAGTAAAGAAGGGGTGCGCACCCAGTGAAAAGCATAAAGAATGAATAGTCAACATGATCACATTTACATAAAGTAATGCATAGTCCACACAATCACATTTACCTCCCTTGCCAATAAAAAAATTATGTAAAATAATTTTTTAAAATACATCTTATGAAATAGATCTTTGTTCTCTATAAATCAAGTTGACATAAGTTTTCTCAACATTTATATATTCAACATTTATATTGCCATCCACAATCTTGTCTATATTTCCGTTACCTCATCTTTTACCACGAGCCAATGTTCATATTCCATGAACATTTTTAATTTAATAAACGCTGGTATTTCACAGCTCCTATATCTTGCCCTCTCACATCCCATAATCTGCTTCTTTGTCTACCTATATAAATACTCCCGCTTATATGCTGCCATTCACAGTCTCCCCCTCCTTTTTCTTCATATAATGCTGACTTTGATGCAGCTCCCATTTTATTTTCTAATACTTCATATCCATAAGAACCTCTTCATGCCGATTAACTATATGTCTCTCTATTAACCCTCAGTATGTGTTTCTCTATTAGCCCTCAGTAGTTTTATTAACTACTCATATTTTTCCTTTATTCCAGCCAACACCATAACTATTTAAAAATTAACTTACTTAATTAAATTTATAACCAGGTAACTTAATACACAAAACAACTTAATTAACTTATGAGTTAAGCGAAATAAAATCAAAACAAGACATTATACCCCCCCCCCCCCCCCCCAATTCAATCAAAGAAAAACACATTTTAAAATAATATAACATGCATCTTATCAAATTAAAATAAAATTTTCTAGTATTACCTAACACTACTGGTCTCTTTTACGGACCAATAGTTTGTACGCAAAAGTCTAGGAACACAATAACCCTATTCTAAAATCAAATAATAACAATCATATCACAGGAGCAAATCAAGCACACAAAAAAACATATTATACATGAGGCATTTAAAACTCAGATTCAATAAAACAACTGTCTTCTCGCTAAAGAGAAGGTGTTCAAAAAAAAAATATATAATTCACATAGAATTAACTACTTAAAGTGACCAAGCAACATTGTCCTCCTATACGAACCAATGTAACTCATATCTATTCACCCAAGTCACTCCACTGTTTTTATAACCGAGAAACTAAAACAACTCACTGTCAAGTATATATATATATATATATATATATATATATATCTGTTATCTACAGATCAATTTCTAACTTAAAACAATATCTGTTCCTTTTACAAAAGTCTTTAACTAACAATGAGCGTATTATCTACCAACAGAACCTGTGGTTCGACACACCAATTGTTTCTCCTGGATTTGTTCCACATATTCCTATAACTACTTAATCATTACCATTAACCACGGTATTTCTAGCACTAATAAAAACTTGTCTATTTACTATAGAGTACATCTACCTGCTGTACCATTGACTATCTTATCTATCTAATAAGAAATTGAAACATAAAATCAACCAGCAACTCCATCACAGAGAGAAAAAAATATATATGCCTCACTCGAACCTATATCCATATTAGTTATCTTAATGCTTAACTACTCCTCAAGATCATTTATGAAAAGTATCAACAGAAGCCTTTTCCATTTCCACCGTCTCATATACTTCATCCAGTATCTCTTTCCTTTCTAAACCATGAAACTTATATCTTGCTATCTGCAATATTTTCTATCCATTCACCTCTTGCGTTTCCACCTCTTCAATAACTCCAAGTTTCTTTGAATAAGTGCTATCTCCACATCAATATCCTTCTCCCCGTAAAACCTATCAGCTTCCTCCATACTACTATTTGACTCTGACTTCTCATCCATTTCTTCTTCTTCATCTGTATGTCTCTCGCCAGCAGCCGCTAATCTCTTCCGTTCAATATCCCATCTAATTTGTCTATCATTATTTCTTAAGGACCTTTCTAGTAGAGGCATATCTTCACCACTTGTTGAATACTCTCTAATTCTCCTCTGTCTTTTCACTTCTCTTTCTCTTTGTTTATCCATTCTTCTTTTTGTTGCTTGTCTAGTATTCTTAAATGGAGCACCTATTTCCTCTTCCATAGACTCTATACTATCATAATGACTCTCATTCACATTTCCTTCTTCTATCGTTTTCGGTATTGTCTGTTCTTGAGTATCATCGTAAACTGGAGTTGTTTTTAACTGATTGTGTGCTGGATCTTTTCTAAAACCTGGGGTTATTATAGCTCCCCTGACGACTCGTTCATCTAAGTATCCGGTGTCTGAATAATAATTATTATTATAATTATCATTTTCCTTCTCATCATCATCTCTTCTTAAGTGTTCCACGTGTGCCCTTGCCACATGTCCCGTTACCTGGTTCTTGATACTATACGGTACATTTCCTAGCTTTTCTAAAACGTAATAACCTGGGACCCAACGAGCATCAAACTTAGAGTTCCTTCTATGCTTCTTGTAATAAACTCTATCACCTACTTTAAACTCCTGCAATTTTGTATTCACGTTCTTGTACTTTTTCTGTCTTTCTCTAGCTTTAATTATATTATTCTTTAATCTCACGTGTGCCTTATGCATTTCTTGTATAATAGTCTCTTGAAAGTCTTCCCCCATATATTTCCGTCTTGGTTTTAACAGATTATCTATAGGTAGTACTGGTTCTCTCCCGTGTATTAAATAGAATGGTGAAAACCCCGTGCTCTCATTTTGATTTGTGCGTATAGCACTAAGCGCTGGTCCTAAGAATAAATCCCAATCTTTTTCATGTTCATCCACAATCTTTGCTATAATATCGTATAATGTTCTATGTTGTCGTTCGTTCTTAGCATTTGAAGAAGGTCTGTAGTATGAGGTCTTTACATGTTTTATATTCAAATCTTTTAATAACTTTTCGAATTTCTTATTCACAAATTCTCTACCATTATCCGTGAGTATAATCTGTGGACAACTAAATCTTGGTACGAACTCCTGTAAAAAAATATTAATGACAGTATCTGCGCTCTTATCTGGGATTGCATAAACTTCCGGCCAAAGACTGTAGACGTCTATTATATGAATTAAATACACATTTCCTGACAATATTCTAGGGTGAGGACCCGATATATCTAAACTAATTTTTTGCATTGGGAACTGAGGAATATCTGTATCTTGTAATGGACACTTAATTGTTTTCATATTCCTTAACCTGCATC
The DNA here is from genome assembly GCA_963921405.1 of Cepaea hortensis. NCBI lineage: Eukaryota > Metazoa > Mollusca > Gastropoda > Stylommatophora > Helicidae > Cepaea > Cepaea hortensis. The sequence goes on from OY992876.1 coordinate 250,942,584, forward strand.
TTTCACACGTATCCACATATTTGCAAGCAGATATAAATAAGTTCGGCCAATAATATTTACTCGTAAGTGCTTTCACTAATTTATCCCGACCGAGATGACCATTCTCATCATGATGTGCTTTTAAAACTTCATTTTCCAAATGTGTGGGAATATATTTCCTTAGCTGTTCATTCTTTTCACTCATATAATATAACTGTTCATCTTCTTGTAAAACTAAATAATTCTTCTTATATTTATTCTCCTCCGTTTCTTTTAATTTCTGTTTTATTTGTAATACTTTTGGATCTAATTCTTGTTCTTCTTTCATATTAAATTGTGCTAAATGTGGGTCTTCTGCTCTAGGTTCAGCCTCTTGATCCGATGGTAAACTTTCAAACTCTTCTCTATTTATTATGGCAGAATCTAATATATTTACTTGCCAGTTTCGGTCGTCAATCTCTGGTTCACCTTCATCTTCTGTGTCTCCTGATGACTGTGGGTACGGGATCCTAGACAATAAATCAGCAAACGTGTTACTCCTACCTGGTATGTATTCAATTTTTGTATTGTATCCCCGTAGATTCAATGCCCACGTCTGTATTTTCCTGTTCTGCACTGGAGCTTCTAATAGAGATTTTAAAGGCATATGGTCAGTTCTAATAACAAAATTTGCGTTATGTAAGTAGTAATTTAGTTTCTGTAGAGCGTAGTGTATAGCATACGCCTCTTTCTCAATAGTCGACCATTTCCGTTGCGACCTGCTAAGCTTATGAGATAAGAAATAAATTGGCCTTTCAATTTTAACCCCTGGTATTCCAGACTCTTTTCCTTCATATGGTTGAACAAAACACGCTCCTATAGCACTATCCGAAGCATCTGTATATAGTATTAACTGTTTATTCAAATCTGGATGCGTCAAAGTCAGCATTATATGAAGAAAAAGGAGTTTATTTATTATTGATGACAATCTGGACACAACATGGCGTCTTCTCTGTTCCAGCTCTAGATGTAAACTAACCCCTCACAACCAACTACGTCACGACTTGAGCATCTCTCCTCCCATTCCATCCCGATGCTCAATCGTGCTGTAGCCTTTTCCCACCTAATACCCAACTTCTGCTACAATGCCCTCACCATAGTATTCTCTATTCTACAGGTTCCATTTACAGGTCCACGTATGTGTGCTATGATTTTCAACAGTGAAGCTAACACATTTTAGTAGATGATGGCTCAGAATTTGAAGACAGAAGTTGCTGAGAGGCCGATACATTGGGCTTATACCCAAGTTGGTTTGCGGGAACCTGGCTTCTGCTGAGCAGGACATGCTGATGAGATTTATGTTTAGCAAGTGATAGTTGTATCACTGAACAGTCAGAACATTGTAGATATACACTACTGATAACAGGAACATTCATACAAAATTTATACTGATACCTAGAACATTCAGAGTGTGGGTTTAATATGGGGAATCTTTAAAACCAGTGACACTAGATCCATTAAGATTTCCCCAGTAACAGTGACAATAGGGTTAGAATTTTTCTGATTAACAATCAGTTAAGTAACAGAGGAAATTCATAGTGGGAATCAGATTGAAGACTCTCATTAGACAGTGTTTGTCATGGGTGTCCAAGCATCCTAGTGGTTCAAGAGACAACGGAGGAAGTCTTCACGTGACCGGAGGAGCATCACCTTGGTGAGGTTGCTTGTCTGGAATACATGGTGCTAGTGTGTTCTCAGCACAGTGATGAGAATGACTATACTCCTGAACACTGATCTGAGTCTATAGACACTTTAGAGTACACGTCACACATTCTACACTTTATACACACACACACACTTCTCCTACATACACTCTTTGCTTTAATAAATTTCTTGTTTTTATTTGTTGAAGCTAGAGTTGTCAAGTATGTTATGTTGGGGAAGAATGAGAGGGGGCATGATCCAGGAGTGAGTAAGAGTGAGAAGAAGGTGTCTTCAGATTGAGGGAGTGTTGTGGACGGAGTCTGCTGGATATCTCCAGGATAGAGATATTGAATTAAAACAAATGTGGGTGTTGATTCCCCTCACTCCAGGGACGACACTAAAGTGGTAAAGAAGAACAAATAACTACTACGACATTCATTCTTTACACACACGACAAGCACGTCATGGAAGTCTTCGTAGAAGTACTCGCATTCTTGCTCATTATTGTTTGTATTACATGGTGCGTATATTTTTACATATGTAATTGTTTGTTCTTTTATTCTCACTGTTATGATTCTTTCTGATATATATATATATATATATATATATATATATATATATATATATATATATATATATATATATATAATTTCTAGTATTCCTGCTGCTAGCCATGGTTCAATGACTATTACCACACCGTGTCTTTCCCTTTCTTGCTGTCCCACTCCAGAGTAGACAAACGAGTAACTGTCGTGGAACTCCTTGCATCCTTCCCCTTTTATTCCGGTGTCCGCTATTCTCATCAGTACGATTTTCCTCTCTTTCATTGTTTATAGATATAGATAGATAGATAGATAGATAGATAGATAGATAGATAGATAGATAGATAGATAGATAGATAGATAGACAGACAGACAGACAGTCAGACAGACAGACAGACAGACAGACAGACAGACAGATAGATAAATAGATAGATAGATAGATAGATAGATAGATAGATAGATAGATAGAAAGATAGATAGATCGATAGATCGATCGATAGATAGATAGATAGATAGATAGATAGATAGATAGATAGATAGATAGATAGATAGATAGATAGATAGATAGATAGATAGATAGATAGATAGATAGATAGATAGATAGATAGATAGATAGAGGCATTGATAATGTACATTGGGAGCAAGTCGCCGCTGAACGTGTTGCATGGAGGGCAAACATCAGAAATGGAATAAAGACAAAGGAGAAAATTATTCCAGATAAGTCAAACACCGAGCGTGTGAGACGTAAGATGGTGCATGATGGTGGAAATGACCATGTGTTCACATGCACCCACTGTGAACGGACATATACAGCGCAAATTGGCCTTATCAGTCACATTCGCTACCGCCATAAGTAAAAGTTACTATGCCTTTTTGAAGCACAAACTATCGTCTGTCAAGACGGCAAGGTGTCAATGATATCTAAGGCGGGTCCCTTGGGTTCCAGGGTCTGGCCATCACTCGCCATCTGCTCGTGGTGGCGAGGTCTCGGAGGTTTGACGCTGTGCTGCCAGCGTCTGCAGCCTACCTTGTGCCAGTTACAAGCAGCCTATCTTGTGCCTTCCTTGTATTGGTTACCCATTCCTCTGGAATACACAAGATTAGGCCGAGAGAGAGAGAACATGTCGATTGGGCACCACATGTTTCTCTGAAGCTCTACCCAGACATTGTGATGGAATATTGGCCACATTCCAACTCACATACTTTGGTCTGTCAAGACTGCAAGGTGCCACTCATATATATATATATATATATATATATATATATATATATATATATATATATATATATATATATATATATATATATATATATAAGGCAATGTGTGTGTGTATGTCCTTTATGCGTTCGCGAACGGTCCATCCGATTGAGATTAAATTTTCTACACGCCTTCCTTCCATTCCAGCGCAGCCAACTGTGATATTTTTTTTAGTGTGAAATCGGCTGCTTACTTAATATTATTTAATTTTCCATTTTACATTGTAATTTATATATAGCGAGGGGACTTAATTCTAGAAAAGTTATTTAAAGGGGCATAACTTTTAATAACTTTTCTGTATAGCTTATAGTCATATTGTTGCATCGTTTTCAAAGATTTATAGCATCTTTGTCTATAGTTATTTACCGGCATATGAGTTATAATAAACAATGATATAATCTTTAATGCATTTTCAAAGTTTTCATAAAAATAATGCATAATGCATAACATTGTAACTCATCTTTTTATGCTAAAGATCTACAGTCATGTCGGTGATTAACAACATAAAAAATAAATAATAGTTACCTTATCACTATCAAGTTTGAGGATTTTAGATTTCTTTACACTGTCGCCAACTTTAAGAAGTCATGGAACAACTTCAGCCATTATTAAATCTACAGGCATATGCGTTATAATCCTCCTCCTCCTCCTCTCCCCTCCTCCTCCTCCTACCCTCTTCCTCTTCCACTCCCCCTCCACCCTCTGCCTCCTACATCTTCCTCCATCCTCTTCCTCCTCCTCCCTCTTCCCCCTCCTCCCTCCTCCTCCCTCTTCCTCCTCCTCCTACCTCCACCCTCCTCCTAATCACTCCTCTTCCTTCCTCCTCCCTCCTCCTCTCTCCTCCTCCCTCCTCCTCCTCTTCCCTCCTCCTCCTCCCCCTCATCCCTCCTCCTACTTCTCCTCCCTCTTCCTCCCTCCTTCCCCTCCCTTCTCCCCCTCCTACTCCCTCCTCCTCCCTCTCCTCCACCCTCCTCCTCATCCCTCCTCCCCCCTTCTCCTCATCCCTCCTCCTCCTCCTCCTCCTCTCTCCTCCTCCTCCCTTTTCCTCCCTCCTCCTCCTCCCTCCTCCTCCTTCCTCCACATCCCTCCTCCTCCCTCTTCCTCCTCCTCCCTCCTCATCATTCCTCCTCCTCCTCCCCCTCCTTCTCCTCCCTCCTCCTTCTCCCTCCTCCTTCTACCTCTTCCTCCCTCCTCCTTCTCCCTCCTCCTCCTCTCTCCTCCTCCTCCCTCTTCCTCCCTCCTCCTCCTCCCTCTCCTCCTCCTGCGTTCTCCTCCTCCCTCCTTCTCCTCCTTCTCCCTCCTCCTCCCTCTTCCTCATCCCTCCTCCTCACCTCCTCCCTCTTCCTCCTCCTTCCTCCTCCTCCTCCCTCCTCCTCCTCCCTCTCCCTCCTCCTCCCACTCCTCTTCCTGCGTTCTCCTCCTCCCTCCTTCTCCCTCCTCCTCCTTCTCCCTCTTCCTCCCTCTTCCTCCTCCCTCTTCCTCCTCTCTCCTCCGCCCCCTCCTCCTTCCTCCTCCTCCTCCTTCTCAATCCTCCTTCCTCCTCCTCATCCCTCCTCTCTCCTCCTCCTCCCTCCTCCTCCCTCTCCCTCCTCCTCCCCCTCCTCCTCCTGCGTTCTTCTCCTCCCTCCTTCTTCCTCCTCCTCCTCCCTCCTCCTCCCCCTCCTCTCTCTTCCTCCTCCTCCCTCCTCCTCCTTCTCCCTCCTCCTCCCTCCTCCTCCTCCCTCTCCCTCCTCCCCCTCCTCCTCCCTCCTTCTCCCTCCTCCTCCTCCTTCTCCGTCCTCCTCCTCCTCCTTCCGCCTCCTTCCTCCTCCCTCTTCCTCCTCCTCCTTCCTCCTCCTTCTCCTCTTTCCCCCCTCCTCCTAATCCCTCCTCCTCCCTCCTATTTTTCCCTACTCCTCCTCCCTCCTCCTCCTCTCTCCTCCTCCTCTCTCCGCCTATCTCTTCCTCCTTCCTCCTCCTCCCTCCTCCTCCCTCCTCCACCCTTTTCCTCCTCCCTCCTCCTACTCTTCCTTTTTCTTCTTCTGCTGCTGCTGCTGCCGCCGCTCCATTTACCCAAGTTAATTGTTGGGGGAAGATGTAAAGATCTTTCAAGTGCTCTTTCTAATGCTTTTTGTAAGTTGGTCTTCGTTTATCTAAGGTTGTTCTAACTGCAACCAATAAATGATTAGACAGACAGGCAGACAGGCAGACAGACAGAGAGGGAGGGAGGAACGGACAGACAGACAGACAGACAGATAGTCGGGAACGGGAACTTATATGACTACTTATATGAATTAGATGAGATGCTCCCCATCAGGCGCTGGGCGAAGCCGGGCCGGGTCAGACAGACAGACATACGGACAGATAGATAGACAGACAGACAGACAGATAGTCGGGAACGGGAACGGGAGCTTATATGACTATTTATATGATTTAAATGAGATGCTCCCCACCAGGAACTGGGCGCAGCCGGGCCGGGTCTGCTAGTATATATATATATATCCAGCAGAGTATATGTATTCTTAATAACATATTGCTCCATGCTCCTGTAGATGCCCATGACAGTTGTCAGTGAATGCATACGAGAGTGAGATTGTGAGCTTGTAGATGTTAGTGTGACTCATTGTGTAAACAAGTGTGTGTGTGTGTGTGTGTGTGTGTGTGTGTAGCTTTATGCATGAAAGCATATATTAACGTGAGAGTGAGAGAGGGTGGGGGAGAAAGAGGGAAGAGAGAGAGAGAGAGAGAGAGAGAGAGAGAGAGAGAGAGAGGCGGTATGTATACGTAAATGGTTGTTAGCGTGTTTGTGATTTCATGCGGGTATGTGTGAGTCTGATAGGTGTTTGTGATTGCTTGAGAGCATGGCTGTGTGAGTATTCGCAGTGTCCATTGTGCACTGGTTTTTCCCATGTCAGCATACCATGCACAATAGATAATTGATGACGAAACATGAATAGGTGGAAGGGCCGAATGTAAGGCAGGCCTGCGGACCTAATTTGTTACCCTTTTAAAATAAAGTTAATTCTCTCTCTCTCTCTCTCTCTCTCTCTCTCTCTCTCTCTCTCTCTCTCTGTCTCTCTCTGTCTCTCTCTCTGTCTCTCTCTCTGTCTCTCTCTCTCTCTCTCTCTAAATCTCTAAATCTCTATCTTTCTCTCTCACTCTCACTCTCTCATCCCCTCTTTCACACTCTATATCTGTCACTCTCTACCTTTACGAGCATGTGGTAAGTCAGTATTCTTCCTTGAATTCCAACCTAATTTCACCTCTCCTTCAGAGCTAACAGGAATATTACTCCGCAATCCCCACGACAAAGTAGTTTTTGCCGCAGGAAGTTCTAAGCTGAGACACAGCGATGATTGAGCACTTCAATTTATCATTATCACATTGATTTCATACATACCGCCTGAGGTATCCTCTCTAGGCCAGCGGTAATACGAAAACACGTACTTGAGCCCACCTTTGACCTTTCTGGCCCGCTCTTCTGCTGCATCAAAGAGCTGCTAGTGTTGGTAGGTGTCTTGAGAAAAACACTACTGGTGTTGGTAGGTGTCTAGAGAAAGACACTGCTAGTGTTGGTAGGTGTATAGAGAAAGACACTGCTGATGTTGGTAGGTGTATAGAGAAAGACACTGCTGGTGTTGGTAGGTGTCTAGAGAAAGACACTGCTGATGTTGGTAGTTGTCTAAAGAAAGATAGACACGGCTGGTGTTGGTGGGTTTCTAGAGAGAGAGAGACACTGCTGGTGTTGGTAGGTGTCTAGAGAAAGACACTGCTGGTGTTGGTAGGTGTCTAGAGAAAGACACTGCTGGTGTTGGTAGGATTCTAGAGAAATACACTGCTGATGTTGGTAGGTGTCTAGAGAAAGACACTGCTGGTGTTGATAGGATTCTAGAGAAATACAATGCTGATGTTGGTAGGTGTCTAGAGAAAGACACTGCTGGTGTTGGTAGGATTCTAGAGAAAGACACTGCTGATGTTGGTAGGTGTCTAGAGAAAGACACTGCTGGTGTTGGTAGGATTCTAGACAAAGACAATGCTGATGTTGGTAGGTGTATAGAGAAAGACGCTGCTGGTGATGGTAGATGTCTATAGAAAGACACTGCTGATGTTGGTAGGTGTCTAGAGAAAGACACTGCTGATGTTGGTAGGTGTATAGAGAAAGACACTGCTGGTGTTGGTAGTTGTCTAGAGAAACACACTGTTGGTGTTGGTAGGTCTTTAGAGAAAGACACTGCTGATGTTGGTAGGTGTATAGAGAAAGACACTGGTGGTGTAGGTAGGTGTCTAGAGAAAGACACTGTTTGTGTTGGTAGTTTTCTAGAGAAACACACTGTTGGTGTTGGTAGGTCTTTAGAGAAAGACATACTGACCAAAATATTCTGTATGAAGGACAAATTCAGGGAAGATTCATAGTCTATTGGACGCTCTGTGAAGACATACTACCTTTATTTTTCAATATAATTTCCACCAACATTGATGCAATTATCCCATCGTTTTATCAGTCCTCCCAAACCGGCTGCATAGAACTGCGTGCTCTGTTTTCTAAACCACGTTTTCACTTCACATTCAACTTCGGCGTCATTCGCGAAATGTCTCCCGCCAAGGTGGGTTTTCAGTGTACCAAAACTGTGGAAATTTCTAGGGCTAAGTCGGGGATGTAAGGTGGATGTTCCAGTACTTCCCACCTTAGTTGGTTAATTTTCTCCTGAGTTAATCGAGCCGTATGTGGTCTGGCTTTGTCATGAAGAAGCAACACGCCTCTAGTCAGCATTCCTGGACGTTTTCTTCAAATTGCATCATGAAGCATCGATAGAACTTCACAGCACGATTCAGAATTCACATTGTCACCTTTCTGCTTGAAATTGGCTAAAAGCACTCCTTGACAATCCCAGAACACTGTCAGCATAGCCTCCCCTGCTGATGGCGTAACCTTGAATTATTGGACACAAGGCGAAGAAGGATGTTTCCATTGCATTGAAGTATGCTTTGATTCAGGCTGGTAGTCAGCATAAACAGGAAGCATTTCCTTATGAATTTCCTTTGCAGGCAGTCCTTTTGAAAAAAAAAAACACACAACAGCACGTTGCTCTTTAGTTGTACACTCCGTATGTACAGTCGCCATTTTGGTTATGCGCTGCGCATGCGCTGCGCATGCGCATGAGACACCTAGCGCCACCTAACAAGCCGGAATATAAAGTTCGCTGTTGCTGTCACCTAATGACACCTGTAGAAAACACCAACCACATTTACCTGCCATCCCACAGAACTGTGTGACTTACTTATTGACTCACCCACTTACATTATTGACCAATTGGGGTTAAATGTTAGCTGCATATCTTTTACAGGGCGTCACAGTCAACGCAAGCATTGTTTCTTCTTCTTCTTCTTCTTCTTCTTCTTCTTCTTCTTCTTCTTCTTCTTCTTCTTCTTCTTCTTCTTCTTCTTCTTCTTCTTCTTCTTCTTCTTCAGCGTTCCGAGCCATTGAGGTTTTTTGCTGCAGATACAATCCGTCTCCATTCGTCTCTCTGGTTGACCTTCTCTTGCCACTCGTTGATTCCAAGTGCTAGTAGGTCTGTATATATATTATCTCTCCACCGTCTTCTTGGTCTACCTCGGGGTCTACGGTCATGTATGTCCTGAGTATAAGCGAGTTTTGTTTCCTTATTGTCTTCCATTCTTTCTATATGCCCCAGCCATTGTAGTCTATTAGCCTTCATGATACTAGTGATTAGCGGGGACTTAAACAGATCATAAATGTCTTTGTTACTTCTTCTTTTTCACTCTCCACTCTTTGTATCCCTAATGGGTCCAAAGATGCGTCTTAAAACTTTGTTCTCAAAGGTTTGTAAAAAAGGCTTCGTCTCCTTTCGTTGTACTCCAGGTTTCAGAGCCATACAGCACAATTGGTCTGATCAGTGTTTTGTATATTGTGATTTTGGTGTTACGAGATAGCGCATTTGATTTTAGTAGATGTTGTAGTGCATAGTATATCTTATTTCCAGAATTGATTCTAGTTTGTATTTCTTCTCTCATGATGTTGGAGCAGTTGAAGATTGTACCCAGGTATTTGTATGTTTCCGTTCTTTTAATGGTCATATTATCTATTTGTATGTGGCCAGAGTTTTTAACCATTCCTTTTCTTGAAATTACCATATATTCTGTCTTATCTTGGTTGATAACCAGCCTCATCTGTTGGGCTTTTTCCTTTAAGCGAGTCAATATTTCCAATGTCTTTTGTTCATTTTCCCCTATAATATCTATATCATCTGCATAACCAAGCAGCTTGGATGTTCCTCCAATATAATATTCCTCCTTTACCTTCCATGCAATTTTCTCTAGAGCCAGGTTGAAGAGTAGCTGCGATAGTGCATCACCTTGTTTCAAGCCAGATGTTATTAGGAAAGGGTCTGATTTAGTGCCTTTATATGTTACTATATCTTCCATGCAAAGTCTGGTCATGTTGATTAACTTCCTTGGTATTCCAAATTCCTGCATAGCATTCCATAGACTTTTCCTATGCGCCTTCCTATAAGCCTTTTTAAAATCCACAAAAATGTTATGGAGATGTCTTTTATATTCCCAATTTTTCTCGGCTATTTGTCGTAAGATAAATATCTGATCTATTGTTGATCTGTTTTGTCTAAAACCCGCCTGGTAGTCACCTAATATGTCTTCTGAATATGGTTTTAGTCTATTTAGTAATACTGCAGATAGTATCTTATAGCTTGTGGACAGTAATAATTTTCCTCTATAATTTTCACATTGGAAATTGTCTCCTTTCTTAAAGATAGGTATCAATAATGACTCTTTCCAGTCATGGCGTAATTCTTCTCTCCTCCAGAATTTTATTATTAGTTCGTATAGCTTTAGATGTAATGCATGGCCACCTGCCTTTATAAATTCACAGCAATTCGACTTATTGTTTTTAAGTCGTGTGATTACATATAGGATTTCTTCAAATGCAGGTTCTTCAATTTGTGGTTCACACCTTAGAACCTCTTCCTATGGGAAAGTGTTACTTGAAGCTTCACAATTTAGTAATTCAACAAAATATTCTTTCCATGTGTTGCACATTTCCTCATTGGTATTTATCACATTCCTATTTTTGTCTTTTAAACCATATGTGTTGTGTTGGTGCAAGCATTGTTTGGCTGTTTATAATTTTTTGGCAAGTTGCATCATCAACGTACCTACTAGATGTATATACAACGCACCCACTAGAAGTATATACAACGCACCTACTGGATAATGACGCAACGAACCTTGTAGATGATGGTGGCAAACTCCAAAATATGCCCTCTATACTAAAGTTTCTGTGATACGAAAATTGGTAGTTTATACAACTATCTTCAAACTACACTACCCATGTATGACACCGTCTAAGTGCTTAACTCATTTTGAGTCCTTACATCTGGCAGCCCGACTCATTGCAAAATGGAAAATAGACTGCCCAATATGGAAGTCGTATTTGTGTCCACGCCTCATTCTGCACATTTCAACCCATTGGCATCATCATCATTATCATGTGCCATGTGTCATATTTCGCCATCTTACACGATCACCAGAATCGTGGATCAAACTTCAAAACATGACTTTCTTAGCATCTGCAAAGGAGGTAGTTTGCCATTATTTCCTTCTTAGTGTCCATACTGGACGATGACCGTAATTATTGTCTCGAAAATGAGATCTTCAACCTACCGTCGTGAAATTGGAGACACTTCAACTGTCATCGTCTTTAAGTACATGCTGTTTCTCCTTCTGTGACGTGTGGTAGAGCTAAGTTTGCTTACGGCGAATTGTTCCTATTTGTATTAAGAACCCATACGCCTGCCGTGATTCTTCCCGCCTCAGCTACAGTGCTAGATTCTGAAAGCCTAATGGGTGTTTTATTATGGCTTCTAGCAGAAAAAACCGCGGAAACCAGGACACGTAAAACCTCATAAATGTATAGCTTGATTATAACGCAGAACATTTACAGCAGTCTGTTTACCACAGAAACTGCCAATTTGTCAAATTTGATTAACTGTTCATAATGTTGATTATATTGTTGAGTATCTGTTTGTCCTCCCTCGTCCTGTAAAGAAAAGCACACTTCAGTTAGTCTGGTTACTCTTTCTTTCTGGTTTCATACCTTTGTGGCTTCCTTGATGTCCGTTGTTTCTTAGTGGCTCCTTCTTAACGGAGCCGATCTTCTATTACTTTGTGGCTTCCTTTTTGTCCTTTGTTTCTTAGTGGTTCCTTCTTAACGGAGCCGGTCTTCTATTACTTTGTGGCTGTTTCGTTGCCCTTTCTTTGTGGCTTCTTCTAACTTTGTGGCTTCCTCGATGTCCTGTGTTTTAGTGGCTCCTTCTTAACGGAGCCGGTCTTCTATAACTGCGTGGCTTCCTTGTTGTTCTTTGTTTCTTAGTGGCTTCTTCTTAACTTTGTCGCTTCCTTGTTGTCCTTTGTTTCTTAGTGGTGCCTTCTGATCTATGTGGCTTTGTTGATGTCCTTTGTTTCTTAGTGGATCTTTCTTAACTTTGTGGCTTCCTTGTTGTCCTTCGTTTCTAAGTGGCTCCTTCTTAACTTTTTAGCTTCCTTGTTGTCCTTTGTTTCTAAGTGGCTCCGTCTTAACTTTGCTTGTTGTCCTTTGTTTCTTAGTGGCTCCTTCTTAACTTTGCAGCTTCCTTATTGTCCTGTGTTTCTTATTCGCTCCTTCTTAACGGAGCCGGTCTTTTATTGCTATAGTTGTATGTGTGTGTGTATGTGTGTGTGTGTGTGTGTTTGCGTTCGCTTGCTTTAAACTCGAGCGTAGTCCATACACGTGTTATTACTTCTGATCCATTGCACTGCTTTTTACGTGTGGATTAGTTTTAATTTTACCAGTGTCCCTCGCCATTAGGTAAACGAACGCCGACTTCAGAAGCACTTGCAATTTACGTCCCCAAGTCAAGGACGAGATGTCAACAGTTTGGTCCAAGTGACTGGTGTAGGGATTAAACCCGCTACCCCGACATCAGCTCACCGGATGTTTAAAAATGAGCGTTCTTATCCATTCGGCCATGTTGACCTCTACTTAGTTCTGTTTTCCCACCTCCGTCTTATATAGAATATCATCATTGGCACCTTGCCGTCTTGACAGACGATAGTTTTGTTCATTATACTTCAAAAAGGCACAATAACTACAACCCATGGCGGTAGCGAATGTGGCTGATAAGGCCAATTCTCGCTGTAAATGCTCTTCCACGGTGGATACATGTAAGCGTATGGTCATTTCCACCATCATGTACCATCTTATGTCTCACACGCTCGGTGTGTGTTTTATCCGCAATCATTTTCTCCTTTGTCTTTATTCCATTTCTGATATTTGCCCTCCATGCAACACGTTCAGCGGCGACTTGCTCCCAATGTGCAATATTAATGCCTGTTTCAATCATGTCCCGCTCACACACATTTTGGTATCGACCCAGAGATCTCCTACCCATCTGTAATTCACCAAAACAGATGTCCTTTGGTATGCTACCATCATCCATCCTCCTAACATGTCCTATCCATCTAAGTCTACGAAGACTGAGCATGGAACACACCGTCACACAACCTGATCTTTCTGATATTTGAATATTTGTGATTTTGTCTTGCCACTTAATACCAAGTATTCTTCGCAGACACCGCATATGAAAGTTGTTTAAACGTTTCTCTTGGTGTGAGTAAGTCGATCAAGTTTCACTGTCATAAAGAAGAGTACCAAGGACACAGGCTTGATAGACAAGGACTGTTGTTGTTTTTTCTGTTCTCCCAGACTCTTTATTTTAACCTGTTCATTGTTGTTGCGGCCTTACCAGTCCTGGGTTGATTTTCTGATCAAGGGATAACTTGCTATTTACCTCTGATCCTAGATATGTAAAATGGCCTACTATCTCCAATTCGGCATCGTCAATAAAGATTGATGGTACCCCATGTGCACCTTGTGACATAATCTGTGTCTTCATTTGTTATTTGTTAAACCAAATTCAGAACAAGCATTGGAGAATGCAGATAGTAGTCTCGTAATTCTTCCTCAGAGTGGGTCGTAACTGCAGCATCATCTGCAAAAAGCAACTCTCTGATCAGTACCCTCCTAATTTTGGTCTTGGCCTTCAATCTCTAAGCATTATAGAGGCCGCCATCTGAGCGTGAGTGAATGTATATACCGGCATCCTGATCACGAAAGGCATATTTCAGTAGAAGTGAAAAGTATATTCCAGAGAGGGTTGGGGATAGTACACAACCTTGCTTAACTCCACTCTTGATTTCAAACTCTTCTGAAGTTGCACTATCAAACTTGATTATATCCTTCATGCCTGTGTGGAACGATTCCACAATGGACAGAAGAGTTGGTGGGTAGCCAATCTATTTTAGTGCCTTGAACAGACCCTCACAACTGACCAAACCAAATGCCTTTGTGAAGTCGATGAAGGCAATAAGCAGTGGTTGGTTTTGTTCCCGGCATTCTTCTTGCATTTGTCGCAATGAGGATATCATATCAATGGTAGACCGATTCAGTCGGAAGCCGCATTGTGTTTCGGGGTAGACATGATCTCCTAGGACTTGAAGTCTGCGCCGAACAATTCTGGCAATACTTTCCCAACAATACACAGAAGTGAAATACCCCTCTAGATGTTACAGTCTCTCAGATCGCCCTTGTTCTTGTACAGTATTATGATGCAAGAATCTTTGAAATCCCATGGAACTTGTCCTTCTCGCCAGCATAGCTCTGTTAGTTGGTGGATCTGTAAAGTGAGTGTGTCTTGCCCACTCCTGATAACCTCTATTGGAATCCCATCCTTACCTAGAGTCTTACCAGACGCAAGTTCATTTATAGCACACTTAACTTCTGTTATAGTGGGAAGTGTGTCCAGGTGGTCAAGAGTTGGTAGAGCCTCTATGGCGTTAAGGGCATCATCCGCTAGTTTGGTCTCACTTGAGTAAAGCTCCAAATAGTGCTCTATCCATCTGTCCATCTGCTGTTTCTTATCAGTGATGATTTCTCCAGTCAAGGTTTTCACTGTGCACAGTGCATTTCTTTTGCTACGGGACACCCTTGGGCAAGGTGGAGTACCCGTTTACCCCCCCCCCCCCAATCAGTGTTACGTGAAGCCATGGAAGCAGTTGGTTGATGGAATGTGAGAGCAGCCGACAGATTGTTGTTGGTTATGGTCATGCACTCTGCGGCAATAGGCAGATGATCTCATCAGTAGAGACAATGGCTGTGGCCACCGACTAGTACAGTCACTGCCCAGAAGGAAAGCAGTGGCAAACTACCTTCTGCAAAACTTCTGCTGTCTTATCAGCAATCACCACTAACTGTCTTATCAGCAATCACCATAAACTGTCTTATCAGGAATCACCATAATTTGTCTTATCAGCATTCACCATAAACTTTCTTATCAGCAATCACTATAAACTGTCTTATCAGCAATCACCATAATCTGTCTTATCAGCAACCACCATAGACTGTCTTATCAGCAATTACATTGCATTTATGTTATTGTATTTTCCTTCTCTTAATTAGATAACCATCGCTAACTATCCACGCGGTACGGATCGCTTTATTAATGAGCTGTCATTGATATAACGCACCACTCCATTATGGTCAATGTAAAATGTAATTGTCATTTCGCTACTTACCAACAGAGTTCACTCAAAGCCAAACGAGTTCCTTTTGTCATTAGATACACACCCACGCAGACAGTTGTCCATGTTGACTATCGTCTAGACATGTTTATTGTCATACTATTTAGACTTCAATTATCGTGATCTACTTCACAGGACGTAATGAAGTACCGCTGCAATTCCAGGTGATGATTGGCTTCACTTGCCGTAAGTTGATGTGTGTTGTCTGGTCATTTGTATTCTTATCTGTCGAAATATGTATTTATCTCTCCCTCCCTTTACCTGCCTGCCTGCCTGCCTGCCTGCCTCTCTGTCTGTCTGTCTGTCTGTCTGTCTGTCTGTCTGTCTGTCTGTCTGTCTGTCTGTCTGTCTGTCTGTCTGCCTGCCTGCCTGTCTGTCTGTCTGTCTGTCTGTCTGTCTGTCTGTCTGTCTGTCTGTCTGTCTGTCTGTCTGTCTGTCTGTCTGTCTGCCTGCCTGCCTGCCTGCCTGCCTGTCTGCCTGCCTGCCTGCCTGTTTGTCTGTCTGTCTGTCTGTAAAAACCAACGAAAGGCAGTCTGCTACCAAATCGCCCACAGCCGTGTTTCGAATGCTGGCGTGCGGGATTACAAACTGCGTCCATGTCTATAGAGGGTTACTAAATATAAACTTATCGGACGACTCTATGTAGAATACCAATGCTTCCTGGTAAATAAATACATAATAATTCGGGAAACCTTTGAGGCCAGTAAAACAGTTCATAAATAAACACACATGTTTAGTTTGGCGCTCATATACATATAAGAAAGAAATAAAGACTAGAAAATGCACTAGACAACATAAACATTGAAAGCTATGGTTAACAAAAGGGATTCGAAACTGTCACCTACAATTTACGACGGCGCCTCGCTGCAGGAACAGGTGTACTTCGACGCAAAACCAACTAGACACCATATATGCTGTATCTGCAGTCAGATCCGTCTGGTCAGGGGAGTAACATAACACACTTTATGTTGTACCTGTAGTCCGACAGCAAGTAGGGTGGCTAGTGATATGTACTGTTTTGTTGGGTGCCCAATCAGTGTGATACATTCACGTCGTCGTGCGGCACCTGACCCCTGCCTCTCAATTTATTAATTAATAACTATGTACCACTTCCAGAAAGATGTTAACAGATAGATAGTGGGGTCAACACCTTGTGCCACATGTACTGAAAGATAATAGATCAAATGGTTTACCCATCTAGTTAGAATGCACCACCATCAACTACCAATACCACTGGCCCTACATCAAAGAAGGTCTGCTATGAGAACAAGATGATGCCCTAGAAGAAAACTGATTGACATCAAAGACATTGTGCAATCACATGGAATGCTACTTTAAATGTGCCACTCATCAATTAATCTAATTAATTAATTAACTCATCAATTACTCAACTATTACTCCCCACAACGTTTGAGTGGAAGATGACAATGATGTACAATGAAGATGATTTCAACACTAACACATCCTACGAATCACTGCGCAAAATACGAGCGCTCATACCCGAATGGCAAAGCGGGTAAGATGTATTGTAAAGTGTTCGATACATGATCCACTCTTGCGAATTGTATGTAAACAGCACCAGTAGGCATCACTGTGTCACTAATTTATCAACATCATGTATCATGCTGATAAGCGGGGGCGGTCATGTTTCGCCATTTCACGTGATCATCAGAGTCGTGGATCATATTAGTGTTCTTGTCTTGACCGTACCTCGTGGCCAAGCTATCCAGATATTTACCTCTCATTCTTTCCATTGTTCTCATCACCCAATCTTGATAGTTGTCACCAAGTTCTTAACTTTAGTGTTTCTCATAACGTGTAAAAATTAAAAAAAATACTGCCTGCCACTGATTTTTCTGATCAGTTTACGGTTTTCATTTGTTTCTGATAGGACTTAGTCATTGGTTATTATGTCTGTCCATGGTATTTTTTACATTTTCTCGAGAAACCACGTTTCCACAACCATTAGATGTTTTTCAGCTTATCTGCTAATTGGCCACGCTTCACATCTGTAAAAATGTACAGGTTCTATGTAGCACTCTTTTTCTTGCTGCAAATGCAATCGTTTTATTGGTCAGTATGTTTTTAATCTTGCAAAAGGCTACCTTCGCCATAGCGGTTCTTGTTAAAATCTCTTCAACGCATCTCCAATCAAATGTTATGACTGTTCCGAGATATTTGTACCGATTCACTTGTTTAATAATATTCCCATTTACTTGTATATTACATTGTGGTATTTCCTTCTTCTTAGTAACAACCATAATCTGTGTCATCTTACAATTCAATTCGAACTCTAGTTGTTCACTGTGTGCAACAAGCGTATCTACCGTATGTTGAAAATCCCTGTAATTGTCTGCAATCAATACTGTATCATCCCCATATCTACTTTTATTGATGTTATGTCCACCAATAGTGATTCGCCTCATATTTTCTAAATTTCTGCAAATATTTTCACTCTATAGGGAAACAAGATCGGGAAACACAGCACATCCTTGTCGCACACCTCTCATAATAGTTTGATCAACTTCCTTATCAATCATTATGGCAGCTAGTTGTTTCCAATATATGTATTTTTACAAGTCTAATCTTTGCCATCAGTTTGTAGATCTGCAAGCATCTTCGTCATGTTGACATGTCTTACTTTGTCTAAAGCCTTTCTGTAGTCAATACAGTAAAGATGTAGATCTTTATTTACTTCTAAAGACATGTCAATTAATGTTCTCAACATATACACAGTGTTTATTATGCCTTCTGCATATCCACATTGTTCGTATCTTATTTCGGGTTGTATTTCTTCCTTACAGTTTGCATTATGATTCTTAGTCAAATCTTCGTGATGTGGCTCATTATACTAAATGTTCGATGTTGATCATATTGGAAGACGTCTGATTTCTTCGGGATTGCAATAAATATAGAATTATATAATTCAGGTGGTATCTCCTCAGCATAATATATTGTGTTCAGCAGTCTAGTTATGGCCGGCTCCGTAGCGAAGGGGTTAATGACGCAGTTCGTAATCCCGTATACCCGCGTCAGAAACACAACTGCGGGCGATTTAGCAGCGGACCGCCTTGTTAGATATTTACGAAATGGTACGGGTGCCGGTCGTACAGAAATCAATGGCAAAGTATTATTGAACGTAAACTCGCCAAGAGATCACAACAGTAAAAAAAAAAAAAAAGGAGTTGACTGCGACGTCCACTAACTTAACTTAATCTTTTTTTCGCATATCCTTTTACAGGACATTGCAGTCAACATCAGCATGTTTCAGCTGCTGTTGATGTCTTTGGCAAGTGGCAAGTTGTAGGTTCAGTAGTATGTCATTGCTTTTTGAACGATCGGCTCACATACCTCCGTAAGTAACCAACGCAACGCGATCCTCTGCCGAATCTCGTGCAACTGTGTTTCGTCTAAGAGTTTACGGGATTACGAACAACGTCCTTAACCCCAGGGAACCCCTAGGTTAAGGCCAGGGAGACCAGCTAACCTAGTCTAATCATGGAATTGTATATATATATATATATATATACGTTCAGGTCATTAGTCGCCAGGGACCCCTGGCCGCACCCCAGGCCAATAATGCAGACATTTTCCCCCAATGCCAACTCGGCGTGAACTTGAAACAGCCACGCGACTCACACCTTTGGAGAAAATGTTGCTTTCCTTCGGGTAGTCTCCCGCAGTTATCTGTGTCCTTACTGCCATGTGCCCATCGCGGTCCCACACACTGATACCAGGTACACCATTTAGTGTGCTTTATTCCACTGAGATAATTGACCTGACTGCCAGTACAGTTGCCAGTTTGCTTTCTGCTATTCTACTAAGAAGATTATTCCTACTGCAAGTACAGTGGGTAGGTTGCTATGTTATTCTGCTGAGAAGATTGATCAAACTACAAGTACAGTAGGTCGGTTACTATGTTATTCTGCTGAGAATCTTGATCCTACTATAACATAGTAACGTTGCATTGTTTATTTTATCCCATTAAGCAGATGGATTTAACTTTGCACCCTTTTAAACTACAAATGTGAACTGAGGCCGGAGAGGTGATTGATAGTGCGAGCAGTGTTTCCACAATCAGTGTCTCGCTTAGTGGATTCCATCTTTGTGATACCAACAACCACAACTTTAGGGAGAGGAGCGAACTTGGACATGCAGGCAGGCAGGGCCTGCACGTTTGTGTTCCTTGACCGCGTTGCGTTGGAGGGATGCGTTTGGACGAGTGCCTTGAGAATCTCATACAGCCTTGTGTGCAGCACAGGCAATGGGCTGAATCGCTGCCGATGTCTGTTGCCCATAGAATCTTTATTCCGGGACATGCGGGAGTTGAGGGGAAATGTACGAGCTGATAAACTTGCTGGCTCGGCATCCCCTGGAAAAGGCCGACCTACCAATCGTGTCTATGTTATTAATGCCCTTAGAAAGATGAACATAGCGGATGACTTTGACGCCACTGAATCCACATTATTGTCTATAAAGAGAGACCGGAGCAAGAATTGACACCGCCAGGCACGAGATGTACATCGGGAGAACGAGGGACATCGTCAACCAACACAGAACTGGCACTATTAGCCGTCGGAAGGTGATGCATATGTTGGGAAATGAGAAAGGAGGTCTCTACATCTTTAGACTTGTACATAGTGCAAGGATTATTCCCCCACAGATAACAGATGTAGGGTAGCCTGCCAATGCAGAAAAACAAATAATGTTTTTTTCGTTATCATGTAATATTTCGCCCTATTTAACTTGCCCTCTGCATATTGCATGGTATTTTATTGTTTGTATGCCATGTATTATCTAGTCTTGTCATCGTGTGCCATGACGCCTCACATTCTGGACACACGGCTTTTGTCGATTGTTTAACCCAGTTGTCCTACGGAGTTGGGATGGCCGAAACCAAGGCCATCGCAACGCATGGCAACGGTGTCAGATTCTGGCGTAATGACGCTGTTCAGTTTGCGTTGAAGTAACACCGCACAGAAAACACATTGTTTCCTCTTATTATCCTCTTTTATGTAGACCTTGTGTGGGTGGGTCTGCCAGCCACCTATCGCTTTCCAATGCTCAGAGCTGCTGTGTGCGCGGAGAGTAACAGTAACCACAATACTGTTTGCCATGCCTTTAGTTGATTGAGTCTTCCATGGTAGACATTGTTTTAGTATTTGATGGTTCCTTGTTCTAGCGTATATTTTGTATCACGTTCCCTGCCGCGCGAATATTTGTTACCGCATTCCGTGTTCGACGACTCGTCTGCCTGCAGATATTGAACGTTCCAATATTTGCCGTCTGGCCAACATAACATCGTCTTATGTCTGTCCTCTTAAGCTATCATTTATTGGCATTTTTAATTGGCATTACTTGCCCTAACCTCCACATCCGCTTTCCCCCCAGCAGTATTTAATTGGTGTTGTTTTATGAAGGTCGATAGGAAGCGACCAGACCATGTCTTTGTATTTGAGATATGTCTCTGGATGTCCGCGTCGCGTTACTGGTTCGTCCCGCACATCGGTCAGTTGGACTTAATGGTTTACTTCTCGTCCTCGAGTTAGGGACGTCAATTATAAGTATTTTAGACATCGGGTAGGGTTGTGTCTGTTGGCAGGAGACACTAGTATTAGGGAAAACTAACCCTCACGCAAAACCAGTCCAGTACACTCACTAGCATTAGTAACTGTCATCCAACCGTCATCTAACTGTCATCTGCTGCCTATAGTACCATACAGTGTAGGACAGGGGGGTCTTGAGACTAAAGAATCAAGGCAAGGCCGCCAGGCTAGTGCAGTCACCGCGAACAGTACAGGTTAGGTTGTTTTGTTTTTTAGTAGTAGTATCAACGATTAGTAATAGCACGTGTGTGGACTACGCTGGAGTTAGTGTATGATTGTGGTTACTGTAGAGTATTAGACAGGCCACCATGATCCCAGCTCGATGGAGGAGACCTTTTACCTGCACTTAATGGTTGTGGTTACTGGCGAGCATGGGAAAGACCATCACGATCCAAGCTTGATGGAGGAGACCTTCTACCTGCATCCGATGTGTGTGGTTACTGGAGACCAAGAGACTGCCATCAGGACCCCAACCCGATGGATGAGACCTTCTACCTGCATCTATTAGTTGTGGTTACTGGAGAGTATGAGAAAGACCATAATGATCTCAGCTCAATGGAGGAGACCTCCTACCTGCACCTATTAGTTGAGGTTACTGGAGAGTATGAGAAAGACCGTCACCACCCCACTCGATGGAGGAGACCTCCTACCTGTACCTATTAGTTGTGGTTACTGGAGAGTATGAGAGAGACCATCATGATTCCAGCACGATGTATGAGACCTCCTACCTGCATCTAATGGATGTGGAATGTAAGCAACTTATACGAGTGCTGCCAGCTTTTTTCAGGGACCAAATGTCACAGGACAGGAAGATAGTGGAAACCACCACACTGTATTAATAAGTGTACTGTATGAGCTGTTGTAATGTTGTAGTGGAGGTTGGCGTTTTCAGAAACGTTATAGCAGTCACCGGAGTGAATACCCCGAAGAGCTAAGAACTCACATAGACTTAGTTTGAGGATAATTGGATGTTTCATAGAAAGGCAACAT
The DNA here is from genome assembly GCA_963921405.1 of Cepaea hortensis. NCBI lineage: Eukaryota > Metazoa > Mollusca > Gastropoda > Stylommatophora > Helicidae > Cepaea > Cepaea hortensis. Next base: position 250,964,273 of record OY992876.1, read on the forward strand.
TGAAATAAACTATTTTTTCCCGCTCGTTCGCTTTGAACTCAAGCGTAGTCCATACACACTACTTCGAGTAGTACTGGACTGAATTTTGTGTGTGGATTAGCTGTCCCTATTACAGTGGGCCTCGCCATCAGGCGAACCCACTCCGACTTCAGAGGTACCTATAATTTACGTCACCAAGTCAAGGAGGAGAATTTAACATTTTAGTCCAACTGCCCGGTGTAGGGGTTGAACCCCTTACCTCGGCATCAGCACATCAGATGTTTATGAACGCGCGTTCTTATCCATTCGGCCATGCTGGCCTCAGATAAACGATTTATCACTAGTTATCTGAGTTAGTCTGCCTTGGTCTGGCCATTTCAATATTGAAACACTATCAAGTACTTTAACTGGAAGAATAACTTCACAAACTGTGATTTGACTGCCTTGTCTTGAATTTTCTATTAATGTCAATACTTTTTCGACTTTGTCTTGACCTTTCTATTATTGTTTTGACTTTTACTTTCTTCTCTAGACTTCTTCAATATTGTCTGTTCTTGACATTTTAGTTTTCTATCTAGATGTTTCTAATTTCATCTGGTCTTATATTGATTTGCCTAGGTTTGTCATGCCGGACTCCCTGACGAAGGGTTAACGACTTTCTCCGTAATCCCGTATAGCCACGTGATTAAGACAGCTGCGCGAGATTCGGCAGCGGATCGCGTCGCGTTGGTTATTCACGGGGTATGTGAGCCGGTCGCTCAGAAATCAAAGGCAAACTACTGAGCGTAATCTTGCCAAGAGCATCAATAGCAGCTGAAAAAGGCTGTTGTTGACTGCAACGTCCTGTAAGGGATATGCAACATTAAGAAAAAGGTTTGTCATGTCCTGACTTGTCTGGTCCACGTCAGTAATTTTCTAGGCCATTTTACGTTCAGGAGCATGCTATTGCTTTGTGAACGGCCTTCGCACACAGCTTTGTGAAAATCAACGCAATATTTGCTCCCAAAAAGACCTGCAGCTGACTTTGAGCTCGGTGACGTGGCATTGTAAAACTGCGTTCACTAGTCCTATGCCACAGATACCGAAATATGTTCTAAAGATCTGATTATTTTATCACCTAAAGATGCGGACTTATGTTATATAGATCCCATTATATCATCTACATATTCCGAGATATGTTATATATATCTTATTATTTTATTATCTAAGGATGCGGAAATATGTTCTGTAGATCTCAATATGTCATCGACATATGCCGACGTATGTTCTATAGATCTCATTATATCATCTACATATGCCGACTTAGGTTCTATATATCTCATTATTTTATTGTCATCGCATATGGCAAAATAATGAGACAACACATATCGGTTTCTGACACCCTTTTTTATGCACATTACTGTTGTTAAATATGGTTGTTGATTCATATAATTGTTGTTTACAACCAGTATGTGTTCTTTATTAATCGCAGATGTGTGTTATACCAGTTTAATTGCATTAAGTAATTTAATTATTTCCTCGTGCTTACATTATTAAAGCAGAATGTAGAAATACGCAATAATGCCTTAAATGATTATATCCATATATTACCTATCTTGAAAGTAGTGAACTTAGAAATATAACTGGTCAACCTCATCAGAAGAGGACAGTCCACATTTTTCGGTCATGTCACGAGAATGAGAATGCTGTAGTACGTCGTGACAACGGGAAAGGTGGAGGGGAAGAGAAGCATAGGGTAGACAAAGGAAGAAGATGCTGGATAGGTTGACAAATGGCTTAGGGGCATCAATATCAGAAATGATTTGGAGTACACAAAACAGAAGTCTGCATTCCCCTTCTTCCCGTTCTTCTCGTGTAGTTATTATGTCTGAATGTAGTCACTTTGGTGTCTTCCGTCTCGTCTCGTGTAGTTATTGTGCCTGAATGTAGTCACTGTAGTGTCTTCCCATTCTTCTCGTGTAGTTATTACGCCTGAATGTTGTCACTGTGGTGTCCGCCCGCTCTTCTCGTGTAGTTATGTCTGAATGTAGTCACTGTGATGTCTTCTCGCTCGTCTCGTGTAGTTATTATGTCTGAATGTTGTCACTGTGGTGTCTTACCATTCTTCTTGTGTAGATATTATGTCTGAATGTAGTCACTGTGGTGTCTTACCATTCTTCTTGTGTAGTTATTATGTCTGAATGTAGTCACTGTGGTGTCTTCTCGCTCGTCTCGTGTAGTTATTATGTCTGAATGTAGTCATTGTGGTGTCTTCCCTCTCGTCTCGTGTAGTTATTATGTCTGAATGTAGTCACTGTGGTGTCTTACCATTCTTCTTGTGTAGTTATTATGTCTGAATGTAGTCACTGTGGTGTCTTCTCGCTCGTCTCGTGTAGTTATTATGTCTGAATGTAGTCACTGTGGTGTCTTCCCTCTCGTCTCGTGTAGTTATTATGTCTGAATGTAGTCACTTTGGTGTCTTGCCGCTCGTCTCGTGTAGTTATTATGTCTGAATGTAGTGACTGTTGTGTCTTCCCTCTCGTCTCGTGTAGTTATTATGTCTGAATGTTGTCACTGTGGTGTCTTCCCTCTCGTCTCGTGTAGTTATTATGTCTGAATGTAGTCACTGTGGTGTCCACCCGCTCTTCTCGTGTAGTTATTATGTCTGAATGTAGTCACTGTGGTGTCTTCCCTCTCGTCTCGTGTAGTTATTATGTCTGAATGTAGTAACTTTGGTGTCTTGCCGCTCGTCTCGTGTAGTTATTATGTCTGAATGTAGTGACTGTTGTGTCTTCCCTCTCGTCTCGTGTAGTTATTATGTCTGAATGTAGTCACTGTGGTGTCTTCTCGCTCGTCTCGTGTAGTTATTATGTCTGAATGTAGTCACTGTGGTGTCTTGCCGCTCGTCTCGTGCAGTTATTATGTCTGAATGTAGTCAACGTGGTGTCCACCCGCTCGTCTCGTGTAGTTATTATGTCTGAATGAGTCCCTGTGGTCTCTGCCCCGTGCTTATATGTTGTTTTGTTTATGTAGCAGGAGCTGTGTCGAATGTCTTATGAACGCAATTCGCAATCCTTCCGCGTTCGAAACACAGCTTCAGGCAATCTGGAAGCAGATCGCCTTGCACTGGTTTCCATGCAGTAGTATGAGTGCCGGTAGTTTGGAAGGCAATGGCAAACTATTGAAGGTAAGCTTGATAAAAAATCAAACACATCAAAACCATTCTAATGGTGACTGCAATGTTCTGTAAAGGATATGCAAATAACTATCTATTTGATGCAGGCGAGTCGCCGCATCGTACTTTATTTTCCATGAACAATATAAAATAACACAAAGTAATGCAGCTTCAGAACCAATTTGCAAATAAGACAAGAGACTAAGCAAGATACAGTATCCAATTTCATAAGAAGACGCCGTTGGAACTACATCGGCCATGTACTCAGAATGGACAAGTCAAGACTCCCCTACCAAGCCCTCATATGGTCACCAGTAGGGAAAAGAAAACGGGGAAGACCAAGAGAGACCCTGAGTAGAACCATCATTATAGAAGGCTCATTCAATGGCCAAGTAAATATCCAAGATCTACAACACGTAGCAGCGAACCGCCAAGCATGGAGAGACAGGACTTCTGCCCTATGCGCCGCCTTAGGCTCAAGAGGAAAGACTAACTAACTAATGCAGCTTCACAGAACAGAGTTACAAAACATACAGGATGTTGCGGCGACTAGTCTTCATCAGCACACAAATACATACACAAAACACAAAATATTATACCTGAGAAGACCCTCCAGTGACTACATTACGTCACATCTTCTCGTGATTATATGTTGTTTTTGTGTATGTATTTTTTGTGTATGTTTGCTGATGAAGGCTAGACGCCGCAACGTCCTGCATGTTTCGTAATTCTGTTTTGTAAAGCTGTAGTACTTTGTGTAATTTTATATTGTTTACATTTCAACAGCTTTACCTCAGTTCCACTAATTATGTTCATATTTGATAAAGATTATCTATGTATATCATATAATCTATACCACTGCACACGTCATTGAAGAGTCATTGTAAACAGTCTGTGTATATCAGTGTCTTTGAGAGCAGATTGTTCAGTGTATCTGTGAGCAGACTGTTCAATATATATGTGTAAATATAATTGCAAACTATTATTCTCCCAACAGGAGAATCCAGTGAAGATAGTGTAGAGGAATTTTATAATGACATAAAGACTGCCTTAAAGAAATTTAAAAATGAAGAAATAAACATCATAATAGGAGACTTCAATGCAAAAAGAGGAAATCGAGGTGATAGATACACAGTAGGAAACTATGGTTTAGGTGAGAGAAATAAAAGACGATACAGACTCGTAGAGTGGGCAAAAGAACAGGAAATGATTGTAGGAAACACCTGGTTTAAGCAACACGCTAGAAGATTATGGACATGGAGGAGTTCTGATAGCAGGATCAGAAACCAGATTGACTACATTCTGATTAGCAGAAGATTTAGAAACGCACTAACAATAGCAAAAACAGTTCTCAGTGCTGATTGTTATAATGACCACAGACTACTTACAGGAACACTGAGGATAAAGTTGAAGAAAGTCATGTATATAACAGGAAATACTAAATATGGTTTGTGTACATTGAGTAATGACAAGGAAATACAAAACAAATTCAACATAGAAGTACAGAACAGATTTGATATATTGTCTTATCTAGAGATATTATTCCAGGATGTGGATGATCAATGGGAAATGTTGAAGAATTCAATCAGTTTGGCTGCAGAAACAACTATTCCAAAATTTAAAAAACGTGGGTCGTAAGAAATGGATGACAGAAGAAATTGTACACCTAATGGAAACAAGAAGACACTACAAAAATAATCCTGCCAAATATGAAGAAATTCACAGACAAGTCAGAATATTATGTAAGGAGGGAAAAGAAGTATGGCTTGAGGAAAAGTGCTTAGACATTGAAAAACAACACAACAGTCAAAATACCAAATTAGTGCACAAAAGAATTCAGGAACTTACTAATAAAAGAACAAGTACATCAACAGGGTGTCTAAAAACTAAAGATGGCAAAATCATAATAGAAAAAGATCAGATTCTACATGTATGGACAGTATGATATTAGATTTAATGATGAAGGGCCGCCAATTTTGAAGATGGAGGTTCGAAATGTTCTTAAGCACATGAAAGCTGGCAAGGCCCCCGGTGCAAATAACATCACAACAGAAATGATTAAAGCTTTAGAAGAATTTGGACTAGATCAAGTCACCAGACTGCTGAACACATTAAATGATACTGATTATATACCTTCTGAATTATGTAACTCTGTATTTATTGCAATACCAAATAAATCAGGAACCTTGGAATGTGATCAACATAGAACAATTAGTATAATGAGCCAAATCACACAATTTTGTTATCATGCAAAGAGTGAGGAAGAAAATACAACCTGAAATAGGGGAAGAACAATGTGAGTTTGTAGAAGGAAAGGGTACAGTAAATGATGTGTATATGCTGCGAACAGTTATTGAACGTGCTATAGAAGTAAACAGGGATATACACCTTTGCTTTATTGACTACACAAAGGCTTTTGATAGAGTTAGACATGCCAACATGGTAGATATGCTTGCAGATCTACAAATTAATAGGAAAGACATTAGACTTATACAAAACATATATTGGAAACAACAAGCTGCCATAAGGATTGATAATGAAGTGGAACAATATCAACCTATTAAGAGAGTTGTTTGGCAGGTATGTGTAATGTCGCCACATCTTTTTTCCCTATACAGTGAAAATATTTTCAGGAATGTAGAAGATATAAATGGAATCAGCATTGGAGGACGAAACCTCAATAACATTAGATACGCAGATGATACAGTATTGATTGCAGATAATGCACACGATCTACAACAATTAGTAGACGCAGTTGTTGTACACAGTGAGCAGCTGGGGTTGGAATTAAATTGTAAGAAGACACAGGTTATGGTCGTCACTAGGAAGAACGAAGTACCACAATGTAATATACAAGTAAATGGGAATATTCTTCAACAAGTGAATCGGTACAATTATTTCATAACAGTCATAACATCTGATGGGAGATGCCTTGAAGAGATTAGAACAAGAATCACCATGGCGAAAGTAGCCTTTAGCAAGATGAAAAACATTCTGACCAATAAAAAGATGTCAATTGAAACGAGAAAAAGAGTGTTGAGGTGCCTGTTCTTTTGTATGGATGTGAAACTTGGACAATGTGCAGTCAAGCTGAAAAACATCTGATGGCTGCAGAAATGTGGTTTCTGAGGAAAATGCAAAGAATACCATGGACAGACAGAAAAACCAATGACCAAGTACTACAGGAGACAAATGAAAATCGTAAATTTATTAGAGAAATTAGATGTAGACAGTCAACATTTTTTGGACATGTTATGAGAAAAAATGAATTGGAGAACTTAGCGACAACTGGCAAGATCGAAGGGAACAGACCAAGAGGACGACCGAGATGAAAATACCTGGATGGCTTGGCCACATGGCATGGACGAGACAGGAACACTTAGCTGATCCACGACGCTGGTGATCGAGTGAAATGGCGAGTCATGACCGCCCACTCTTTCCGGCATGGCACAGGATTTATTGATAATTGTAAACAGTATGCGTTTATCATAGACTCTCTACCATCACACAAGTCAAAATGCTGGTTGGTTCCTGTGGTTTCCAATGCCACGTAGGTCCATACTTTGCATGTATGGTCGGGTTATTTCGAGACACATTATGTCTGCAAACACAGCTGGATTCGGCAGCGGAACGCGTCGCATTGGATTCTTACGCTGGTTGTTTAGAAAGCAATTTCAAACTACTGAACTTAAAATTTGCCAAGACACCACCAGCAGCTGAAAAATGTTCGTGTTGACTACAGTGTCCTGTAAATAGGATATGCAAAAAAAAAAAAAAAAAAATACAATAATAATGTCTGCAATTGGAGGCCAGGTGGTTGTCTTCCCTCACCAGGACATGTGTTCGAGGTCAAGGACAGTGGTCTGACAGCATCTTCAGCCAGACCTAACGACGATTCTAGTTTGCCCCGAAACAGTTTTTTGCCATGGGTTTATGACGTAATGGCGCCATCACATGTCTCGGCCTAAATGCACGGAGGAATGGGCGTGAAATGGACAGTATTGATGTGTATGTAGATAGTAGGGGTTCTAGTAGGTGTAACAGCTGTAGGTGGTAGTTCTTTAACTTAACGTGGCTCGCTCACTCAGTCGTCTGGCAAGTGATAATAATGTATTCGAAGCAACTCATGGTAGCAGCTGACATATAGTTTATTCGCTATTGATACGCAGCTAAACAACTTTCACAGGCAACTTAGTCACTCACTCTTACTCACGTTCTCGGAGTTCTCATACACTGTCCACTGTGGACCGAATGTCTTCTCCTATATATGCAGCGTAACGAGTGTTATGCCTTCGAAACATTATGCCTTGTGTCAGGTCTTAGTCAGATATGACTGAGCTACCGTATAACAGTAGACGGTACTACCTGCTTTCTGTTAGCGCCGAACGTTGGGCGGCGCTTACCAAACCCGACACCCCACATTGTACCAACGGCTTCGGGCGGAAGAGCGCAATTACGAGGGTACAAGCCTTAACCTGGTGCGAGGAAATGCAACCTAAAGACAAAGTGTCATGGCAGGGCAGACCAGGCCCTAAGCCTTGGTTGGCGGCTGGTCTAGGATAGAAGCTCCGACAGGAGGACAATTAGAGCATTGCTTTGCTGATCCGGCAGCTTCTGCAGCTTGTCTTGTTCCAGATGTAGAGGTGTTACATTTCCTCTGGTGTGAACTAGACAGGCCGAGAGAGGGATCATGCTGCATGGGCAACACATGATCTCTATATTTTAGCCCAGGCTTTGTGCTATGGAGAGGCAATAACTCCATCCCATACAAACTATCCTCTGTCAAGACGGCAAGGTGCCAGTGATAGCCTTCGAAACATCACAGTATCAATCTCTTTCTCTCTGTAGCAACCCAGTGTGGTGCCATGAGCTGGTTTATAACCGCCGTTCTCTGTCTGTGGAAAACAGATCTCATTTTTGGGGTACCGCTGCTGACATTACTGTAGAGTACGTGTAAAGATAGTCGTTGCGTGCCTGCTGTGTCTAAAATGTAATCTCTCTAGCTTGTGTGATTTCTTTATCGTGTAATACTTGTCGATGCAAAACCTATCACGTGTATAACTTGTCACTGTAAAAAGCTATAACGTTGGTAAAAACCTATAACGACCTATAATTGTCGCTGTAACACACTATCACATGTATAACTTCTCTTCTTCTTCTTCAGCGTTCCGAGCCATTGAGGTTCTTTGCTGCAAATACAATCCGTCTCCATTCGTCTCTCTGGTGGACCTTCTCTTGCCAGTCGTTGATTCCAAGTGCTTGTAGGTCTGTACATGTATTATCTCTCCACCGCCTTCTTGGTCTACCTCGGGGTCTACGGTCATTTATTTCCTGAGTGTAAGCGAGTTTTGTTTCCCTATTATCTTCCATTCTTTCTATATGCCCCAGCCATTGTAGTCTATTAGCCTTCATGATACCAGTGATTAGCGGGGACTTAAACAGATCATAAATGTCTTTGTTACTTCTTCTTTTCCACTCTCCACTTTGTGTATCCCTAATGGGTCCAAAGATGCGTCTTAAAATTTTGTTCTCAAAGGTTTGTAACAAGGCTTCGTCTCCTTTCGTTGTACTCCAGGTTTCAGAGCCATACAGCACAACTGGTCTGATCAGTGTTTTGTATATTGTGATTTTTGTGTTACGAGATAGCGCCTTTGATTTTAGTAGCACTTGTCGTTGTAAAAACCTATAACGTGTATAACTTGTCGTTGTAAAAGCCTATAACGTGTATAAATTATCGCTGTAAAAGCTATCACGTGTATAACTTGGTGCTGTAAAACATATAACGCGTATAACTTGCCGCTGTAAAACTTATAACGTGTATAACTTGTCGCTGTAAACACCTATAACGTATATAAATTAACGCTGTAAAAGCCTATCACCTGTATAACTTGGTGCTGTAAAACCTATAACGCGTATATTTTGTCTCTGTGAAAACCGTCTCCTTGCCAAGCTGCCCCGTGCCTGAATGATACGTCATTCCCGTTCACCTCCGAGCAACCACTTTTGACGTCAGCTTTTCGAGATTACCGTTGTAGTTAACTCTTTCTGGACTATGACAAGATGGCCAATCTTTCCCTCACTTTCGCAGACGACGAGTCCAGACTGTCGAGCCCGTGTCCTGACCGTGCCCACCACACTACAAGCGCAGGTCTGTCAGTGGTTAGTCCCCTTGGACCCGTTCCCTGTTCGTTTGTTCAGCACTACATTTTCCCGTTGCTATCATCGTCAGTAACACAGGGACACTTTAACATATCTGACTACTCTGGGATTCTGTCTGTGATCGCACATTCGTGAAAATCGAATTTGAGACAAGAGGAACCACTAAATTAGGTAGATTATGGTTTAACAACTGCACGCACTTTTTGATAATATAAAAGAGCAACGAAGATTCTTTTTCTAGACAGGTTAAAGTGACCGATGTCATTGCATGGCTACATTCTAAGACTAGAAGAACAGTAACATCAGAAATAGAATTAAAAGGCAACATAAGGAACAAAAGAAGAACAAGCAGATACAGAAAGAAAAAAATCAGACGTATACAGGCGCATCAATAATGACATACACGGAATTAAAGTGCGCGCAATTCGGCAAATGGATTGGGATGGTCAAGTAATTTATGAGAACACTGATTTCAGTATTTGAAGATGATGATGATGATAATTTATTAACACAAACAGGATGGTTATTAATCACACTCTGCGTGCATGTTCGCGCTTCGGTGCACTTTATTTCGCATGTCTTGCATTATTTATCTCATCTCATCTCATCTCATCTTGTTTCTCTTGTACCTAGCGGTGTCGAGATGTAGCATAAACAGCGGGAGAGTACCCGTTTATGGGTGTCAGATATCGATATTCCCATGGACTCTGTTATTCCCTCTGTCAATCGTTTACATGGTCGGCATCCTCCTCTGCTTCCATTATTGATGGGCAGAGTATGTGTTTGAGACAGACTCGTCTGTTGTTTTGTCTAGATACGCTCATTCGTCGCTGTGTTCACCATCATTTATTTTCTATAAAGATATTTGTCAATGTTTTTGTGAACAGCTTTTTCATTGTTTATGCACACATACTTTAAAGAGTTCTTGTTAATAAATTGTTCCATGTCTCTGTGAACGCATTTGCAATGTCTTTGTGGTCAGCTCTTTCAGTGTCTTTGAGAGGAGATTGTTCAGTGTCTCTGGGAGAATATTGTTAATTATTCTTGTGGGTAGATTGATCAAGGTCTCCTTGAGCAGATTGTTCAATGACTCCGTGAACATAGTGTTCCATATCTCTGTAACCAGATTGTTCAATATCTCTGAGAGCAGATCATTTAACATATATGTGAGCATCATGTTCCATATCTCTGTGAGGATATTGTTCTAATTCTCTATGAGCAGATTGTTCCATATATCTGTGAGCAGCTTGTTCGATATCTCTGTGAGTATTTGTTTAATATCTCTATGATCATCTTGTTCAATATCTCTGTGAGCAGATTGTTCAATATCTCTGTGAGCATTTTATTCAATATCTATGTGAGCATGGTATTCAATATCTCTGTGAGAAGATTATCCAATATCTCTATGAGCAGATTGTTCAATATCTCCGTGAGCAGATTGCTCTATATGTCTGTGAGCAGATTATTCAATATCCAGGCGTGTCCATGGGAATGGGATTCCTTTGAGAATCCCATGGGAAACGTCCCATGTTATGGGATGGGATGGGACAGCACATATTTGTGTTTCCCATGGGACACATGGGACAGTAGCCATGTCAAAGCAACTTGATCTACGTCAGAGCTACCCTTAATTTTTTTTAAACCTTTTTAAAGCCTTTTATTCTTCTTTTTTTCTTTATATATTTGTATCAATTATTTATCTCGTGGTGGGACACCGGATAAATAAATAAATGCGCGCTGCTAGTCAGCCATTGTTGCTGTAGTTGTTGATTGGCGTCTTTGGCGATTTGTAAATACGAAGCTAGTTTTAATCTGCTGTAATCGAAGTTGTTTTGTTGCTGAATTGCGGTATTTTTATTTGTTTCAATATTAGGTACTATATTTATAGTCTATAAATAAATAGTAGTCCTAATTTCAAATAATTTGTGAAGTCAGTCACTTGAAGTCACGGTGTTACTGAGTATAGGCTGTGTAAGTCTACGGTACCCGAAAAGGACCTTACTAAAACTGTTATTGCTAAGATGTTGAATGGGGGTGAATGCCTCAATGATGTTCCAAAAGAACTTGTAAAGTCGTAAACAGCTGATGTTAAAGCAGTTAAAATATCTGAAAGTATTTTAGCACCATTTGTTAGCTATGCAAAGTGTAAAACGCTATACTGTTGGTATAAGTTGATTAATGAAAATAACTTCAAAGCGGAGGTAGAGGCTTTGAAAACTGCAGCAGAAATGCTCTTGATGGAGGAAAATAAAGAGAAGCAAATAGCTATCTTCACAGATGCAAAGTCACACAGTCTCAGTACTGAAGAGCAAAAACGGCACAGAACTAGCTGACCTAAGAGCAGCACTCCATGGTCTATGCCTGAAATTAAAAAAAGTTGTAATACAGTGGATCCCATCACATTGCAGTATACCTAGAAATGAAGAGGCTGACAGACTAGCAAAAGAGGGTGGAAGACTACCACAGCCTGACATAGACATAACCTATAATGAGGCAAAGAGGTTTACAAAAAGCACTCATAGAACCAAATGGGAACCAGAGCATCCAGGCCACCAGAAGGATGATGCATATTACAAACTGGACCGGAGAGAAAAAGTAGCAGGACATAACAGGCTGAAATACCACTTGTTCAATAAACTAAAGATAGGAGATACCGATGAATGTAATTGTGGAACTGGTGTTGGATGTGGATTTTAATTTATGAGAATATTATGTTAAGTTGTCTAGGGGATTTAATTTGATTCTCTATTACTTGAGTTGATCCTGGAACTCTACCATAAACACAAGAAGGAACATACTTCACTCCTGTTTATAACTGTATTCATGAGTACATCTCCAGTCCCACTTATCACCTTATAAAGTTTATAGAGTGCTAGAAGAGATTGATTGTTCACAACATATAAACAACCACTGTTGAACAGACATCACATTTACTTGATGTACACATCACCAATTTTGGACAAACAGTTCAGGTATTAAATCAAGATCTGTAGTAACATATATATGTGTAATGACCACAATGCATTTTCAGAACAGGCATGGGAATGATTTGCATTATCAAAACATATGAACCCCATTGTCCCAAGAAAAAAACAATGTTATTACAAACAACACAACAACCACAAATTGGGTCTACTATCCTTGACCCACCTTACATAATTAAGGCAAACAATGACCTAAGTACATAGAACCCAACATATAAAACAGTTGTTTCTGACACCTTTACAATTCTCATATTTAAAAATAATGAGTTGGTGTCAAAATACTCACTATACCATAATCTTCATTGAAAAAAAAGCTACTGACCTTATACATCCATGGCATGGGAAAATGCACATATAGAAGCCACTAGTTCTAATAATTAAACTAATTATTTAATTACAGTCTATTTCCTTAGGTGTTGCTGTCGGTAAATCTTCTCCAGTGCGAAGTAGATAATGTCCATATTTATCCGGGCAGACACAAATGTACTCACAGTCATGGTCTCCTTACATTATGTTCACTGAGGTTGGCTGGTGAATATTTTATAATCCATAATCCAAGAATAGAATTATACACAAGCACATATTCCCTCCCTTTCAGCTTCTCGACTTCTATTATCCGAATCTCAATTATGTTCACAAAGATTTTTCACCCACCTAGTCACCAGTCTATAACCTATAACACAGTTGATGGCATTTAGGCTGATATGGGACCCACAAAGAGTTCTGAATCAGTATTTTCATTTCAGTGTAGACATACAATGCTGCGAGTCATTCATTTGTTTCATCTGGAAATATTTCCAGGATTTATCTGCTGCAGGCATGGAACTGAAGAATATAAACTCCAACACATAACTGGGAGTTGCTAACAATCAGATAATTCTTTTTGTTGCATGCGTAGAGGCATTTACTCCACTAGCTTCTTTCATATGGCTTCTTGATGGTGTTCCGGTTTTTAGATCTGGAGTTGATCTGGCTTATTTCAGGGTTAGTCAGTTGATATTAAACTCCACGCATTGAAGGGGATTCGAACTCACAACATCAAAGCCAGCAGCCTGGCTTGCTGCCCACTGCGCTACAACTTAGGGAGACTCTGTGGCGAAGTAATCAAGCCGTTTGACTCGTGCTCCGAAGGTTGTGGGTTCGATTCCGGGCCGCGTCCTTCGGTTTACGAGTTAAATGTTTCAGAGACTCCTGTGGGTCGTCGCTAAAAGCTACGGAGTTCTTGCTTTGTGCGACGCTTTCCGTGCGGAAAGAGACCGAGCCATATGGGATAAAACCCGGTGCAATAAAGTCAACCCTGTCGGCTTTTAAGCGACTTTTTTAAGCAGTTGATATTAAGTGGGTACCTTGGTTGTATTGGCTTATGGTGTTTCACTGTCTCTTCCCATTTGTTTGAAGTGGTGTTCGTATCTAGAACTGGGTGTTGAGTCTGCCGCTGTATGACTGATTGAAGGATTATTCAATCCTGAACAGGAAACCGGGAATGTCCCATGGTTTCGTTGACCTCGCGGATTGATGGCGTACGAGGCGGTATCTCCCAGACGTAAAAGTAGACGATACTCTGTTGTCGGTTTATTTTGAATATCCATTTATCTTGATGGACAATTAAATACAGAGATCCACCCTGGATATCCTGACAGAAGTAGGACTATCAATCTCTGAGTGTCTCTCTTCAAACGGTCTTTCGCTGGCTAGGCAGCGGATAAGCGTAGCAGTCAACATTGCTGTTGTTCTAGATCCAGATTATAGTTAGGACGGGTTGCCATTTATCACTCTCTGGCTGTTGACCCAGGATCCTGTTTCAGTGATATAGTCCAACAAAATCTAACCACCACTTTCTTCTCTTCTAAAGAAAAGGATGACAAAGAATACAACACTAGCATTAACCTACTGTGGTATGGTAAAATGTTTACAACACAATTACAAACAAAACAAGGGAATGAGATAGGAATGGGTTTCCAAGTTCCATGTCCCTCCTTGCTTGTTGTAGAGCTTTTCTAGCTCTGATAGTGAGTGAGGTATCTATTCACTCTATGTTTTGTTCTGAGATTGTTAAAGGGAATTATTTGATGAGCGAAGCCATTCTGTCCATCCAACATGTTGATATTTCCTCTCTCTCTACTTGAAGAGAATAGCCTATACATAATCTCTGTGGTTTCTAATGCCGCGTCCTCCTTACGTCACTATAATCAGCATTAGGCCAAGGCTCTTCAACATTGTCTCCTTAATTACTGATATACACAGGTTTCATACATCATCTCATGTTTCCACAGGAGTCACATTACAATGTGTATTTCCCACAATAAAGAGTAACAATCGGGACATAATGATTTATGATTCTCATAACAGAGAAAACCATCATGTACATTTCTCTGATATTAAGTACATGATAATCATACATAATAATGAATCATAATGATGATGCAAGGAGCCTATGTTTTTTGATTTCCTCATGGATTAATCCATAAACTAAAACATAATATGTTTTCCCCCACTGTTTACAGCAGCATGAGGTTAGTGAACGCTGTGATATATTTTGCCAAGTGCTGCTATTTTTAAGAGAATTTCGTATCTATTAAAAATGATGTATGCAGTCTGATGCGTGTTCGGAACATATAATATTATTCCTGGTGTCTATCACCCTTGGTGTGGTGTGACTCAAGGCTTGGTTATATCATGCGTTTACTTTCTTTGTTCTTGAATTTATATTCTCAAACATGGCAATTTCCGAATGGCAATTTCCTAGCATCTTTATGAAAATATTACATGTCTATCACCCCTCTGGGGTGGTTACCAATATGTTAACAAGAAGTTTGTACCAAAATTCGGCACGAGAGTTCGAGTTACAGATTAGCAATTTAGGAACACAATTTCCCCACATAAATGTACATTTATAAGATGTGTGCTCAGTAGTCTGTTTCCACATGGAGAAATGTTCCTTTGAAAATGTTCTTTAGAGTTGCATACTCTATAGTACATAGATTATATGCAGATTTCTAAGCATAGATAGTGAGATATAGTTCACAATGCATAGAAGCGTTTATTCATAGGAATATGAAATTGACAGAAACGGGTTCTCTACTGTGAAGTATGAATCAGGAATCTGCTCCCACATTGAGAAGAGTTTCTGAAATGTGCTTCTGAAATGAGTCGAATACTCTACAGAACACATCATATTTATAGATTATAAGCATTGTTAGTGAGATATAGGTTCACAATGCCTATAAGAGATTTTAACATAGGAATATGAAATTGTAAAAGCATAGGAAAAATTACAGCGTACACATGGCGCTCAGTCTAAAAATCATTCAGACTGTGGTTTACAAGAATTGTTGATTTATCATTCTAACTAATTCTTAATTAAACGCAATGGTATATGTACCTTATTAAAATACATGAATACACATTAATAATGTAGATTTAACATACCATTGCTGCAGAGAATGACATATTTTTGGGCTAAATTGCCTTCCCCGCTGGGAAAGCACATCTGTCTCCTTTGTTCACCTGAACCCAAATGGCTATAAAACTCTTTGTTTTACAATCAGTCCCGGTCTTGGCCAGGTATTTGCTCAATTACCAGGCCAAGATTTAAACTAATGCCAATTAAATTTGGCTGTGCCACGGTCAGTCTATCGCTGTTTTATTCACCCAAATTAAGGTATTTAAACAGTAATTGTTAGGGATTGGTATTTTTAAGGGCGTCAATTCTAGGAAAGGGTAAGGACGTTTTATTATACTACAACTGGCAAAATGACAGCTAAACATCTGCTGCATTAGTGCCCATTATGTGCAGAACAGAGAAAGATATTTTGGCCCACACCTGCTTCATTTGAGGACAAACTCTATGGAGATATCAACAAGCTCAAGTTGACTGCAGCTTACTTTAACTACATTCAGGTTGACATTTGAAGGTGAAGGTGCATGAAGAAGTATTTAGACTGCCGCACTTCATACCACAGGTATGTCGGTAACAAAAGCGTCCCAGGGGCATGCAATAGAATATTGCTTGGATAGCAAATCCATTACGTGGAAAGTCCGAATCAAAAGCTCACTGTGTGGGCTTCATAAAAGGTGGAAAAGTGTCCTTATGGCACGAAATGGAATATTGCTTGGATAGCAAATCCATTACATGGAAAGTCCGAATCGAAAGCTCACTGTGTGGATGTCATCTGCAGACTGCATTCTTCTGATGTCCAGAAGAACAGCCTATGGTGAATGGAAGGCTCAATATACGGAAGTGAGGCTAAGCAGCCATGTGCAGGACATGACGATTTCTTGGGTGAGACCAGTACCAGAGCGCTGTGTGTCGGCTCTGCAAGCCTCCTTGGATGGCGGGGATTGCCCATGTTCTGCCCCTGCCTTCCCTTGAGGGCTGACCAGGATGTCTTTGGCTGTTCTATATGGGGCAGCTGGGATGGGAGATAACACCACAACAGTGAGAGTAAAACGTACTAAGAAACCCCCGGGAAGGTTAACCCGGTCAACAAATGCCCGGAGAAGTCGGATGTGTCGCCCTAACGGCGCAAGAACGCAGCTTTGCTGTAAACAGGCACAACGCAATCACGTCCGGAAAAAAAACAAAAAAACAAAAAACTCCGGATGAACGCAGAAGAAGAAGAAGAAGAAGAAGAAGAAGAAGAAGAAGAAGAAGAAGAAGAAGAAGAAGAAGAAGAAGAAGAAGAAGAAGAAGAAGAAGAAGAAGAAGAAGAAGAAGAAGAAGAAGATTAATGAAAACATGGGTTAATCAAAGTGGTTACGGAGTTGCAATACAGCATAGCATGAAATGTGGTTCCGGTGGTTCTATTAACATCAAAAGAATTTTTGAAGCCTAGCAGCGGGAAGTAACAAAACCACCACCATTATTGTTAAATGCGTGGCACAAAAAAAACAACAGTTGGTGAACTAACTACATCACATCCATCAGTATCCAATTCGGCTGGATGTGACATTATATGTGATGCTGCTAACTTTGCTGCAAGATCTACTCACGTTGATCCATCGTAATATAATTACACTATATCACGACAAATAGTGACTCGTTCTATTTTGGCGCAAGGAAAATTGGCCAAACTGCAGTTTCAAAAAATTGATCCAAAATATGGCACAAGATCCAGAATGTGCAATTTCGGGAATAGTGGACTTTTGTTCTGCAAGACAAACTTATCTTGTGCCATGTAGGGGAATTATTGCATGTGGACTAGATCAAAATTGGGAATGGATTAATTTTACTCTGTCTCTTATAAACATTGATAGTAATCAATCCCATACTGCACAATTTACGCACATTTTGTTTGCACGTGAATTTCTTGCCGAATCGACCACATTCTCCCAGTTCATTGTTTGTGGGTACTGATAATGCAGCAAGCATGACGGCAACATTTGATGGACGGTTTGATACTGATACAGAAATGCACCGATCTGGTTTTACTGAGCACAGGTTATCAACATGCATTACTGATAGCTTCAGCAGAGACGTGATTTCTGAACTGGATCAGTTCATGGATCAACTTTCATTTATTGTACGAGGAAATATCACAATACACGTCAGGCAAAGCATCACAACTGCCATTTTCCATACCAACAAAATCTGTAACACGTGAATGGCGATCATATTACCAAAGTTTCAATGCCCATTTAAAAAATTACTCGCGTTACTTTAATGAAGATTATGAAGAATTCTTAAACCACATCCGAATATTGTTCAGATTAAAGGAATGCTGTACATACATGAGAAATTCAAAACTTTTTTGACAAACTAGAAATTTATGGTGCTACATCTCATTTAATTTTGCTGTTATACTTCCTCCTTGACTATCAGTTGTACAAAGTTATTGTTAATATGGACGAAGAAACTTCCAGCAGCATGGTGAAGAAATATTGTCAGAACTTTCAGAAAATTATTGGGGGAAAAACTTTGGCCATATTGCGGCAGTTCTCTGGCAGTTACTGCAGCATTAGTTACTGTAGTTGACATCAAAGCCAAAATAGAAGACATGGTTAAGTCAGTTGTTACTAAGACGAAAGGGAATGTGGACACCAATAAATGGGCCAATAATTGGACCGGTCTTTCTAAGCCTGTTGTTCCAACTTTTATTTCATTCATCAAGGATTTAAATCTTTCTTCTGAATCATCTGCTGTATGTGAAGTAGCAGGAATTGTAGAATAAAAGCCGAAAAGTGCTTTTGACTTATATTCGATCCTCCACCAAACAAAGCACATAAGTTAGATGACCCAAGAAACAAATGCCTTGAGGATGAAGCCACCATGTTTCAAAAA
This sequence comes from Cepaea hortensis, assembly GCA_963921405.1. Lineage (NCBI taxonomy): Eukaryota > Metazoa > Mollusca > Gastropoda > Stylommatophora > Helicidae > Cepaea > Cepaea hortensis. Next base: position 250,982,829 of record OY992876.1, read on the forward strand.
TTACGGCAACCAACTTCACAACCATTAAATTATTGGAAAAATGAGCATAGGTTTCCACTGCTAAAATTGTTTTGGCCATACCAGTGTCCTCAGCAGCAGTAGAGCGCTTATTTAGTGCAGCTGCATTGTTGTTGAGTAAGTTACGAATATGGATGTTATCAGCTCTCGTTATAAACTCTGTGTATATCAGATATACATGTAAGATGAAAATTGTGGAAATAGTTCAGTGATTACCTGGATTAACCGAATTATTAGAAACAGTCGATCAGCAGGAAATTGATAATGTGCTGAATAAGCAGAGTGACTCAGAAACAGAATGAGAGTGTCAGAATGACACTGAATTGTCATATTTAGATTAAACTTTATTTCAATAAAATACTCTTAATATTAAAATTAATAAATCATGTTGTTTTACATGTCTCTTTGTACATATAGTCCTATTAATCAGACACTAACCCTAAACTTTCATAAATTTCATAATTTTATTTGAACTGTATTCCATATTAATATTATCATGGGAATCCCATGGGATGGGATGGAGTGGGACAGAATGTGTCCAATGGACAAGCCTGTCAATATCTATATGAGAAAGTTATTCATTATCTATGTGGGCAGAATATTCAATATCACTGTGAGAAAATTGTTCAATATCTCTGTAAGCAGATTGTTCCATGTCCCTGTGAGTAAATTGTTCCACATCTATGTGAGTATATTGCTGTATATCTGCTATGTAAGCAGATTATTCAATATCTCTGTAAGCAGATTGTTCCTTATCTCTGTGAGCAGATTGTTAAATATCTCTGTGAGAAGATTGTTTCATATCTCTGTGAGCAAATTGTTCAATATCTCTGTGAGCAAACTGTTCATTATCTCTGTGAGCAGATGATTCATTATCTCGTTGGGCAGATTGTTCCTTATCTAATGAGAACAGATTGTTCCTTTTCTCTGTAAGCAGATTGTTCAATATCTTTGTGAGCAGATTGTTCAATATATCTTTGAGCATATTGGTCAATGTCTCTATGAGTAGATCATTCATTATCTCTGTAAGAAGATTGTTCAGTATGTTAATAACCACAGAACTCAGTTTCTTCGAGAATATATTATTATTCAACGACTTTGTGAACACGCTGTTCGATGGTTTTATGAACTTACTATTCACTGTCGTTTTAATAGGTTACTGCGATATCTACTGCACGTGGAGCATTTTCTCCGATAACTACTGTATATCTGATACTTTTCGCGATACCCACAGTATATGCGATATATCTCCAATATCTACAACCTGTGTGATTTTTCTCCGAACACAATGCTTTATGTGATAGTTTCTCGGATATCTAAATCTTATGCGATAATTTGTTCGATATCTGTAATATATGTGATACTGTCAGGTTATCTGAGATGTGATAGTCTCTTGCTTTATGAGATGTGATAATCTCATGCTATGTGAGATGTGATAATCCCGTGCTATCTGTGTTTGCAAGGAAGATCTCTGACGACATCTGCTGGAGTTCAGCTTCTGTAGCCGTCTGTAAGATACATTCAGTTTAAGTCAATATTTGTGTTTTTTCTAGGATATTCTGCTTTCCCCTGTTTGGTAATTGTATTCCGAATCAATCATTTTCCTCAGTCTAATGCACTTCTTCAGTGTCATTTGCCTTTTGTGGAAGTGCTCATCATTTCCTTCTAGGTAGCTGTCTTATGTAATGGCAAGCAATCCTTCTGGAATCACCGAGGTACTATTCTCATCAAAGTTCATTAGCGTTGACCAATCATTGAGCGGTACTGACCGAACCAACCAATCAGAACACGTTACGTTCAAGATGTCTGCATCATTTACTATAGCGCCACTTGAGGGAGAAATCTCACCCGGGCTAGCGTTACCAAGGTGATGTTTGTCAACAAAGTTTCGCAGCTTGAAATCAGATTTAGAGCAGAGAGATGGCCGGTTCTCTCTGTCCGTTGATATTATGGTTACCTTGTTTTCTGGGGAAGGCCCCCTTTCCGTGTGGCCAGCGGGGTGATCGATATTGCCATTACTAGCTTTGATTAGAAATTTCTTCTCTTCTAGAACACAAACACGATGCAGAATACGTGTAGTAAAATAAAATAAAGGGATGTCAAGCAAGAAGGCGATACGGCAATATTCTGCTAGCAACAGGCATACAGGGAGAGAGAGAGAGAGAGAGAGAGAGAGAGAGAGAGAGAGAGAGAGAGAGAGATGAAAGAGAACGATGAATGAGAGAGAGAGAGAGAAATAGAGACATGCCGGCACAGACGGATCCACAGAGTGTGTGTGTGTGTGTGTGTGTGTGAGAGAGAGAGAGAGAGAGAGAGAGAGAGAAAGAGTGAGAGATGAAAGAGAACGATGAATGAGAGAGAGAGAGAGAAATAGAGACATACCGGCACAGACGGATCCACAGAGTGTGTGTGTGAGAGAGAGAGAGAGAGAGAGAGAGAGAGAGTGAGAGATGAAAGAGAACGATGAATGAGAGAGAGAGAGAGAGAGAGAGAGAGAAATAGAGACATGCCGGCACAGACGGATCCACAGAGAGAGAGAGAGAGAGAGAGAGAGAGAGAGAGAGAGAGAGAGAGAAATAGAGACATGCCGGCACAGACGGATCCACAGATAGAGAGAGAGAGAGAGAGAGAGAGAGAGAGAGAGAGAGAGAGAGAGAGAGAGTGAGAGATGAACCCTGGGCCCCGGGTTCGTCGTGGTGTCCCTAGGGGTGTTGTTTTGGCTCCCCACCGCTACCAGCGTGCGCTACCCCCTCGACTACGGCCAGTACCCCCCTTATGTATCTACGTGAACTGTAATTTTAGTGTTGGATGGTTGTGTTTGCATTCTGACAGCGGCATTATGTATGCAAACCTGTGCGCGCTATTGTTTTGTCCGGACTGCTGTCTGTTCCACTTTTCACATGGGATAGCGAAGAGCATTTTGTATGATATACACTGGGACAGGAACGGAGCATTATGGAGTGCCCCTTTGCCATGACATTCGAACGACGACTAACGAATAACTAACCAAATACAAACATAGCAGAACCTTTAGTCTGTATGGTTAGACAATGTTAAATCATACAGAGAACTCTTATATTCGAATAAGAGGAAGAAGTATACATATTCTTTGGACACGTCATGAGGATAAGACTGGAGTACCTTGTGACAACAGGGAGAGTGGAAGGAAAGAGAGGCGGAGGAGGCCAAGCGAAAAGATTGTAAACAGTTTCATAATCATAGCTTGGTGGCACATCTGTATCAGAAATCACTGACAGTGCACGAGATTGAATTCCGTGGAAAGATTTGATGATCAACACCAGATGACATGGAGTATACGAAGATTGCAGTACATAAGACAGAAGGCTGTGGACATGTATGTGTGTGTCTGTAACGCCTTCATGTATGTGTGTAACATCTTCTTATGTGTGTAACATATCCATGTATGTGTGTAACATATCCATGTATGTGTGTAACATAACCATGTATGTGTGTGACATATCCATGTATGTGTGTAACATCTCCATGTATGTGTGTAACATCTTCGTGTGTGTGTATGTGTATGTCTGTGTATATGTGTGTGTAACATCTTTGTGTGTTTAAACATAAAACATAAACAGTATTTTGCACGATTCTTTGCTCGACATATATCGCCTCATCTCGTGAGGTGTACACTGCAGAGGTATATAGCATATAAAGCGCATACACATATTGTTTGCATATCCTTTACAGGATATTGCTGTCAACATCAGCATCTTTCAGCTGATTGTTGATTTCTTGGCAAGATTACGCTCAGTAGTTTGCCATTGCTTTCTGAGCGGCCGGCTCACATACCCCGTAAGTTACCGATGCGATTCGAACCACTGCTGATTCTCACCGTCGTCACGTTACTTACGAAAGTATACGAGATTACGGAGAAAAGTCGCTAACCTCTAGGCCAGGAAGCCGGCGCATACACATATACTGTAGCTAAAATACTATATGCCGGCTTCGTGGCTTAGAGGTTATGACTTTTCTCTGTAATCTCGTATACTCTCGTCATGTAACGTGATGACTGTAAGAATCAGCAGTGGTTCGAATCGCATCGGTGACTTGCGGGGTATGTGAGCCGGCCGCTCAGAAACCAATGGCAAACTACTGAGCGTAATCTTGCCAAGAAATCAACATACAGCTGAAAGATGCTGGTGTTGACAGCGAGGTCCTGTAAAGGATATGCTAAAAAAAAAAAAATACTATATAGTGCAACGTATTATTTATGTGTCTTCTGTGTTTACACTCACAGAGGGAATACATTGATTTGCTCATGAAGTGTGTGTTCATCATCTTCATGTGTGCTTGTTATTGTCACGGGTTAGCTTGTTTTGCATTACGTGTTATTTGTGTCCCTAACGACATTTTTGAATGACTGGCATGTATTAGTCTGTGGTTGTCACATGATAGTTGAAGATGTCATGTGCCGGGGGAGCCTGTCACACGATAGTTTGTCTCCCAATCGTGATGGACCTTCGATTTAATAGTTGCGGATAAAGCGAAAATAACCATTTCCTGGCGACTCATGTTTGACCCGACCCAATCAAGTCAGCCGTCAGATGGCGTTAGGTGAGTCCCGCGTCACGCAAACAACGAAACTCGGCACTTTCTCAGGCTGAAGTGACAAGCATGAGTCCCAATGTTTGTCATTCGTTCATTCACAGGACTCACAAGTAATGGAACACTCGTTTTATGAAAGCAACTTTTTGGTGGTTTAGTTACGTTGAGGTGCTGTCAGGAGACAGAGATTGTTAGAATGTGTGGCATTGTGAGTTTCGTGTGGCATTATGAGTTTGGTGTGACATGAGTTTCATGTGACATGAGATTCGTGTGACATGAGATTCGTGTGACATGAGTTTAGTGTGACGTGAGTTCAATGTGACGTGAGTTCAGTGTGCCATTATGAGTTTAGTGTGACTTGAGGTTAATGCAACATCAGTTTCGTCTGACATTATGAGTTTAACAACACTATTATTGAACGACATTCAGTAATTAGAAATATAACGTGTACTAGACAATATCTACATGTGTGTAGTGTGAGACTGTGCTTTAGTGTGTGTGTGTGTTTGTGTGAATGTGTGGGAGTGCGTGAGAGCGAGTGTGCGATTGTGTGCGTATAACAATATTTGGAGATATCTCAAGGTGTGTTTGTGCATCTGGATGTAAATATGCTGTAGTGTGTGTGTGTGTGTGGGGGGGGGGTGTGGGGGTGTGGGTGTGGGTGTGTGGGCGGCGTGGGGCTGGGGCTGAGGCTGGGGCTGAGGCTGGGGCTGGGGCTGAGGCTGGGGGTGGGGGTGTGGGTGGGGGTTGGGGTGGGTGGGTATTATTGTGTGGGTGAGTGGGTGTGCGTGTGTGTGTGTGTGTATGTGTGTGTGTGTGTGTGTGGCACCATGTATTAATCTGTATATATGTTAGAATGAGATATATTAATAGACAGAAATAGACAGACAGTTTTTGTTGGGATTTTTGGGTTGTTAGTTAGGTAGTTAGAAAGACAGACAGGCAAATAGAGAGATATCAATTAGATCTGAACTAGTGACGTCCCAACGATGTCGTGTCTGCTAATATTTCAGCGACACCAAATCTACAAAATAATGACGTCTCAGAGATGGCGGGTCTACTCGGGTATCAACATTGTAAGGTCTTTTGATGTCTCAGCCACTTCATATCTAGCTATGTCTCAGCCATGCCAGGCCTACTGATGTCTCATTTTTGTCAGGTCTACTAATGCCTCATCTATTCCAGGTCTACTGATGTCTCATCTATTCCATGTCTATTGATGTCTCGTCTATTCCAGGTCTACTGATGTCTCATTTATTCCAGGTCTACTGATCTCTCATCTATTACATGTCTACTGATGTCTCATCTATTCCAGGTCTACTGATGTCTCATCTATTCCATGTCTATTGATGTCTCGTCTATTCCAGGTCTACTGATGTCTCATCTATTCCAGGTCTAATGATGTCTCGTCTATTCCAGGTCTACTGATGTCTCATTTATTCCAGGTCTACTGATGTCTCGTCTATTCCAGGTCTACTGATGTCTCATCTATTCCAGGTCTACTGATCTCTCATCTATTACATGTCTACTGATGTCTCATCTATTCCAGGTCTACTGATGTCTCATCTATTCCAAGTCTACTGATGTCTCGTCTATTCCAGGTCGACTGATGTCTCGTCTATTACATGTCTACTGATGTATTGCGGAAGTTCAGTCTGCGGATGTTCAGTCTACGGATGTCTCAGCTATGCCAGGTTTGCTGATGTTTCTTCTATGTCAGGTCTACCGTTGTCTCATATATGCCAGGTCTACTGATGTATCGAAGATGTTCAGTCTACTGATGACTAAAGGATGCCACTTATACCGATGTTTCAACAATAGCATGTCTACTGGTGAAATAAGGATGTCAAATCTACTTATATCTCTTTTATGCAAGGTCTACCGATGTCTCATATACAGGAACGACAGGTATACTGATGCATCAAGGATGTTAGGTCTATTGATGTCTCATTTATGCCAGGTCCACGGATGTCTCAATGACGTTACATTACGTCTACTAATATCTCAGAAATATTGAAACTGCTGATCACAAATCACCTACTGTTGCCGCAGCCTTCTGGTGTCTCAAATACATCGGACCTACTGGTATCTCAAATATGTCGGAACTACTTCTCAAATATATCGGACCTACTTCTGTCAGTAGAAATTGTCAGCAAGTTCCCGCGGATTGTATGCTGTCAGATTTAAAATGCTTCCAATTCACCCGCACTTCTCAACTTCTTAAAATCCTACTAAATCCTAAACGGATATATGCACAAAGTGACCTATATGTAAAACATTGAATGACAAACCACTTCCCCGTTCTATCCCACCCGTCATATTCTAGAGTAACCTGTCTTCAACTATCGACACTGGTTTGCCTTATCCGACAGATACATCTATTATCTCTGGCATTTGCGAAATCCCATGCAAGCATACCCAGACATGACACTGTGAAAGCTAATCGCACGAAGTAAATATTATTGTAAAGTGGGTCGCTTGAAGTTGCATTAAAACACTTTTTGAAATCCCAGAGGATTTCAGGGAAATTTTCACGTTCATTTTAGTCTGACACTTTTGTCATAATGTGTCTTTACCATTGATGTTTGTGTGGTGAATGGCTACTCTCGTATCTCTTACACATACACACACCCACACATAAGCGCGCGAGCGTTAGTAGAAACTCGAGTCAATTGTCTTCACACACAAATTCGAAGCCACTCGTTTCCATCACTCTCACGCACACAATTTAGTGAAGACTCACCAACTTCCCCACACACGTATTTGGCTGCCCACTTCCTGATATCGCACATGTAAGTTATAGCTACCAGCGTCCGAATTTGTCGCACATACATAAGTTTCTACTCATGTCCGATTTCCTAACTCTGGCATACTCACATATTCACACACTAACACGTCCACACATCAGTGGCTACTTGTTTTCAACTTCGTCATACACGCGGTTAGTCGGTACTCTTACCCAGTTCCTTCGCGCACACGTAAATATCAAATCGCCTGCAACTTCTTTACATAAGTAGTCAGGACCTTTGCCAAGAGTAATACACACATAAAAATAAATATATAATTAAGTATAATTAATATGAAATTAAACCAATAATTGTTCTTTCAAGCATATGGGGGTATTTACAAAGGAGAAAGCGAAGCAAGAATGCGTAGACGGGAATAATACGGGGATGTCTAAGTGTGAAATCGGGAATAACAGAACTAAACATGGACAGTGTTTGACGGATGAACATACGCGGGTGAATAAACAGGACAAACGAGAGACGAAACGTTTAACAACCATCACACAGAAGCAAACCAGAAATAAAAGTGCCACATTTATGAAAGCTTAGACTGGTAGAAAGTAATTAAAAGTACGACCTAGACAGGTTTATGTCAATATTCCATTCACCCAGCTACCCGTTAGAACACATTTTCAGCTGGTTTAAGCACTTCGTTGGCTTCAGTAAATCCATATAAAGAAACTGCACCAAATCTGACCCTAGGCACAGACTGTCCAATTAACCAGGGATTCTATATGTACCCTTTGTACGGCCGTGATTGCTCTTGAACACCAGTTGGCGACTCTTTGTTAAGTGAGTTAATAAGCAGCGGGAGGTGGACGATAGCGTGCCGCACAGTTCGACCAGGTCCATCGGGTGTAATTCTCTCTCAGTTCACGTCGATATGAGGGAAGAACGTCTTTTAGTACTGAAGGATTGAATGAAGAAGTGAAACAATGAATGTATGCATGAATGACTGACTTTCTGGTTCATTGTTAAGCACCGTGAAAGGGCTTTAGCCATTCCCAAGCGGCCGGAAATTTATCTGGCAACTGTTGCTTGCTGGGTGATTTATACCACGTTATGGATTTAGTCACGCTTTAATACTCGGGTTCAGTTGAGTCAAGAAACGACATCACAGTACTCTGGACATTCCTATACGTGCTCCTTCCTCATATGCAACAGCCAGCGAAGAGTCCCAATACTAATGGACTCGACAGCAGTTTGATTATATGTCCGTCTAGCCTTTCTTCGGAGTTTTGAGTGTCAGCCAGATCTTCGTGTCACTCCCTGCAGCACCATTCTCTCCAAGCCGTGATGATCTATCTGTTCTTCTGCACTATATATGCGATGATTACAAAGGGCCCCGACCACGTCTGTATTATAATGCACCGATATTTCACCAGAGGATGCAGAGCTAGCCAATATGTTCGCCTGCCCGTTTGCCACCACACCAGCATATCCTGTGAGAAAACATCCAACAGCTCCTCTCTAGTTTTGATTGCTGAATGAAAGCCTGCCACTCTTCACGAAGCATCTCAACCTTCGCCTTCGCAACATACTTATGTCATCCTTATGTGCCTTGCTGATACGCATGGGTGGCTAAGAGTAGCCCTCTCACACCCCACCAGCCTTGTCCCAGTTATGTCATGTGATTGGTAGGCTAAGAGAATACATACATTCATTTTCCCGCTCGCTTTGAATTCGTGCGTGGCCACGCTGGACTGATTTCTGCACGTGGGCTAGCTTTCCCTGTTACCAGTGCCCCTCGCCATAAAGATAACACATTCCGACTTCTGATGTACTTGTAATTTACGTCTCCAAGTCAAGGACGAGAAATCAACAATTAGTCCAACTGACCGATTTAGGAGTCGAACCTTCGCCATAAACGCACCGAAAGTTTTAAGAGCGAGCACTTTTATCCATCCAGCCATGCTGGCTTCCAGTACATTAGTTAACTAGGCCAGTAGTCCAATGGACCATGGCGGCAAATCCTTTGGAGAACTGGAATAAATAGGCTGATCAAGAGCATAAATGAGTGTAGCACATGGACTGATCAGTTAAACCTGACAACGCATCACTGGAAGACATAAATATATCAGTCCAAGTACTGAATACATCAGTCTAGGTACAGAATACATCAATTCAAGTACTGAAAACATCAGTGCAAGAACGCAAAACATCAGGCCAAGAGCGGAATACCACAGTCCAAGAGCGGAATACATCAGTCCAAGATCGGCATACACCAGTCTAAGAACGGAATACATCAGTCCAAGAACGGAATTATCAGTTGAGCAATAGCATAAATTAGTTAATTATGGAAATAAATCAAAAGCAAATGGGAATACATTTGTGGAATTATTCAAGAAATCAGTGGGGTATTGGAATCAATTTGTGTGGATTCACAAAATAATTAAGTGACCATTTGAAATAAATCAATGAGCCAAGGGCATAAACAGCAGAACAAGAAATTAAATAAGTGGAACATACGCGAAAATCAGTGAATCGTGTGTATACATAGAGGGGAACGTGAATACGAAAATTATTAATAAATCAATGAATGAAGATCAGCGAAATCAGCAAAACGATAGAATCGACCTACAAAAACTGAAGGACCCCATGCCCGTGCCTGTGGGGCGTGTACACAATATGTTGTAAAGGACAACGATGCCCATACCTGTATGGTGTGTACACATCTTGTATAGGACCCCATGCCCATGCACGTGAGGCGTGTACACAATATATTGTAAAGGACTCCATGTGTTGCATATACACAATATGTTTTAAAGGAATCCATGTCCATGAAATTGTGGCATATTCAGGATATGCTGTAAAGGAATTTTGTTATTGTGCGCCGTATTAAACATACGGTGTGAAGAGCCCAATGTCCTTACTATTGTATGACGTATTTACTATTTACTGTGGATATTGAATAAGTGCGAGACCAACCATTTATTTTCGAGAAAAATGTGAAATAAATTTTCAAGTTTGAAATGAAAACATCAGACTTGGAAAACAGTTCTAGAACTTGTCAACATAATCTTCAACAGTGAGGCTGACCTCATTACAGTGACGGGACCCCGGTTGAAGGCAGGAAGATAACACTGGATGCACTCTCAAGGACTGTTCGCAAATGAAGGGACCGTAATGAGTCGCTGTAAAAAGAAGATTATCTAGCTATCGTCCAGCACTGAAATCCCCAAAACTCCGACATCATCTACTCGACGTCTGCACTTTAAAATGGAGCGATAACAAGTTTTGGCTGGTGTTTATTTCCTGGCTGTTGGTAGAAATCAGATATGTGGCGGTGAAGCTGTCTCTCACAGTTTCAGATTGCAGTAGAAGTCAGACCTGTGACGGGGAAGTCGATTCTCACAGTTCAGATTGTGTGTCTATCACATAAACGAGCAATTTTTGGTCTTACAAAAAGCAGCATATTTAAGAGAAGTAACGGCTGCAGCAGAATGTAACAATAGGAAATATGAACAGTTAGGTTAGAGAATAAGTGAGAAATTATAAACACACAGTGTAAAAACTTAAACGAACTCTAATACGGCAAACGTAAATCACAGGGGAAAATTCCAATTACATAATAAAATATAAATAAATATACTACGACACAACAACTTTTGGATTAATCGAATATTCCCCAGGAACAACACAAGCAGATCTACAGAGATTAGAAGTCATATATTACAGTGACACAGGGACTACCAGTTCATATACTGCAGTGTCACAGGGACTATCAGGTCATATGTTGTAGTGTCACAGAGACTACCAGGACATATGTTGTAGTGTCACAGAGACTACCAGGTCATATGTTGTAGTGTCACAGAGACTACCAGGTCATATGTTGTAGTGTCACAGAGACTACCAGGTCATATGTTGTAGTGTCACAGGGACTACCTGGTCATATGTTGTAGTGTCACAGAGACTACCAGATTATATTCTGCAGTGTCACAGAGACTACCAGATTATATTCTGCAGTGTCACAGAGACTACCAGGTCATATGTTGTAGTGTCACAGAGACTACCAGGTCATATGTTGTAGTGTCACAGAGACTACCAGATTATATTCTGCAGTGTCACAGAGACTACCAGGTCATATGTTGTAGTGTCACAGAGACTACCAGGTCATATGTTGTAGTGTCACAGAGACTACCAGATTATATTCTGCAGTGTCACAGAGACTACCAGGTCATATGTTGTAGTGTCACAGAGACTACCAGGTCATATGTTGTAGTGTCACAGAGACTACCAGATTATATTCTGCAGTGTCAAAGAGACTACCAGTTCATATACTGCAGTGTCACAGAGACTACCAGATTATATACTGCAGTGTCACAGAGACTACCAGATTATATACTTCGGTGTCACAGAGACTACCAGATTATATTCTTCAGTGTCACAGAGACTACCAAGTCATATGTTGTAGTGTCACAGAGACTACCAGATTATATACTGCAGTGTCACATAGACTACCAGTTCAAATACTGCAGTGTCACAGAGACTACCAGATTATATACTGCTGTGTCACAGAGACTACCAGATTATATACTTCAGTGTCACAGAGACTGCCAGGTGATATGATGCAGTGTCACAGAGACTACCAGATTATATTCTGCAGTGTCACAGAGACTACCAGGTCATATGTGTTGTAGTGTCACAGAGACTACTAGGTCGTATGTTGTAGTGTCACAGAGACTATCAGGTCATATGTGTTGTAGTGTCACAGAGACTATGAGGTCATATACTGCAGTGTCACTGTGTTATTTGTATAGAGACCATCAGATCAAATGAACATTATATATCGTTACTACAACGAGATATTTCTCTCTCTCTCTCTCTCTCTCTCTCTCTCTCTCTCTCTCCTTCTCAGTTTTTTAAGGCATATATCTCTTCCCCAACGCACATATACACACCACACAAACACACACAGTATATATATATATATATATATATATATATATATATATATATATATATATATATATATATATATATATATGAAGCTGGGGGGGGGGGGGGAATAATAATAATAATAGAGTGTGCTGTTAACTTCTACCATACACCATTTACGGTAATGTGAGTAAAGAGAGCAATTCTGACTGTGATCGGGCCAAAGAGGAAAAAGAGTCAAATAAGAGAAATAAAACCTCTCACCTCCCCCAACTTACAGGAGTAGGAAAGGAAAAAAAAAAATCACAGTGTGGTTTTCATCACTCACTGTTACATAAGAGTATTAATTATCATCAATCAATTAGAAAACATTCAGTCTTGTACAAGCATTGTATGAAACCGTGTGGCCTGGCATAATTTGAGTTTGTGGTACATGTAAGAGTTTATGACATATCTCGTATTTTATATCTCGCATCCCGCCGTTCTGCTAGCTTGAGATAGTTAACTGTTAAATTAATCATTTCAACTTGAAGGGGTTTTACATAGACAAAGACTGCCCACAACTCAGTTACTTACACAGGGCGAATTCTCACGGCTTTTCTCTTCGCGATCCAGATGGGCTCACAAGGATACACACAAAGACTGACAGTTCGCCATTGTTTAGCTTTGCTTACTGGTGGTGGCTTGGTTGATCTGCTTTAACTAGCCAAATATTACAAATACATATGTGTGTGTGTGTGTGTGTGTGAGAGAGTGTGTGCGCGCGCACGGTGGGGGGGGGGGGGCGATTGTTTGTGTGTGCTTTTATATTTAAAATAGGGAGTATCCGTGGTGAAATGGTCAAGTCTTCTGCCTCGCGCTCTGAAAGTTGTGGGTTCGATTCCACGCTACGTCGTTCAGTTCACGGGTGCATTTTTCTCGGAGACACCTGGGAGTCGTCGCCGAAGCTACGCAGTTCGTGCTTTGTGCGATGGGATAAACCAAGGACAATGAAGTCTATAGTCTCGACTTTTAAGACTTTATAAAAATTTCTATATGCTTACAAAATTAACGTCGAATGTATGAATCTCTTTGTGCAGCATACGAATTCTCTAAGCGACATCGTTTCTCAAATACGTAATCTCACCGATCCTTAGTTATTTGAACCCCTACGCATGTTTTCCAGTGTTTAGCGTACATATTCCATTGGCTTGTCTGTCATAGACGTGATTCTCACCCGTGCGCTATTTTTATTTATACAATGCTGTTCCGCTCCAGTGTATATTGCCATCGATGAACGTTGAGAGGGTGAAACAGCCATACAAGTGTTATTGTCCTCCAAAAGACGCCATATTGTCGTGTAGCTTAAAATGTCTATATTAACTGCTCCACGGCCACACGCCGACATGATGCGCTTGTCTCGACGCCCGCTGGCAGGCTTTTCAATGTGAAGAAGCTATAGCTTTTGAAAGATGTTTCAAATTTCCTTCCGCCATATTAGAAAATTTAAATTCAATGTAGCTATTTCAGAAGCAATAGAAACGCCATTGTGTGACACTTTGGCAGATTCGGACGTCTTGTAGTAGTTGAGGGAAGTGTCCATTCTTGTACGTTGTCGCCAACATGATGAGGATTTCTGGAAATGTGATTATCTTTGGAGATAAGGCACGGCAGCACATCACATATTTATTGATGTTGCTTTTATTAGCTTCGCATACACCTTTGATCATCACGATGGAGGGGATCTTCTTCTTATATTCCATGCTGTATCACGTTGGTCATCGTGCCTGCGCACAGCCCTCCATGTCGGGTACTGTCAATAATTTACTAAACAGATGTCACTCCATGCCATCACGTCAAACTGTCGGCTCCGTGGCGAAGGTTCACGAGTACTCCCGCATACCGCGTTCGAAACACAGCTGTGAACGATTTGGATGCACACCGCCTTGCGTTGATTTGTATACCCAGATGTGAGTGCTGATCGTTCAGAAAGTAATGCATACTGCTGAACGTAAACTTTCAGAGAAACCACAAACAGCCAAAAAATGCTGGGATTGACGTCCTGTAGAAGATATCAACTAACTTCGTGATGTCATGTTGTCTGGCATCTTCTTATTTGGCCTGCTCCTATCTGTCTGACCTCCAACTTTCCGGTAGTCGCGACCTATTCCAGCTTTCCACATTTCACGATGTACCCGCATAAACTGATGCCATCTTCTGATGCGTGTAACCAGCTGGTCTTTGTGGACAACTTTAGGGTACTTATGGTACATGCAAAATAAATGGATATCAACTGGAGAACCATTTGACGTCACTAAGACAGTTCATAAATAAACCGTCGAAATACACTTGTTCCCGCGGCGATGTGCTGTCGTTATTTGGAGGTGACAGCTTCGAATCTCTATCGGTACCTGTAATTTTCAATGTCTTTGTTGTCGATGCGTAATCACATCTCTCCTTCTTTCTTCTACTTATAAGACCGTCAAACAATACACGTGTCTTTATTTATGAACTGTTTTAGTGGCCTCAAAGGCTTCCCCAGTTGATATATCTGTGAAATACGTGTACAACATTGGAACTGACCAATCATTTCTCTTTGTTTAAATGTTCGTGAATAAACTGGACGTCAGCATTACTGTACTATGTGTTTGTATGTTTGTTTTCTTACTTCTGCTGGTTTACTAAACAATTTTGTGGTCTATGGTTCAATATCAATCTTTAGATAAGAATTATGTCCATATTCTATAGCTGTGAGTTCATGTGGATGATAGACCTGGCTAATTAAGACTACATTTTTTTTAGAGATGTCTGGTTGGTCATGCGTCGTAATACACTCGCCAGGCGATGTCATTTGAAGTGACAAGTTCGAATCCCGGTCGGAGCTGAAACTTTGAATTGTTATGTTTTCTAGTGCGTCTTTTTATCCCTACTTCTACTTCTATGCACGCCAAACAATACATGTGTGCTTATTTAGAAAATATCGATGTGTGGAAGCCAAAACTGAGAGACAACTTTCTGGAAAGTTGACCAGTCTGTCACAGAAGAGAGACCGGGAAAACCAATTTGAAGCAACGCAGAAATATCACTAACCATAACCACAAACATAGAGATATCACTAAAAACAACCATAAACACAGAGATATCACTAAACACACCCATAAACACATAGATATCACTAAACACAACCACAAACACAGAAATATCACTAAACATAACCACAAACACAGAAATATCACTAAACATAACCACAAACATAGATATATCACTAAACATAACCACAAACACAGAGATTTCACAAAACTTAACCACAAACACAGAGATATCACTAAACATAACCACAAACACAGATATATCACTAAACTTAACCACACAAACTAGCTTCGGAGTCGCTAGGTATGACTAATGGAAACGTCGTGAGGACATAGTTATCAAGCCTGCCGATAAGGGAGGGGCGCTAGTGGTTTGGAGGAAAGACTTTTATATACAGGAAGGCAACAAGCAACTTGGGGATGCAACCTTCTACAGACCAAGGACACAAGATGGGACAGTCAGCAACAACACCGAGGTCAAAAGCGTGACTAACGCCATCATCCAGCAAGGTCTTTTGCCCAGCTCTGCCACCTCGCTGATCATCCACGATAGCTGCTTGGGCAAACCCGCCTTTAATATGCTGCCTAAGACACACAAACCAGGTAACCCAGGCAGACCTATCGTCTCCGCCTGCTCTTGCCCTACAGAACGGATTTCAGAGTTCCTAGACAGCATGTTTCAGCCGTTGGTTGCCAGCCTCCCTTCGTATATCAAAGACACCAACCACGCTATCTCCATCTTCGATTCCATCAGTTTCACAAACCCTTCTCAGCATCACATCTTCACTTTAGATGTGACTTCACTCTACACATTCATTCCTCACTCTGACGGCCTTAAAGCCTTGGAATTTTTCTTGGAGAAAAGGCTTAATCCCTCAATAGCCACTGGACCATTGCAGCGTCTTGCGGAGTTAGTCCGCAACCTCAACTCGTTTGAGCTCAATGGGGACTAATTCGACCAGATTAGCGGGGTGGCCATGGGCACTAAGATGGGTCCTAGTTATGCCTGCCTCTTCATGGGCTATCTGGAGCACCAGGTGTGGAGTCAATACACCGGTTGGCTCCCAGAGCTTTACAGGAGATACATTGATGACTGCTTTGGTGTCTCGGACATGCCCTTGCCTGACCTCCAGAACTTCATTGCCTTTTTCTCCGACTTCCATCCCAGCATCATACTTACCTCCACCATTTCTTCGTCGGCCGTTAACTTCTTAGACCTTACAGTCTCTTTAGGTTCCGCGGGTCTATGCGCGACGGTTTATTATAAACCAACTGACTCGCACTCATTCCTTCTCTATACCTCCTCCCACCCTCCCTCGTGCAAACGTTCTATTCCTTTCTCCCAACTGTTACGTCTCCGACGGCTTTGCCAGGATAACAACGACTTCCATCAAAAAGCCCACGAAATGCTTGATTTCTTTCGTCTTCGTGGCTATCCTGAGAATGTTCTATCTACAGCTCTTCACCGCTGCCAGTCTATCAGTCGCACTGAGGCTCTCTCCTCTAGGCCGAAACCACGAAACAGTAGACCTGTCCTCTCACTTACTTACCATCCCCACAATATTGCTGCCAAGAATATCCTCTTGAAACATCTATCCATTCTCCGGGCGGACTCGACCACTCGTGATGTCTTCTCAGAGGCCCCTCTGGTGGCGTATAAGCGGGATCGTAACCTCAGTGATGTGCTGGTCCATAGCAGTTAGTTAGTTAGTTAGTCGACAGATTATCCTCATTGCACATCGAACCATTCAGTCCATAAGTGCTCGGATCCCCTCCTCAGTAAATCCCGTAGCGTGTAGCGGCTAACGACGCCAGTTCTGTGTTGGTTTATCAATCTTCTTTGGCTTCCTGCGTAGTGTTCTTGTTTGGCCACCCCTCTTTTAATTTGCTGCTCTCGCAGTCTGGCCATTGTTGTAGATTCACAGTCATCACTTGGTTCTCGCAAAAGTCTTACTTCTCGTAGAGCATTCAGAATGTCGGCCTGGTCCATGGCGCGTCCGCCCTTCACAGTAGCCTCACCTGCGAGCTTGTCAGCCCGCTCATTTCCTTGTACTCCCGCATGCCCTGGCACGAAGATGAAACTAATCTTTGCCAGTCGAGACCGCTCCAGAGTCTCTTCGGATCGACCCCTCCTCTATCCTCTTGATCATGTTCATTGAGTCGCTAAGGAAACAAGCCCTAGTGAATGTCTGTGTCTCGAGCCATGTTATTGCTTTACTTACTGCCATGACTTCCATGGTCAGGCTACTTGTGGTTTCAGTGAAAGCACCAGAGTCCTCCTTCACAATTCTCCCTCCGGCCCGAGCTGTAAAGGCCCATTTGTCCTCCGACGGAATGTCGTGGTCCATAGCAGGCTACCCCAACCTCACCAGTCTCTTCCTGGCACGGTGGCTTGTCTTCGATCGCGTTGCAAGACCTGTCCATACGTACTTCAAACCCAGAGTCTGACATTCCCTAAGACGACCTTCCACATCCGTGAGGGTCTCTCATGCGTCAGTCGCAACGTCATCTATGCGATTACCTGCACACGTTGCGACATGAGATATGTCGGTAAGACAGGCTTACGTCTTGGGGACATATTTAGACAACATCTTTCTGATATCACCAGCGGCGCCCAGAAACCAGTATCCATGCTTTTCAACAGTCCTGACCACCATGGCGTGGCCGACATACAGGTCACGGCCATCAAATCATGCGCATCCCACGAACGGGATCGGAAGACATTGGAACACCGTCTCATCTTCCAGTTGGGCACACTCTCCCCCCACGGCCTTAATGTCCAACACAGCTTCATTTAACTCCCTACCCCACCCCCTAGCTTACAGTCCACCATCTAGGTACGTGTAGGTCCTTTATAGGACACCACAGTCAACTTTCTTGGCAGGTTTGCGTTCGGTGTTTTGCCATCGTTTTCTGAACGACCGCCACTCATGCCCCTCTGTGTGGACCAACACTATGTAGTTTTCCGCAGCGGTGTTTCGAGCGCTTAACGAGAATTGCTAATTGGCAACTGCGTCCGCGCCATCTTTGCCGGGCTTAATTTTCACTTTTCCGCACACATGGGCGATTCTCCACCCCACTCCCCTCCAGCTTGACCTTTGACACGTGTACCATACATCCGGTCTATTAATCCACTGGGACCCTACGCATCTCAGTCTTTCCAAGCAAGGACCCAGAATCAGATGAGTACATTTAATTAGTTTAATAGTTTAATATTGTCATAGTGTGTTTCATGTAGGTTTGTGTTGGTTTGTATTTGTTTGTCCTGTGCTGACGAAGGCTTTGGCAGCAACGTCCAATTTGTCTCTTGTAGTCGTGTTTTAGTAAAGCTCACAATCTACTTCTCTTTTTTTTTTGGGTGATTCATAGGTATGACTAATCACGTTTGTGAACGATAACTCTCCACAAGATTCATGAGCAGGCAACTCTTGCAAGATACTACATGGAACCAATGGAGACCAACATTCACGAGCAGACAACTCCTACAAGATAGCACATGGAACACACGGAAAGCAACATACACGAACAGACAACTCCTGCAAGATAACACGTGGAACCAACGGAAACCAACATACACGAACAGACAACTCCTGCAAGATAGCACATGGAATCCATGGAAACCAAAATTCAACATAATTGTTGCATGTCTAGTGCAGAACGTTGCCATTAAACCCAGGAAATGGAGCAGTTGGTTTACAGGCAAAAGTGGGTACCCATTAGGAGCAGATTACTCAGAGCCTCAATGAAAGGGGTAAAGTAACTTACGGAGATAATATACATAAGAGGGGAAGTCACTTTTTGAGAGAACATACATACGCAATAAAGTAAGTTTTTGAGAGAACATACATAACAGGTAATGTCACTTATTGAGGGAACGAAGACGAGGACGAAGAAGAAGAAGAAGAAGAAGAATAAGAAGAAGAAGAAGAAGAAGAAGAAGAAGAAGAAGAAGAAGAAGAAGAAGAAGAAGAAGAAGAAGAAGAAGAAGAAGAAGAAGAAGAAGAAGGAAGAAGAAGAAGAAGAAGAAGAAGAAGAAGAAGAAGAAGAAGAAGAAGAAGAAGAAGAAGAAGAAGAAGAAGAAGAAGAAGATGACGAAGACGACGACGACGAGGACGACGACGAAAAGGACAAAGAGAAAAAAAAGGAAACTACCTATATCATTCAATGAATCTGTTCTCAACATGTGCTCTCTGATCTGATCTTATATCACGTGCCTTATATGAGTACAAATCATCACTCCTGAGGTTGTATGTGCATTCTTTGTGTGGAGACAAGATGCCAGAGTGTACAATATTTCCGCAAGTAAGGCCGACTCTATTAAACGTAGGCTACCATCATTATTTATGGATTGATTTAATGTATATGTCCTATTTCTCCTGAGACCCAGTATTATAGCGCAGCGTTCCCATTAGACTATCACAATATACATACTGAGCTGTGACTACTGACCACTTGGGCATTCTAAGTCTGGCAACGACACAAATTTTATTTCTCAGGTTTCATAAAATGGATTGAATGTTCACGTGTGACCTGGCCATATTTCTCTTTATTCATGAATAATTCTTATAAAGATGCCGTAAATATTCTTCTCCTTCTTCTTCAGCGTTCCGAGCCATTTATAATCTATTACGGCATCTTTAAAAGCTGGTGTAGGCGCTCATGTTTCTCCACTGATATCGGTCCTTGGTGCTTTCGATTAACTCTGTTGATGGCATTCCTCCCTTTGAATCTACCACCAGTTTCTTCAGCCAATCTGGTGGCTGCTTTCATGTTGTAATTTCTGCACTCCTCAAAGGTTATTCTTACATCATATAAAGTCTACCCCATGTGCTTGCCGATGGGTGAAAAACTACATATCGGACAGCATATGGGATAGGGACCAGACTAAGAGAGACACAACCTGCTGCTCTGCAGGTGAGACTGAGGATAGCAGTCTAAAATTTAAATCAGGCGCACGAAGGCAGAAGTTCTTGGTCCGGACAAAACACTAAAGGCTCCCTGTCGAGGGCTGTGGCTGAACGCCTCTAAGCCACAAACCCTCGGACCTGAGAGCCGGGCCGATTCCCACCTTTCGAAAAATAAAGGCGTGATACTGAGCAAGCTACATGCTCAGGTCTGATAAAAGTTCGAAGACTCCCAGCTGGGGGATATGAGAGATTCCCGTATGAGAGGGCCAGGCCGTTTCTCGTTCACCGCTGCACGAAGGTAAGGTGCTGAATCCGGCAGCACAAGTAGCCTACCTCGTGAGCGAGTCCAAAAAGTCAAAAAAGTGCCCCAGTCGAAGAAAATGGCTGCGAAAACTGTATCTAACTCATAGAGTGTAGACAGAAGTGGAAGAACGTCTCAATGACGCAAAATGGAACGCACGGCGAGCGAACCTATTGCGTGGTCCGAAGTCAAAAGCAAAAGCTTACCGAGTGGGTGTCGCTTGCAGTCTGACCGTCCCTGGTGTGTGCTTGAGCGATCAGTGGCAAACGAGTTGCCCAACACATGGAAGTGAGGAACTAAAGCAGCCATGAGCAGGACGTGGCAACTCCTCGGGTGAGCCCAGTCACAGAGCAATATGTGCCGGCTCTGCAATTATGGAAGACCCCTTGGATAGCGAGGGAATGCTCATGGTCTGCCCCTGTCTTCCCTTGAGGGCCGACCACGATGTCGTTCATCGTTCTGTCTTGACCAGCTGAGATGTTAGCGACATCACAACAGTCCAACGTGCCTCGAAACCAGAGGAAGGCTAACCTCATTAAAAAATGCCCGCTGAAGCCGGAAGTGTCGTCCTACGGGTGGCAAACTAAAAATTGACACTACGCAATTACGTCCGAGTGAAATGTCTCGTCCGAATGTCTCGCGTGCTAGGAACAGCTCTGACTACCTAGTTTCCGAATGCCGCTCTTGTTCGGAACAGCTCTGACTGGGTAGTTTTCCGAATGTCTGTTGTGCCTGGAAAAGCTCTGATGGGCGCAACGACAAGCACATGTCCGAAAACTCGCTGAGTGGATGCCGTCTGCATACCTGTCTGGTTTGTGCGGGAATGACCCGGGGAAACGAAATGACCAATATATTGAAGTGAGGATTTAAAGCAGCCATGAGCAGGACGTGACGATCTCCCTCGGTGAGCCCAGATCCAGGGCGTTGTGTGTCGGCCCTGCAACTATGGAAGCAACCTTGGATGGCGGAAAATGCTATGGACTGTCCCTGCCTTCCTTTGAGGGATGACCGTTGTCTTCGACCGTTCAACCTTGGCCAGCATGGTTGCAGATGGCGCCACAAAAGTGAGAGTCTCCCAGGAATGCTACCTGGTCAAAAAAGCACGCTAAAGTCGATGTGTTGGCCTACGGGTTTCGGCCCAAGGGCGCATAACAGACACACCGCAATCACATCTGGAAAAACACTCCGGATGAACGAAAAGAAGAAGAGGAAGAAGAAGATATAAAGTCTGCATTCCTCAAAGGTTATTCTTATATCATTGTAAAGTCTGCATTCCTCAAAAGTTAATCTTACATCATTATAAAGTCTGCACTCCTCAAAGGTTATTCTTATATCACTATAAAGTCTGCATTTCTCAAAGGTTATTCTTATATCACTATAAAGTCTGCATTCCTCAAAGGTTATTCTTATATCATTATAAAGTATGCATTCCTCTAAGGTTATTCTTATATAATTATAAAGTCTGCATTCCTCAAAGGTTATTCTTATAACACTATAAAGTCTGCATTACTCAAAGGTTATTCTTATATCATTATAAAGTCTGCATTACTCAAAGGTTGTTCTTACATTGAAGATAGGGTCCTTGATTCCTCTGCCCTGTCTGAAGTTTGCCAGTACTTAATGTAATTGATGGTGTAACTTCCTTTGAATCCAATTCGTGATGATTATCAAGAGGATGACTTATTTAGCCACAGTACGATAGTTGGTGGACATTTTTAATTCGCTTTCTTAGAGAGAGAGAGAGAGAGAGAGAGAGAGAGAGAGAGAGAGAGAGAGAGAGAGAGAGAGAGAGAGAGAGACAAAGACAATGGGTGGTATGTTAAGAGCTGATACAGACATGTTGGGCTGTGTCGACCAGGGACTTCGGGTCAATTTTAAATCTTCGCACCAGTGCGGATTCGAACACGTGACCACGGGAACGGCATGAAGTGACCACGGAGACGGCATGGAGTGACCACGGAGCCGGCATGGAGTGACCACGGAGACGGCATGGAGTGACCACGGAGACGGCATGGAGTGACCACGGAGAGGGCATGTATTGACCACGGAGACGGCATGTATTGACCACGGAGAGGGCATGTAGTGACCACGGAGACGGCATGTATTGACCACGGAGACGGCATGTATTGACCACGGAGACGGCATGTATTGACCACGGAGAGGGCATGTAGTGACCACGGAGACGGCATGTATTGACCACGGAGACGGCATGTATTGACCACGGAGACGGCATGTATTGACCACTGAGACGGCATGTATTGACCACGGAGAGGGCATGTAGTGACGACGGAGACGGCATGTAGTGACCACGGGGACGGCATGTAGTGACCACGGAGACGGCATGTATTGACCACGGAGACGGCATGTAGTGACCACGGAGAGGGCATGTATTGACCACGGAGAGGGCATGTATTGACCACGGAGAGGGCATGTATTGACCACGGAGAGGGCATGTATTGACCACGGAGAGGGCATGTAGTGACCACGGAGACGGCATGTATTGACCACGGAGAGGGCATGTAGTGACCACGGAGACGGCATGTAGTGACCACGGAGAGGGCATATAGTGACCACGGAGACGGCATGTAGTGACCACGGGGACGGCATGTAGTGACCACGGGGACGGCATGTAATGACCACGGGGACAGCAGGCGAGCATGTAATGACTACGCTATCGCGGCTGCGAGTCAAAGATGATGTCAGAAGTGAAATAGCCGTCAAGGATGGAACAATAATGGTCAAAACATATAATCAGCAACATGAAAACAAACAAACAAACACACATAAATATCCAGAGAGATAACACTCAGATATGACTAAGCTACCGTATGACAGTAGACGGCACTACCAGCTTAAAGACTAAATGTCACAGGAGGGCAGACTATGCACAAGCCTTTGCCTAGTCTAGGATCGAAGTTCTGACAGGCCCACAGTTAGAACATTACTTTGCTGATCTGGCAGCTACTGCAGCTTGTCTTGTTCCAGATGTATTGGTGTTCCCTCCTTCTGTAGTAAAGTAGGCAGCTCGAGAGAGGGATCATGCTGCATGGGCAGCACATGTTCTCGACAATTCAGCCGAGGCTTTGTGCTATAGAGAGGTTATTATGTCTTTTGTTTTTTAGAAGCACAATGTAAGAAACTATCGTCAGGTAAGACGGTAAGGTGCCAATACAACAATGCCGAGAGAAAGAGTCTTGAAGATCCATTGCAGCCAACCATCACTATTGAGACGCCACTTAATTGATTGGTTCCTGTGGAACAGTGATTTGATTTATATCAGTTAAATAACAATTAACCACGGACGTAATGGGGCTGACTTGAGTAGAACTGTTGGGTTTATCGGTCTAGCACAAATAACGTTTGTTGCGTGTATCAATAGAGACAATCTCATGGGACACGACAATGGAAAACTAATCACAACAGTTCTTGTTGCCGCCCAACCCCAGGCTTGGATAACTGAATCACAAAAGGTAGTTATTAACTGGATAGCAACTATCATCCTTTACTGCTGCTTCAAACGTCAGTGAATGTCAATAACACATTACAGAAACACAAGTAAAGCACCCCTTGTCACACCATGAGGCGTTGTCGGTATATGGTGCTTCTTGTTCATCTTCTTCTCGTTCTTCTCTTTAGTCTCCTCCTCCTCCTCCCCTTCCTCCGCCTCCTCCGCCTTCTTCTTCTTCTTCTTCTTCTTCTTCTTCTTCTTCTTCTTCTTCTTCTTCTTCTTCTTCTTCTTCTTCTTCTTCTTCTTCTTCTTCTTCTTCTTCTTCTTCTTCTTCTTCTTCTTCTTCTTCTTCTTCTTCTTCTTCTTCTTCTTCTTCTTCTTCTTCTTCTTCTTCTTCTTCTTCTTCTTCTTCTTCTTCTTCTTCTTCTTCTTCTTCTTCTTCTTCTTCTTCTTCTTCTTCTTCTTCTTCTTCTTCTTCTTCTTCTTCTTCTTCTTCTTCTTCTTCTTCTTCTACTGCTGAAAGCCTTTTGATGTTGATCGTCATGTCTTTCCAAACAGTTCTGTTTTATGTATTGCTATTCATGTCTCATAAATATGTTCCTGCAAGTCATGATACCAAACTGTCTGGTTCATGAGATCACTTCTTGTATGATATTGTCATGACTCTTGTTATCTGTCCACTGGAAGTCTGGCCAAGTGATTATGCCATATGCCTCACGTCCCGAAGGTTGTGGGTTCAATTCCGGCCTGCAGCATTCTGTTCACAAGATCAGTATCTTCGGAGACTACCGGAGATCGTCACTGGAGTAACGGAGTTCGTGATGTGTGCGCGACTTTCGGCAGCGCGTCCTGCGGAAAGAGATCGAGCTCTAGGGATGATCCTGGTGCGGTAAAGTCCATCTTCTTGCCTTGCAATGATCTTTCTAAGAACTTGTTTGTAGTCTGTCCACTGTTAAAATCGCCGGCTAAGAGTTAAGGAACCAATTCATAATCCCGCATATCCGCGTTTGAAACACAGCTGAGGGCTATTTGGCAGCAGACCATCTTGCCTTGATTGTTTATGACATGGTATGGATGCCGGTAGTTAAGAAAACACTGGCAAACTACTCATCGTAAACTTGCCAAGCGATCACAAACAGCAAAAATAATTGCTGGGAGTGTCTGCGGCGTCCTGCAAAAGCATTTACAGTTGACGTTTTTTACGATTAACACCACAACGCCGCAACTTTGACATAATTCCCCCTTTGCTTGCCAATTATCAATGCTGTGCTTCTGTACATCGGGATTCGAAGTCGACCTGGCCAAAGGAATTGGAACGCTCTCTCCCTCTCTCTCTCTCTCTCTCTCTCTCTCTCTCTCTCTCTCTCTCTCTCTCTCTCTCTCTCTCTTAAACTTCTATTGCGCTGATGGTGGTGTAAAGTGATCAAAGCAATTACAATCTTTCAATCTACTGAAAGTAAAATTGTCTAGAATAACATCCTGGGGTTAATTGCATCGTCCTGCAACTGACATGGAGCATAAAAGAAAACACACAACACCGTGTCCTCACGCTGATTAACAAAGATATTTGCAGAGAATGTTCTTCATCTTGTCAAATGCTTCTTTTGATTGGGTTATTCCATTGTTAATTTCCTTAACACATCATCCATCTGCTGTGACAACATACATTGACCAGTTTCAGATTGCTTCCATTCACTTCGCTGTTGCATTTCGGAAAACATTTTTCTTTGTAATGACCACAACCTCTGTTTTTGTGCTATTAAGAAAAGTCTTTAGTTTTCAACTTATGTTACAATCACATCTGTCACTTCTTGCAACTGCGTGTCATTTGCAGCAACTAAACCATATATGTTATCTATTGTGGGCTTTATCCTTGCAGTCAGGACACGTCCATAGATGCTCATGTCGTCCCCCAACATATGCATCAGCGTCCGTTTGCTACTAATGCCAGTTCTGTGTTAGTTGATGAGGCTTGTCGTCCTCCTAAGGTACCTCTCGTGTCTGCTCATGACAATTTTTACTCCCGAGTCTCTCACTTGTGGATTCACTGACGCCAAAGGTCTACGCTCTAGACATCCCTCTAAGGGCATTGATAACATCGACACGAACCATGGTCTGGCCATCTGCAGAGGATGCAAAGATAGCAAGTTTATCAGTTCCTTCATTTCCCTCAACTCCTGCATGTCCCGGAACGAAGATGAGGGTGACTCTACGGACAACAGACCTCCAGAGTGATTTAATCCACTATCTGCGTACAGAAACCCCCTCGACATTTCAACTAAACCATATCATTAGCGTAGCGAAGATTGTTGACATTATGCCAATCAACTGAGATCCCTGGCATGCCTTGTGTGCATCTCATTATTATTTCACTGTACTGATTAAACAGATCGGGTGATAGTACGCAACCTTACCTAACAAATTATTTAATGTGTTGAAAAGTTTCCATTTGGTTGTCAGTTCGTATGGTTGCTTTATTTGCCAATACATGTTGTTATTATTCTTTTATGTTTATAATCTTCAACATGCTGATTAATTTATCATGTTTAACCTTATCAAATGATTAGGTTAGGCTATTTAAAAAAGTTATAAAACCAATCATCTACTACACATATTCCCTTGGGGTATATGACAGAACGGTCTTAAGCCTGAGGAATTAAGGCAGCCTGACTAGTGCAGTCACAGTGAACTGTGCAGGGTAGGGTCTTCTTTTTGCCCCCGACATGAAAAAGACATCCACACTTTAACAAGGATTCGAACCCAAGTCTCCGAGCATAATTATAAATCTTTTTATTTTAAATTGCAGTTGTTCTTTCTGTTAATTTTCTCAGCATGCATATGGCGTTGTTTGTGCCCTTGCCTTACTTATTACTCTGGACAATTAAGTTGGCAGCTCTTCTCATTCATCTTATCTCGCAGGTGCTGATTTTGCATGTGCATTATTTTAATAGTGTCCAAGTCTGACATTGGTAGCATAGGATTGGTGTGAATATGCTATTTATTATCTGTGGGAGTAGGTATATGTGGATGTTTCAGTATGGGTGATAGTTGATATATTTAAGCGCACTTGCGTTTTGACAACATATTTCGATTTATTTAGTCTGTCATCTTCTGTAATCATACGTCAGTGCTTTTAAATTCCGTTAACTTGTTTCATATGTGTATTATTTATCCGTATAATTGGTGGGTCTGGAGATCTGCTAACCCGCATTACTTCCGTGTTTATTGTATGTATTTTTATATTATATCTTTTTCACATTGATGTCAACGTATTAATATGACCAAAACAAGCATTGCTCTTATACACATGAGATTTACCATTATCATATTTCAGAACCATATACGCCGCTGGCTGAACATATGAACAAAGGTATGATTATTTTCCCCGTAAATCAAGCAGTATGTTCGTTGTTGGTAAGATTTTCCCCGTAAATCAAGCAGTATGTTCGTTGTTGGTAAGATTTTCCAAATGCCCTCTGGGCCATTACAGTTACATTTCTAATATATCTGATATCGAGCATCCGTTGTTTCTACTGTATCTAGATAAGTAAGTGCATTAACTTGTTTTGTGTATGCTTCTTCGATTTTCTCCTTTACCGCCTGAAGGACCCTCTGTGTTTGCTTTCTGGACTTTGCATTTTATTCTATACAAAGTGTCCCGATGTGAATGTGAATAATACAGACAGAAACAATATGCTGCGCAATTTATTGCCTGGCATATTTCCGTGTATCCCCTCGGGTGCATACTACAGAAAGCAGTTCAAAGTTTAATAAAGTAGCGAAACGAATCATTTCAAAACAAGTACAAAGAAACTCATGTCCTGTGTTTTCATGTTACCGCGATGGTTTTCAGAAAACTGTCCTTTCTTTTTGTTTACAATATTAAGACATGCCCAAGTGTATACGTTATATTTGTATATTCTTGCTGTTTGCATTATTTTCTTTCATAATTTCTGTGATCACTCACATTTTGCATTAATACGACCTGGATATATACAGATATCAATCTGACAGTGTTTACTATAACTTTCCGTCTACATTCAGTTTACCTTAACTTTCAGTTTTCTTTCACTTTCCGTTTTCTATCACTTTCCGTAAATTATCACTTTCCGTTCATTATCAAGAAACAAACAGGTAACAACAAATGACATCAAATATAGGAGGCTTCAGGAAAATACCGTTAAAGAAGAATTCGATAAAGAAATCAACAAAACAAAACAAAAAAAAAAAAAACTACATTAGATCATCCCTGATGACTACTCAAGCGTAGATGAGGAATGAACAACTTTCAAAGCTGCCATGCTCGACACACTGGAAAATAAATGTGGAACAAAGAAAGTATTGCAGGGCAAAAGATTAAGAACAGCTTGGTGGAACAACGAAGTTAAAGATTGCGTACTCAAAAAGAAGGTAGAGTTAAAAAAATGGGTCACAACTGAATCTGAACAAGAATATGTTGCTTATAGAATAGCAAGACGAAATGCCAAACGGATAATTAGTGCATCTAAAGATGAATCCTGGAGAATATACGGTGAATATATGGCGGCCCTTAGGAAAGACTACCTAAGAGAATTTTATAAACGTGTCACTACAATGATAAACAGAGATGCATTCTGCAACCCAACCATCATCATAAATAGAAAAAAAGATATACCATTATTTAATCCACAACAAAGACTAGCAAGGTGGGCAGAATACTTTCAAGAACTACTTAAACCCACACATAATATAGAAAACCTCACTTCTGTGCCTAAAAGACATGGACAACAAGAACCAAATTTCATCCCTACAGAAGTCAAAGCAGTTATACAAAAAAGTCCTAAAAACAAATCACCGGGTCCAAATGGAATAACCTCAGAAGCTATTCAGGCCTGTAAGAAAACAGGAGTTAAATGGCTAATTTTAATATAGCTTGGAAATGAAGTAATGTCCCAAATGATTGGCAACAGGCAATAATAGTACCAATATGGAAAAAGAAAGGCAATATGAGATAGTGCAAAACATACAGAGGTATATCACTCCTGAGCCATACAGGGAAAATGTATGCAAATTTATTGGAACAAAGAGCTAGACCCATAGTTGAACAACAGTTAAGCAAAGTACAATTCGATTTTCGGAAAGGTAAATGTTGCACTGATGCACTATTTACACTTAAGACAAATATGTGAAAAAACTATCGAATGTAGTGACCAGCAGAATATTGTGTTTGTAGATCAGGAAAAATGCCCCAATGATGTTTCCACCTTGGCGTGGTGGGGGAGCTTGAGTTTCTCAATGACAATAAGAGCCTTGCCGGTGGTAGCGTAACTACCAGCAGGGCCTCCCAAACCGGACAGGTCAAATGGTAGCGAACAGACAAAGAGAAACACCCTGGTCTTCCAAGTTGGGGATTGAAGCGTGGGGTTAACATCCCCACCTTTGTAAAAACTATTTTGTTACGAAACAGACCCCGAGGTAGACCAAGAAGACGGTGGAGAGATAATGTACATACAGACCTACAGGAACTTGGAATCAGCGACTGGCAAGAGAAGGTCAACTAGAGAGACGAATGGAGACGGCTTGTATCTGCAGCAAAGAACCTCAGTGGCTCAGAATTCTGAAGAAGAAGAAGACGAAGAAGATCAGGAAAAGGCTTTCGATAGAGTAGACAGACTCAAATTATGGACCATCATTGAAGACTATGGGATACAAGGACAATTGCTAAAACAAAACATCATAGCCACGTAGCACTGGAGCCGAAGTGCAGTAAGAACACAAGAAGGTTATCAGATATGTTCACAATCAATACAGGAGTGAGACAAGGATGTGTGCTCTCTCCTCTGCTATTTAATATCTACATGGATATAATATCCAAAGAAGCAAGCCTTGACATAACAGATTCAGAAAATTTCGAACTCTTTACTCCAGATAAAACAGCTGAACCATAAGAAATAAATGAACTTCTTTTTGCAGACGATCAGTGCCTGTTTTACAGCGATGAGGGCAGACTTCAAAATCATATTAATAGTCTGAGTTCAACATGCAGCAGATACAATATGAGTATAAATACAGCCAAAACCGAAGTAATGCAAGTTATTAGATCGCCTGGTCCACTAAGTATACAGATAAATAGCACAACTCTGAAAAAAAAGTTAAAGAATTCAAATATCTTGGAAGTGTGATCGCAGAAGATGGCAGACTGGACAGAGAAATCAAAATCAAATATAAAAAAGCAAGTGGACTAACATATCAACTATCACCCTTACTTAAACATCCAAATATACCCATGTCCGCAAAACGACATATAATAAAAGCATATTCACACCAACCCTCTGCTAACAATCTCAGACTTGGACTTTATCAAAATCACACTTTGGCAAAATCAACATCTGCGAGATGAGATGTCTGAGGAGAGCTGCCAACTTAACAATGCGAGACCGAGTAAAAAATGCTATTATCAGGCAGACAGTGGGATCAACACCTTGTGCCACATTTATTGAAAGACAGAAGATAAAGTGGTTTGGCCATGTCGTTAGAATGCAACACCAACAACTACCATCACTGGCCTTACGTTAAAGACCATCTCCAAGAGGAAAATGGATTGACGACATCAAAGACATTGTACAATCACACGGAATAACACTATCCAGTGCCGCACATCTGGCGCTGGAACGCAAATTATTCATCCACACGACGCTTGACGGCAGAAGTTGAAATTGATATGATGATGATGATGGCTTTTAGTTTACTTTCACTATCCGTTTCCTGTTACTCTCAGTTTACTTACACATTCCGTTGACTATTATTTTCTGTCTACTTTCACTTTCTGTTTCCTGTCTCTTTCCGTTCACCTCATCTTCAGTTTTCTTTCACTTTCTGTTTACTTTCACTGCCTGTTTACTTTAACATTCCATTTTCTATAACTTTCCATTTACACGAACTCTACGTTTAAATTCGGTCTACTTCGGTCCTTTTACTTTATAATTACTTTAGCGATCCATATACATTAACTGTCAATTTAATTGACGCTCTGTTTACTTATCTTTTCGTTTACTTTAACTATAACTCTACTTAACTTTCTGTTTACTTTCCGTTTGCTTTCCGTTTATCTCTGTTTACTATTAGAGCCTGTTTACCTTCCATTTGCTGTAACTTTCGGTTTAATTTAACTTGTCCTTTACTTTAACTTGAAATAAACTTCCGTTTGTTTTAACTTCCAATTATATTCTTCATTTGGTTTTATCATCATCATCATTTGTGAATGTTCATTAAACATTTCTGGAGATAATAAGCACTCTGTATGGCTAAGCCATCTATATTCCCCCAACGGATCTCCACCATATTGTGTGATTCTCTTGACATATCCCAGTTCATATTGTGTGATTCTCATTACACATCACATTCATTTTACGTGATTCTCTTGACACATCCCTTTCATATTGTCAGATTCTGCTGAAATATCTCCATTAATTTCCCCTCTCAAAATGGCCTACAAATTATCACGTACACAGTTGAATCATCAAATGGGCTTTTCAGAGACAGAAAAACATCAACAGATTCCATCCATCCGCACTTAATGCTTCCATTTTAAATTTAGCGTGCCAATGTATCACTCATAATCCATTAAGAATGTATATCATGACATCTGATACATTTATTCTCCAATAGTTTGAGTATTCTTTACGCACATAATCCTCTTTGTGAAACGAGAAATCTGATCTCCTGGGAAACATATAGTCTATCCGACATTTAAATATACTCAGCTATTCTTAGTTATTTTAGCGCAGATATCTCTGTATTTACAATCTTTTTAATCCCACGCAAATATCTAAGTAATTACAGTATAAAGATTATATGTGCAAGATAAATATCAAAGTAATTCATCATCTGCATGAGCCATGCCGAAAAGAGTTGACATGCATATGGCACGAGACCGTACGTTTACCTTGTCTCCTAGACAACGTTCGTGTTCTCGCTGCAATATTTGTCAAAGTTATTTATCTCTTTGCAATTCCCCTATCTCTTTTTCCAATAATATGGTCAGTTGTCACTACGTTTTCACGTCGATTTCTCCCTCACAATATGCCTAAATAATCTTGACTATCCATATATAATTTGTCTCATTAGTCTCCGGGTTTCTTGTATTTCTTCAAGAATGGTCCCTTTCGATGTTGTGTGCCTCCATTGTACTCTTTGCGTAGTCCTCGAAAAGCGCACATTGACATTGGCATTAGATAATTATCAGCTTGTCTGTTTAATTGTCCATGTATGACAAGCATGTAGTTGTTCGGCGCCGATGTAGTCAAAAAGATAAGAGCGCTCGTTCTTAAACTTCCGGTTAGCTAATGGCGAGATAGGCGATTGAACAACCCCTACACCGGCCTTAAGTTAGAATTAAATGTTGACTACTTGTTCACAAAGCAATGGCAAACTAAGAACGCACAGTTGTATCCAATGTTGGCTTATTAGCAACATCCTCCAATTGATGCGCAGTTCTTTTAAAAGTAATAGTTTTTAGGATATATATTGTTTTTTTTTTTGGTTCGCATATCCTTTTCAGGACATCGCTGTCAACATCAGCATCTTTCAGCTGATTGTTGATTTCTTGGCAAGATTACGCTCAGTAGTTTGTCATTGCTTTCTGAGCGACCGGCTCACATACCCCGTAAGTTATCGACGCGGAGAGAACCGCTAACGATTCTTGCGCACGTCATGTTACTCACGAGAGTATACGGGATTACGGAGAAAGTCGTGTAACACCTGAACCAGGGAGGGACCGGCTTGGATATATATATATATATATATATATATATATATATATATATATATATATATATATATATATATATCTTCTTCTTCAGCGTTCAGAGCCATTGAGGTTCTTTGCTGCAAATACAATCCGTCTCCATTCGTCTCTCTGGTGGACCTTCTCTTGCCAGTCGTTGATTCCAAGTGCTTGTAGGTCTGTACATGTATTATCTCTCCACCGCCTTCTTGGTCTACCTCGGGGTCTACGGTCATTTATTTCCTGAGTGTAAGCGAGTTTTGTTTCCCTATTATCTTCCATTCTTTCTATATGCCCCAGCCATTGTAGTCTATTAGCCTTCATGATACCAGTGATTAGCGGGGACTTAAACAGATCATAAATGTCTTTGTTACTTCTTCTTTTCCACTCTCCACTTTGTGTATCCCTAATGGGTCCAAAGATGCGTCTTAAAATTTTGTTCTCAAAGGTTTGTAACAAGGCTTCGTCTCCTTTCGTTGTACTCCATGTTTCAGAGCCATACAGCACAACTGGTCTGATCAGTGTTTTGTATATTGTGATTTTGGTGTTACGAGATAGCGCCTTTGATTTTAGTAGA
The DNA here is from genome assembly GCA_963921405.1 of Cepaea hortensis. Classification (NCBI taxonomy): domain Eukaryota; kingdom Metazoa; phylum Mollusca; class Gastropoda; order Stylommatophora; family Helicidae; genus Cepaea; species Cepaea hortensis. The sequence goes on from OY992876.1 coordinate 251,016,145, forward strand.
TGTTGTAGTGCATAGTATATCTTATTTCCAGAGTTGATTCTAGTTTGTATTTCTTCCCTTATGATGTTGGAGCAGTTGAAGATTGTACCCAGGTATTTGTATGTTTCCGTTCTTTTAATGGTCATATTATCTATTTGTATGTGGCCAGAGTTTCTAGCCATTCCGTCTCTTGAAATTACCATATATTCTGTCTTATCTTGGTTGATAACCAGCCCCATCTGTTGGGCTTTTCCCTTTAAGTGAGTCAATATTTCCAATGTCTTTTGTTCACTTTGCCCTATAATATCTATATCATCTGCATAACCAAGCAGCTTGGATGTTCCTCCAATATCACATTCCTCCTTTACCTTCCTTACAACTTTCTCTAGAGCCAGATTGAAGAGTAGCGGCGATAGTGCATCACCCTGTTTCAAGCCAGATGTTATTTGGAAGGGGTCTGATTTCCTGCCTTTATATGTTACTATATTATAAGTATCTTCCATGCATAGTCTGGTCATGTTGATTAACTTCCTTGGTATTCCAAATTCCTGCATAGCATTCCATAGACTATTCCTATGGACACTATCATAAGCCTTTTTAAAATCAACAAAAATGTTATGGAGATCTCTTTTATATTTTATATTCCCAATGTTTCTCGGCTATTTGTCGTAAGATAAATATCTGATCTATTGTTGATCTGTTTTGTCTAAAACCCGCCTGGTAGTCACCTAATATGTCTTCTGAATATGGTTTTAGTCTATTTAGTAATACTGCGGATAGTATCTTATAGCTTGTGGACAGTAGTGATATTCCTCTATAATTTCCACATTGGAACTTGTCTCCTTTCTTAAAGATAGGTATCAATAATGACTCTTTCCAGTCATGGGGTAATTCTTCTGTCCTCCAGATTTTTATTATTAGTTCGTATAGCTTTAGATGTAATGCATGGCCACCTGTCTTTATAAATTCAGCAGCAATTCCATCAGTCCCAGTTGCCTTATTGTTTTTAAGTCGTGTGATTACATATAGGATTTCTTCAAATGTAGGTTCTTCAATTTGTGGTTCGCATGTTAGAACCTCTTCCTGTGGGAAAATGTGACTTGGAGCTTCACAATTTAGTAATTCAATAAAATATTCTTTCCATGTGTTGCACATTTCCTCATTGGTATTTATCATATTCCCATTTTTGTCTTTTAAACCATATGTGTTTCATTGATTTCAGTTCTTTAAAAAATTTTCTGGATTCATTTTTCTGGTGATTTTTCTGATATATATATATATATATATATACACACACACACACACAGCTAGTCGTCGACTTACGACCTATGCAACTTACGACCATTCGACTTTACAACCACAATCACTAGCCATATTATTAACTCGAGTCTAGTGCTTCCACATTGACGTGAATAGGCCTTAGGTTCATACCAGAGTGCGATTAGCGTTGCCAGTAGTGTTAGTTAGTTAGTTAGTTAGTTAGTTAGTTAGTCGCAGTTTCAACTTCACAGCAACGGGTCGTCCCCATTATGCTCCGTTCCTGTGCCAGTGAATATCACACAAAACGCTCCCCACTGCCCAATGTGAAAAGTGGAAAGGACAGGAGTCTCGACAAACAACAACCCGTACAGATATACTGTGCATAATGCTGCCGCCAGAATGTCAACACACCAGTCTCCCACGAAACACCCAATTCATCTCTGATGGAATCGGCAGTCATTTTCCTATCTGGATGTTTCCTAGATGTTCACCTACACAGTCCACGAACATTTAGTTCATCACCGACGGCAGTGGCAGTCAACCAGAAGCCTAGCAGCCAAGCATTTCTGCATAAGGCAAAAACTGGTCAACTCTGGGACATAGCCACCTGCCATCGCTCCGAACATGCAGTCACGTTCCAAAAATAAAAACTTAGGCAGATTCAAACGCACTTCACACGAAATTCACAGCTTACAGTGTCGCGCAACGCACTCACTCAGTAGAAGGGCGACGGAACCATCAAGCCTCCTTAGTCACCTCTTACGACATGCGTGGTAGGCTACAGTGTTGCTATTCTTTGCTTCCCTTATGGGCCCTGACAACACACGGGAGGTTGCCAAGTAGTGGGTTGTGCTCAATATTTAAAGATTTATTTCTGCCTCAATTATCAGTCGGACGGCGTTGTCTGCAAAGATCAGGTTGTGTGACGGTTTATTCCATGCTCAGTCTTCGTAGACTTAGATGGATAACCTGATGTTTGCAGATGATGCTGCAGTTACGACCCTCTCTGAGGAAGAATTACAATGTCAACTATCTGCATTCTCCAATGCTTGTTCAGAATTTGGTTTAACAATTAGCAAAAAGAAGACACAGATTATGTCACAAGGTGCACATGGGGTACCATCAATCTTTATTGGCGACGCCGAACTAGAGATGGTAGACCATGTAATAATAATGTTTCCTATAGAATTTTTCACACCTGTATTTTGTATGTTTTGCAAATATTAAACTATTTGTACATGTACAGTTAATACAGTGTTTTTCTTAAACCTGACGATGTAAAAATAAGAAACAAAATGGTGTAGAGATAATACAAATGGCACAAAATGAACATCAAAAATTATGATTTATAACAATAATAAAAGAAATTTATGATATCTTCTCTTCTTCTTTTCGTTCATCCGGAGTATTTTTTTCAGATGTGATTGCGGTGTGTCTGTTATGCGTCCTTGGGCCGAAACCCGTAGGCCAACACATCGACTTTAGCGTGCTTTTTTGACCAGGTAGCATTCCTGGGAGACTCTCACTTTTGTGGTGCCATCTGCAACCATGCTGGCCAAGGTTGAATGGTCTAAGACAACGGTCATCCCTCAAAGGAAGGCAGGGACAGTCCATAGCATTTTCCGCCATCCTAGGTTGTTTCCATAGTTGCAGGGCCGACACATAACGCCCTGGATCTGGGCTCACCGAGGGAGATCGTCACGTCCTGCTCATGGCTGCTTTAAATCCTCACTTCAATATATTGGTCATTTCGTTTCCCCGGGTCATTCCTGCACAAACCAGACAGGTTTGCAGACGGCATCCACTCAGCGAGTTTTCGGACATGTGCTTGTCGTTGCGCCCATCAGAGCTTTTCCAGGGACAACAGACATTCGGAAGACTACCCAGTCAGAGCTGTTCCGAACAAGAGCGGCATTCGGAAACTAGGTAGTCAGAGCTGTTCCTAGCACGAGAGACATTCGGACGAGACATTTCACTCGGACGTAATTGCGTAGTGTCAATTTTTAGTTTGCCACCCGTAGGACGACACTTCCGACTTCAGCGGGCATTTTTTTAATGAAGTTAGCCTTCCTCTGGTTTCGAGGCACGTTGGACTGTTGTGATGTCGCTAACATCTCAGCTGGTCAAGATAGAACGATGAACGACATCGTGCTCGGCCCTCAAGGGAAGGCAGGGGCAGACCATGAGCATTCCCTCGCTATCCAAGGAGGCTTCCATAATTGCAGAGCCGGCACATATTGCTCTGTGACTGGGCTCACCTGAGGAGTTGCCACGTCCTGCTCATGGCTGCTTTAGTTCCTCACTTCCATGTGTTGGGCAACTCGTTTGTCGCTGATCGCTCAAGCACACACCAGGGACGGTCAGACTGCAAGCGACACCCACTCGGTAAGCTTTTGCTTTTGACTTCGGACCACGCAATAGGTTCGCTCGCCGTGCGTTCCATTTTGCGTCATTGAGACGTTCTCCCACTTTTGTCTACACTCTCTATGAGTTAGATACAGTTTTCGCAGCCATTTTCTTCGACTGGGGCACTTTTTTGACTTTTTGTACTCGCTCACGAGGTAGGCTACTTGTGCTGCCGGCTCAGCACCTTACCTTCGTGCAGCGGTGAACGAGAAACGGCCTGGCCCTCTCATCCGAGAATCTCTCATATCCCCCAGCTGAGAGCCTTCGGACCTGAGCATGTAGCTTGCTCAGTATCACGCCTTTATTTTTCGAAAGGTGGGAATCGGCCCGGCTCTCAGGTCCGAGGGTTTGTGGCTTAGAGGCGTTCAGCCACAGCCCTCGACAGGGAGCCTTTAGTGTTTTGTCCGGACCAAGAACTTCTGCCTTCGTGCGCCTGATTTAAATTTTAGACTGCTATCCTCAGTCTCACCTGCAGAGCAGCAGGTTGTGTCTCTCTTAGTCTGGTCCCTATCCCATAAGCTGTCCGATATGTAGTTTTTCATCCATCAGCAAGCAAATGGGGTCGATGGGACACGCAAGCTCCCCCACCACGTCAAGGTGGAGACACATCGGGGGAAAAATTTATGATATAATTTAACTTAAATATTTTTATAACATCACTTCACATTACTGTACACATAGCGTAATAAACTTACGACCAAATCGTGTTACGACCGGTCTGTTACGAAGCGATCGTGGTCGTAAGTCAACGACTAGGTGTGTGTGTATATATATATATATATATATATATATATATATATATATATATATATATATATATATATATATATATATATATATATATATATATGTCACAAGGTATGGTCGACATAGAGGATTGGTTATAGTTGTGTCTAGAGGATGTCTGTGTGAATGTTGTGTTGAACGACTGATTAACCACGATGCAGCAATACCAAACACAAGGCACATAATACTTTAATTTGAACAACTGGATACAACATTATTCCTCAGGAACACTTCATCATTACATCTAGATATATTGCATCTGCACAGGTACAGTACACGTAGCCCCAAACACTATCGCCGCTGACAACCGGGCTAAGTCTCCAATACTTAGCCCCAGAATTACTATCACTAAAAACACTTGGGCGAAGTTCTCTCGCTAACTCCGCACCCATTAAACTTCCCTGAACTCAGACCTCCACTGTCTGGTCCCACACTTAACTGTACCCCTTCAATGTTTTTGACTTGTCTTTTATCCCTTCTTTGCAGACCTCCCAAGGAGTGCCCTTTAACCGCGTGATCATACTTATCAGTTGCATTGAAAATTGCATATCGAGTTATCGTTTGTTTTCTTCCTTGGCTGGCACGGCAATACAATCATCAGAGCCTCACGTTCTAGCGTCGAGTTATGTTCCTCTGATGGCGGGAGTTTCCTGCTGACGTATAGCACTGGATGCATCAGGTAGTTCTTTTCTTGCATGAAACATCCGCCGATTCGTGTCGATGATGCGTCTACCCTGAGAGTAAATTGTAAATCAAAATTAGGGAGGATTAAAATAGGATGAGTAGAAACTACCTGCTTGATACTTCTGAGTGCATCATCGCACTGCTGTGTCCATACAACTTTGTTAGGTCTGTCCTTTTGAGTCAACGCTAACAACACTGACGTGATGGATGAAAAGTTTTCTTTATAAATTGATTATAGAAGTTTGCTAACCCGAGTAAGCTCCTAACTTACTTCTTCGTTTTAGAGATTTGGATATCCAGAATCTTCTTCACATTTGTGTCTTCTGGTAGAAACACTAAGAAGTATAAACGGACTGAGCCCATAATCTGGCACTCTCACGAAGTTTATACTTCACCTCGACACCGCAAGGTACAAGAGGAACATGATGAGATGAGATGAGATGAGGCTACAGTACGCCACTAACAATCACATGTTCAAGGATGCTTATTTCCTCATATCCAACTTGGACTTTGGATGATTTAAAAGTGGATGATTTAAAAGTCAGGTTATGTTGCTTTAAGCTCTCAAACAAGGACTCTAATCCCAAAACTTGATCTTCCAAGTTTGTACTGAACAGGCAAATGTCTTCAATATAATTGATAATGTCTTTGCATCCTTGTAACAGTGTCCTCATCATCCTGACGAACGTTGCTGATGAGTTAACTAACCCGAATGGCATGTAATTCCACTGGAATAACCCATGTGGTGTGGAAAATGCTGTTAGTGGTTTGGATGTTTGACTCATGGGTATTTGCCAGTACCCTTTTGCCAGATCCAATTTCCTAAAAATATTCTGCAGATGCTATCTGTGTCAGTAAATCGTCAGTACAGACCATGGGCTCCAGATCCACAATAGTAATGTTATTCAGCCTCCTGAAATCTATACATAATCTTAGATTATTGTCCTTTTTCCTAAAGACTAACATGGGAAACGAGTGTGGGGAGTCTGATCTGGAAATTATCCCCATTTTCAGTATCTCTGTTATCTCACTGTCTACCGCTGCCCTGTAGTGATGTGGGATACGGTATGGTCTCACTCTAATAGGTTGGTCCTCTATTAGCATGATATCATGTGTCATCAAGTCTGTTTCGCTGGTACATCAGTCAGGACATCTGGGTATTGCTCTAACAGCTTTACTAGTCTTGTTTTGTCACTATGTTTCAGGCTGACATTAATGGAAATATCTTTCCATGTTTTGTCTGTCTCAGTGCAACGATTGGTAAATGCATCTGAACATCATTGTCGCATGAGGCCTCTTCGTCAATGATTACGGAGCACGCTGTCTGACTTGCCTCCCTACAATAATTGCTTCTGTCACTGGCTGTAAGGCTTCTGGTCGTGGGACGAACAGTTTTATCATATTCACATGATACACTTTGTGTTTCCCTTTCACATTCACCATATAGTCCACATCTGACACTACTGACAATTCTGAATGGTCCTTGCCAGGTCACTAACAACTTATTAGATATTTCTGGCAGAAGAAGTAACACTTCCTCATTATATTGGAAAGAGATCAGCTTTGATTTTCTATTAGCATATTGTCTATACCTAGCCCCCGACATTTCCAAAGCATCACGTGCATTCTGGCATGCCGAAGTAACTCGATCTCTAATGTGCAATACTAAATCATACAAAGAAATCGTATTACTATCAGTACTCTTCCCTGGTAGCAACTCTTTCAATATGGTCATGGGGTCTCTTGGGTTTGCACCATACAACATTTCAAATGGTGAGAAGCCAGTACTTTCTTGTGGTACTTCTCTATATGCGAACATGATAGCTGGTAAGTAGTTATCCCAATCACTTGGTTGCTCTGCAGTGACTTTAGCTAACATCTGTTTAAGGGATCCGTTCATTTTTTTTTTCTCGCAGATTCCGTTGCTCATTGGGTGATAAACTGATGTAAAATCTTGTGTAATGTTAAACAGTCTGTTCACTTCTCTCATCGTTGGGAGGTCAGTTGTCGACCATTATCTGATAACACTTCATTAAGGAAACCTAGCCTTGAAAATAACGCTAACAATGCTTCAGCTACGGATTCTGTCGTAATGTGTTTTAAAGGTATGGCTTCTGTCCATCTGGTTCAAAAATCAACTATGGTCAAGATATACCTATGACCCCTGTTAGATATCACTGCTAATGGGCCAATGATGTCGATGGCTACTTTTTGAAATGGCCCGACTTTCAGGCCTGTCGCTTGTATCGGTGCTTTTGCCGTCTTCCCTTTTGGATTTTCTGACAAATCGTACATATTCTGCAATATAGCTTTATATCATTGCTAAACCCTGGCCAATAAAACTGGGATAGGACTCTATGTTGTGTAAGCGCTATTCCCATGTGACCTGCGAATGGAATGTCATGAGCTTTTCTCATAGTCAGCTCTCTATATGCTGAGGGTACCACTACTTGTCTACGTGTCGTCTTATCATCTGTAAAGCGGCGAGAAAGAATTTTTTTTTTTAAATTTCGAATCACCATATATCCTTCTTTGATTGCTAATGTTCTAACTTACTGCACCATTGGAAACATTTGTACAGCGTAGTATCTTGTCTCTGACAGTCGCTAAAGCTCTGTATGAGATCAGTTCTCTCCTGCTCAGTTGTGTTATACTTGGTCTCAGTCTCATTGTCTACGTCACATGTCATCTATTTTCTTCAGCTATAGTGTCTAATCTTGTTTGTCTTCTTGTAATTACCGCTTTGCGTCTCATGCCATACTTTTGGTACCAGTTATCAGTTTACTGTTATGTACATTCTTTAACTGTTGGCACATTTCCAATGATCAGGTCTGCCACTGGGGAGTCCAGGACACACGCTGTCACTATTCCTGTGATATATGGTGTTGTCACTGTGAACTCGGCCAATGGGTACAATTCTGCTGTCCCATTAAACATTATACACTTGACCGTTTTTCCTATGTAATCCGAGGGATATACCAAGCACTTTCTTCCTCCTATGGTCTTACATCCGAAACACTGAGGGTTAAAGCTGAACTATCATTGAAAAATCCATGGTGCAGCATTCGACTCCCTCCTAAGTGCACCGATGACATCGCTGGGAATTGGTTTCCACATATCAAGAAGGGTTTACTAGTTGTGTCGAACAAAGGCTTACACCCATCACAACTCTCATTTGGAGTGTTTCGATCACTTAGGCTGCATTCGAGTGCTCAGTTTCCCCCACCGTACATTGATATCGGATATGTCCCTTTTCCCCACATTTGAAACAAATAATCTCCTTTCTCCTTTTATTCGTTGGCCCACTGGATGGTTGTACATCACATTGTGCTGCCCTGTGTCTCCAGCTGCCACAAATGAAGCAACCCGAGTAAACATTCTGGCGTTTCTTGAAATTCCCGTTGTGGCATGGGTAACGTCCTGATTTGCTAAACTCGTTCTACGGAAACCATTGTTTTGAAGTCCCTGTTGCTCATACACATGTGCTGAGTCCACACTCTTCGATTTTGGTCTAATAACTGGATTCTGATCCTGTCTCGTAAAAGCTGCACAGACTATTTCCTCATCAATTTGTCTGTCAATAGAACTGTTTGGATGTGCAGTCATGTAGTTTTGCCCTAACTATGTCCTTTGGTTTACGTTCTTGAAAGAAAGGCTTTAAGTCTGTATTACATGACGATAAGACCTTGTCTCTTATCATCAAATCCACTAACCGATTAAAATCTCCTTCTATGTCAGCAAGTTATATCCATGTATTAAATATGTTCTTCACCGTATTGAGAAAATCTGTAAAATCCTGATTTGTCTCTGTCACAACTTGTCTGAACTTCGTTCTGTATCCATGTTCAGTTAGATTGATCTTTGTGAGCAAGCGTTGACGTAGAACAGCATAGTCATTTCTTTCTGCCACTGGTAAATTGAACATGGTATCTAGGGCCTTTCCCGTCAGTTACTCACTCAGCCTCATAGCATACTCTCCTTCCGGAATGCCTAAAGCCTTAACTGCAGCTTCGAAACGGTCCAAATATGCCTATATAGTGTCTCTGTCTGTAAAATATGGCAGTTTTAGTCGATGTAACGAGTGAAACTTCTTCTGCCTTCATCGCTCTGTCCATTCGACGCTAGTTCTAGTTTTCGGAGTGCAATCTCTTTCTCCATCCGAAACTGATACTTTTGTTTTTCCATTTAAAGTTTTACTTGTGTCTCTTTCTCTTACTGTAGACGCTTGTCGTCCTGTTCAATCTGTCTTTGTTCTCTCTCAGCCTGCTTTTGTTATCTCTCAATCGGTTGTTGTTGCTTCAAACTTTCTTCCGCAAAATCATGTAAATCTATGCCAGTCAAACCTAACCGTTCACCCACCTCAATATATTCAATTAATGTAGGCATTGTAGTCCTCGTGGACAAGTTGCTGTCCGTCAGTCAACTGTAAATATAAAGAAACTGCTTCTAGTCTTTATTTACCTTCCCTAAGTACACCACCACTCACTCTGTAAGTAAATACGTAGTACTGATAATATCACTCTGTACTTACACAGTGCCTCTGTAAGCACTAGGTAGTGAGGGGTGGGGGTATTATTAACTATAATCCCTCGAATATGTAACAAATAGCTGTAGACAGTTCCTGGAAATAGTGTTGCACATACATATATACATATAAATGAATGATAAACAATTAATGACGCCTATCAAAAGCTGGACGCACAAGCTGGAGACACGCAGACTGATTATCACAGAGAAATAATTCACAGTAATATCCATATGCTTGTGTGAGACACAAACAATGCGTGTAAGACACCGAAAACAATCTATATAGTAGATTTAATAGCAAGAGTTACAATAATAACGCATATTTACCCACAAGAAAAAAATATCATACGTAAATATAATGAGAAGGAAAGAAGCAATCTAAAATCAATAATATACACAGATTTAACAATAGACACCACGGCTCTGGATATTTTTCAGGGCACCAAATGTGAAAGCACAACCCAGCTAACTTGTTAGATTATTCCTTGAATAATACTCTACGCACAAGGGGGGAAATCATTTTGCATGCCTATCCCGATTCAGAGAGAAAACGATCACAAGACTCCCTATCCTACAACTACATGAAAAAACATACAAATACATAGATACCCATACGATAACGAAACTTAAGACGATGAGGGAAACACCAACAAAATAGTCGGCCGACAACAGTGCAATGGCAAAATCTCAAAAAAGTACTTAGCTGTATTTAGTAATTTCCGACAGTAGCCTACATATGTATGTATGGTGGTTAGAACTGCATCGGATGTTTGAACACTTCTGTTGGAAGTGTATACTTTCAGGCATGTGTTTTGGCCTGACGACGATGATAACTTTAAGTTAATGTTTTGAAGTGACTACTACGCTAGATCTCAAAGAGAAATTAATACTTATATGTGTAGCTGCTTGCTATTAGGGTCGCTGTACTGTCAGTAATGTCGAATGATGAAGAATAGTTTTCAATAGCTATCTTAGTTTCTCAGAGAAATTTATCCACTTTCCATGCGGAGATGGCACCTTGTCTGCTAACTGCTGAAGTGTTTTTGCCAGATGAGACAATGACGAAACCACAAACAATTGACTATCACCACGTATAAACAAAAAAATGTAGATTTCTGAGTTCTCTCTGACATGAACTCAGACCCATCAACCGCTGATCGTTTGTTTACAATTGGCAACCACTATCGCCGCAAAACGATTCGTCGTGCACACTTCCGGTATAAGCTTCCGCTGTGTACAGCCTTGATTCCAAAGGTCACCTCAGTCTCAGTACACCCTTGCACTCTAATCTTCTTGCATGGTTCACAGTAACCTTGACTCCGAAGGTCACCTCAGTCTCAGTACACGCTTGTACTCGAATCTTCTTGCGTGGTTCACAGTAACCTCTCGTACTGTTTTATCCAACACGGCTAAAGTCTACTCAGCCAATCACTACACACGCAACATGTCTTCAACACACGCAGAACTTCGCTATATCGTCCCGCTGGTGTCTCCAATTCATGCTTATTCCGAAGCTCCTTTGGCCGCTGCTAATATATGATATAGGCACGACCACAGTGCAAGCGATCTAGGTGAAGATAAGCAGCTAACAAAGGAAATGGCTTGGAGCACCAACATGCCTCAAGACTGTTACACTGTATTGCAAGCAGAGCAAGTTAGTTCTTCCGTCGGAAGAGCCAGACTCGCGATGATGTTGCGCGAGCCTCCAGACGAAACGGTCAGCACCTCAGCTCCCGCCCTGAGAACGGGAAGAAAGTAGAAGGTCGTCAGCGCAGTCGAAGATGCCCAGAAAGCACTCCATATAAAGGAGGTCATGGGGCACACCCAGTTGGACAGAAGGGCGTTCGACTACCACAGCATAGACTCAATGTGGTCTAAATCGACGACTAAGGAACGTGGTGGTTAAAGAGATCCGAAAGGGAGAAGATGACGAAAGGGTCCGTGTGGCTGCCAACAGGTGCAACAGGGCCAGTGGATGCCATGGGAAGAGGAAGTGCAAAGATCTCGTACATAGAATGATATATGGCGCATGGCATCACTGCGCTTATGTTTCGTTGTCCGAACCCTCTACGATGTCTTGCCATCAGCTGCCAACTTGGTCAAGTGGGGGGAAACCGCCGACTCGTCCTGTCGCCTCTGTAAAATGGTTCAGACAGCGGAGCACGTATTGTTTGCATGTAAGATCGCCCTGACCCAAGGCCGATTTACGTTGCGTCACAACAAAGTCCATACTGAGTTGGCGGTGCCAACAAATAAGTACGATGACATAGTCGCTGGTATTAAACGGGAAGAGTACACAGTCAGGCTTTTCGCCGTAAAGGTAGGCGCGAGAGGCTTAGTCTCCCACTCCGTGTATGATGTGCTAAAGCAATTGGGCTTTAAGTGACAAGCGAGAACTCGGGCTCAAAAACAACTATGTGAGGCAGCCGAAACGGCCTCGCGCTGTCGGTGGAATTGTCGGAATCTGAAGTGAGACGAGACTAGAAACTAGTATGGTTAGAAGCGGTAGCTGCTGAACACCTAACAATCTCTCAGCCTAGACCTCGAACTTGCAACGTCTCGTGTCAGATCTTTAACCTTTCCTCTAAGCGAGGGTGGTGAGTGTGAGTGCAGTCAAATCATCCAAATTTCGGCCGAAGTCCAACCTCGACAACAGAGTGGTAATCGTCCGTAAGTCACACTCACCTGCAGAGACCAAGAGGTGGGTCCAGAAATCAAAGGAAGAACCGATTTCCTAGTAGAGTGCGGCGCCATGAAAAGGGCACGAGGAAGGAACATGGCAAAGGAGACGTATGGAGGCGATTGAGGCCGTGGCTGGGGAGGAACCAGGCTCCCCTCGACCACAAGTGCTAAGGGGCAAGCACATGCTGCACAGACTCTCCTCTCTGAGGGAGTGAAGGCTTGAGAGTGAACATGGTAACAGCGAAGGGACAAGCACAACAACAGGGACAACGAATTTGACCAAACGTCTCCACGGCATGGGAAAGACGTCCGGAGTCATGGACTCCTAGAGAGTGTTAAGAGCTTAATGGTCCAAAACACTTGGGGAAGGGGGTTTTCTGACGATCAGAAATCCCCTGCAGTGTTTGCTCTGCGGCGGAGTATTCATCACCAATATATATATATATATATATATATATATATATATATATATATATATATATATATATATATATACTTTAAGATTGTGTTTCTATATGCATGTTGTATATTCTCTTTTAATATAGAGGTTGTATGTTTATCCTGTAATATGTATGTTACTCCTTCAATATGTATATTGAATGTTTCTCCTGTAATATATTTGCTGTATGTTACTCCTGTAATGTGTATGTTGCTCCTACAATATGTATGATGTGTGTTACTCCTGCAATATGTATGTATGCTGTATATTTCTCTTGTTTAACGTGTATGCTGAAAACATAATGAGAAATGTCAGAGATGATATAAAAAAAAGGAGTAATATGATGCCCTAAATATCGTCATGAAATGTCAGACAATGGATATGCTGATGATACAGTATTACTGTCAACATCACAGAATGATATAGAAAAACTTATATCGACCCAAAAGAATCGTGAAAATCACAACTTATATCTCAACATAGCAAAAACTAAGATAATGCAAACAGATAATACGAACATGGAGACATTAATATATATTAATATGGATAAATTGGTGGTGGGAAATTTCGAATATCTTAATTACCAACAATGGCGAAACAATGATGATCATCATCATCATCAAGTGCCGTGCCGGCTGATGTAGGCGTTCATGGCTCTCCATAGATCTCGGTCTTTGGTTTTCTGGATCAGATCTGCTGCTGAGTTAGTTAGTTAGTTAGTCGACAGATCATCCTCGTTGCACATCGAACCTTTCAGTCCATAAGTGCTCGGATCCCCTCCTCAGCAAATCCCGCAGCGTGTAGCGGCTAACGACGCCAGTTCTGTGTTGGTTTATCAATCTTCTTTGGCTTCCTGCGTAGTGTTCTTGTGTGGCCACCCCTCTTTTAATTTGCTGCTCCTGCAGTCTGGCCATTGTTGTAGATTCACAGTCATCACTTGGTTCTCGCAAAAGTCTCACTTCTCGTAGAGCATTCAGAATGTCAGCCTGGTCCATGGCGCGTCCGCCCTCCACAGTAGCCTCACCTGTGAGCTTGTCAGCCCGCTCATTTCCTTGTACTCCCGCATAACCTGGCACGAAGATGAAACTAATCTTTGCCAGCCGAGACCGCTTCAGAGGCAGCAGCCATTCTCTTCGGATCGACCCCTCCTCTATCCTCTTGATCATGTTCATTGAGTCGCTAAGGAAACAAGCCCTAGTGAATGTCTGTGTCTCGAGCTATGTTATTGCTTTACTTACTGCCATGACTTCCATGGTCAGGCTACTTGTGGTTTCAGTGAAAGCACCAGAGTCCTCCTTCACAATTCTCCCTCCGGCCCGAGCTGTAAAGGCCCATGAGCTTCTCACATGTCGGATGACCGACCCATCTGTGTAGATGACCGCGTCACCGTCTAGCGAATTCTCGAAAATCAACGCTTGTAATTCAGCCTCAACAGCAGCCGGATTTTCTTGTCTGCATTTTCTATCTAGTTGGATGCAAACTGAAAAGGATGTGCAGAAGTCTGTTGGCACTTGCACCCACTCCTCGCCAGGTTCTAAGTCCTCAAGTGAACACACCTGTTGAAGAATGTCTTCGGCTTGACCCATCCACGACCGTCCTCTTTTTAACCTGCTGCCCTTCACCTTCCTAATTTCACTATGCAGTGGATGTTGTGTGTTTGCTTTAATTCTGAGGTACGCGCGTGCCCTGCAAACTTGTATTCTCTCTTCAATGGTTGGAAAGTCAAGAAGGTAGCGCATCGCCCTGCATGCTGTATTGTACATCCAAGAATAATGCGCATAGCTTCATTCTGTATCCTTTCCATCCTTTCTATCTGCTTATGGCTGAGAGTCAGGATTGCCATTGCATACTCCAAAACAGACATGACCAGCCCCTCGTACAGAAGACATAGATGGCGCTGCTCACAGTTTGCTGCCGCCATCACCCGCATCGCTGCCAAACCCCGCTTGGCCTTTGTTATCACCTGGTCTATGTGCACATTATAAGCAAGGCTTCGATCAAACCGTATCCCCAGGTAATTCATTGCCTGCGTTCTTTCCACCGTCTCTGAACACAGCATTACAGTTGGTGTTGGGTTGTTGACAATATGATTATTCAACGAGAACCAAGTCACTGTTGCCTTTGTTGGGTTGACCATTGCCCCAGCTTCATCACACCAAGTACTTATGCGATTGAGTTCGGTTTGTAGTTCCACAGCAACCTCCTCTCTATCCTTACCCTGACGATACACTAAAACATCATCGGCATACGACAATGTCCTGCCAGGTCCAGTGATCTGCTCACTGGTGATTCTCACTGTGTAGGCGTTGAACAGTACTGGAGATAATGGTGATCCCTGTGGTAGGCCAGGATATATTGTTGTTGGTTCCGAAGTCCAACTGCCACATCTAAAAACTACTTTCCGTTGGTAGAGGGCTGCAGCGATCCAACTAAGGAGGAATGGACTTACGTTTAGTTCAAGAAGCTGAAACATTAAAACATCCAGTGGTACTCTGTTGTATGCGTCCTCAAGATCAATCGCTGCAGCAACGGTTTCAGTGCCTGAGTGGAAACATTCATAGACATCATGGGCAAAGACTGCTGCATTGGTCCAGATTTCTCTTTTTGGACGGTACCCACCCAGGGTAGGTGGGAAAACACCTTGCCTCTCTAGTTGGCTTGATATTTTCCTGGCAATTACCTTCTCCAGCAGCTTGCCTATTGTATTCTGCATGGTTATAATTCGATATCCCTGAATTTTTTTGTGGTCTTTGTCAGGCTTCGGCAAGGGAATCAGATAGCTGTGTAACCATTCCTCCTTGATGCTAGCACTCCCTATACTGTTGTTGTACATGTCTGCTAGTTTCTCTAGCTCATTGTCGGTACACCTATTTAATTTATGTCGTTGTATCTTATGCCATCAGGACCTGGAGCACTGTTATTTGATCGTCGAAGCACAGCCTTGATTTCTTTCACTGTCACTGTGTCTTCATCCGAAGTGTTCTGGGCCTTGCATCTGTCTGAGGTGACCTCCTTGGCCAGATTTCGGCCTCCCATGTCTGTCTGGTTGCCCTGCTCAAGGTAGCGTTCAAAGAGGGCTTTGCCCTTGTCCTCGTCAGTCCTCTGCCAGGTGAGGTCAGCACCTTGGAAGTCTGAAATGCTCTTATTCTTGACTACACCACTCATGCTTTTATGTAGTCGCCAGAACAATTTCAGTGACTTGTCTGTGCTTACTCTTTGACACACCTCTGCCCATTTTTCGCTTTTAACCACCTTGACCAGTTTTTTTAAATAGCTTACTTTTGTGTGCATCTCTCTTTCTAAGTGCAAGCAGGGACTAGGATGACCAGCTCTGTTCTTCTTGGTATTTTGCCATCTCCTTACAGCACTACGCTTATCCACCCAAGCCTTCTCCACCTCGAAACTCCACCACGGTGGCTGCTCCCAGCTTTTTTTCCTGCCCTGAAACGTTCTGCGCTTGTCACGTCTTATTTTACTCACCACATCTTGCCCTGTACTGTCATACTGGAACGTCTTTACCTTTAGCTTGTGCTGCCTGGTTCTGCCTTTCTCCACAAATATGCTGCAAGTATATGCAAGTGTATACTGCACAAATCTGCTGCTGATATTCCTCCATGCCACCGTCTCAATCCATCCAGCATAATTTCTCTTGGTCTGCCCCTGCCTCTCTTCCCCTCGATCTTTCCAGTTGTCACGAAGTTCTCCAATGCCTCTCTTCTCATCACGTGACCGAAGAAAGATGTTTGTCTCTGTCTTATTGTTGTATATAATGTTCTAGTTTCATTAGCCTGTTTCAGGCAGTCGTCGTTAGTTACTCTGGCAGTTCAAGGAATTCGCAACATTCGTCTCAGGAACCACATCTCTGTTGCTTCTAATTTCTTCTTAATTTGAAATTAGACACAATGAAGGAAATTAAAAGACAAACGAAGTGATTATTAATGGAAGTCATTGAATAACGCCCAGGGTGTTATTAACAGATGCGGCTGGTCACGTGACGTTTACTTCGATGGCCCGGTAGTTATACATTCACGGTGTGCTGTTCAGCTGGTGATCGTTAGTACAATCAGTTGGTGCGTCAGAACGTAGGTGTGTTGCTTTAGCTTTTGTTGTCACTGTTTCTGCTAGTTTCAGTTCGAATCACCGTAGCGCTTATTATTATTATTATTATTTTTTAATTTCTTGCTCTAGAAAGGGAGAAGCAGGACTTGGCTTTTAATTCACCAGACCTGGAGTGGAAGATTACACAAATTGTTTTCTAATTCTATGGATCTGCGGAAGCTGCTCGGGGGGGGGGGGGGGGGGAAGAGATGAGGCAGCGCCCCAGGTAACGACGGAGTGATCGAGTGTCGGAATCGATGGATCCAATAGATGTCTTTGTTTAAAGTGAATTTAATTTGCCAAATAAGTATCGCCCCTGAATCAATATACATTTTACATTAAATAATTTGGGACCATTATTCGGAAGAGTGCCCATATTTTTATCGCAGTCGATTGGTCGCCTTGCGAATAACGCTCAGTATTATTCACAGACGTCTGTGAATTATCTCTCCCAAAGACAAATATCTTTTGCTCTTCAGAAACCTCATGTAAATTTGGAGAGAATAATTTTGGAATGGTATTTGCCCAGGAAGAGGGGAAGAGGAAGGCCCAAAAGGAGATGGGTGTAGGATGTGGCAGATAATCTCCAGATGAGTGTTTCGGACGCGAGACATCTTGCTTATGACCGAACAGTTTTCCGTACGATTGTTAAGGGAGCGAAGTTCTGCAGAGGACATGCTACTGAATAAATGCAAGAATTAATGTTTCTCTTGTAACGATCCTCCTCTCGCGTGCGGGCTCTATGTTTTTCTTGTAACGATCCTCCTCTCGCGTGCGGGCTCTATGTTTCTCTTATAACGATCCTCCTCTCGCGTGTGGGCTCTATGTTTCCCGTGTCATGGCTCTCTGCCCTTTCTGCCAGCGCCATCCCTCCTCAGTCGGGAGACTCCGTGGACGGCAGCGGCCATGTCCAACAAACTCGACAAGCCAGAGATACATTAGCATCAGGAAATCAGACGACTCGGCTAACTGACCTGACCTATTTCCTGTCTGTGAGAAGCTCTCTCGCCGGGATTGTCACGATCGTGGCGATACTGCTTCCGCTCCCTTTCAGCCACCAGTCCAGTTTTAATAAGCATCTTCAGCGTGTTTTCATGCCTGTATCTATAGAGATTTCATTGCTTATTCGCAATCAAATATGTCAGTCAAGAACAGCAATCATGTCGGAAATATCTGACAGTATGCCGTCCCAGAAACATGCTCACATATGCTCTTACTTCATCTTTCCATGACAGGCCCCGAGCACGCATTAGCCATCATGACGCTGCCATTATTCTCTTTCATGTGACATGTTATTATTTCAACATTTACAGAGAAATAATACCACTACATATCGGGCGTCTAGGGGGAGTTTTACATTGAAGGATGTCATCATTATGAGATACGCACATGGCATAGTATTTCAAGATTGAGTTTGAGAATAGTCCGCTAGACATTCTAGATAACATGGCGGAGGCGAACGAGAAGAAGGGATTGTTATTTAACATTAGCTCCAGTATCTGCTGAGTTAGATCACGTGTTGTGGTAGTTGTGGTTTTGTTCAATTATAGTGATCTAGATGGCGAGTTGTGGTTTATTCCAGTGCATGGGGATCTAGATAACGAGTTGTGTTTTAGTTAAATTATGATGATCTAAATGACGAGTTGTGGTTTAGTTCAATGTACCGTGATCTAGATACTAGATGTGATTTAGTTAAATGTGTGGTGATCTAGATGACGAGTTGTGGTTTAGTTCAATATCTGAAACTTAGATCACTTGTTGTAGCAGATTGTGTTTTGTTCAATTTCTTAGATAGCTTAGATCACTTGTTATTACATTTGTGGTTTAGTTTAATATCTATAATAACATAAAATTGGAGATCTTGGTGACATCTGGCAACAATGAGGAGAAATGAACAAAGGGACGACAGAGAAGTAAATACCTGGATGGCTTGGCCAAGTGATATGGTCGAAACAAGAACATGGAACTGATCAACGACTCTTGTGATCGTGTGAGATGGCGAAACATGACAGCCCACACTTACCGGCATGACACCTGATGATTATGAGAATGACTTAAATCATTTTTTGTTACAGTTCTCCTCCCCCTCCCCAATATCTGATGACCTAAATCATCAATTGTTACAGTTGTGGTTTATTTCAATATCTGATGGCAAAGATCACTGGTTATTACAGTTATGGTTTATTTCAATATCTGATTATTTAAATTACTTGTTATTACAATTTTGGCATATTTCAATATTTGAAGACTTGGATCATTTGTTACGGTTGTAGTTGAACTGCCAGATCTCTCTTGACGCAGATCACGCTATTTTCAGCGTATCGTAATAAATAATGCACACTCATGTCCAAGGCTCCGACCAAGATTGCTATGTTTGTGAACTCTGAGACTGATATAAACAATGTGCCATATATGGATTGGTTCCGCTCATTGATTATTGCCATCTCGTGTAACATCTCTTAAAGCGACTTATCGTAATGCGTATCTAATGACTTTTCTCGGTTGACATACATGTATATATTGTTGCTTTTTAATCACACACACACACACACACACACACACACACACACACACACACACACACTCACACACACACACACACACACACACACACACACACATATATATATATATATATATATATATATATATATATATATATATATTTCCCCCCCCCCCCCCGCGTTTCCATCCTGTATGATGTGTGTCACTCCTGCAATATATTTCGCTGTATATCTCTCTTGTTTAACGTGTATGCCGAAAACATAATGAGAAATGTCAGAGATGATATAAATAAGGAGTAATATGATGCCCTAAATATCGTCATGATGGCTAATGCGTGCTCGGGGCCTGTCGTGGAAAGATGAAGTAAGAGCATATGTGAGCATGTTTCTGGGACGGCATACTGTCAGATATTTCCGACATGGTTGCTGTTCTTGACTGACATATTTGATTGCGATTGCATGTTGGTTAACAAATGTTGCTACCTTTTTATAAATTTGGCCACGTTATTTCTTTACTTGGCCAATATTTTTTTCCATTTCGGTAACACATTGTTCCTACTTTTCATGAGTTTGGACGAGATATTTCTCTCTTTGGGTGATATTTATTCACATTTGACTTTCAACTTTTCCTACTTGGACAATATTTTCCATATTTGGCTAACAAATTTTCCTAGTTTTCATAAGTGTGGACAAGCTATTTCTGTACTTGGTGGACATTTTTCACATTTGGATAACAGAGTTTCCTACTTGACCAAGGTGTTTTTCTCTTTGGTTAACAAAGTTTCCTAGTTTTCATAAGTTTGGTTGGGCGGTTACTGTATTTGGTCTAACTTTTTCTCATTTGGTTGAGAGTTTTCCTTCTTTTAATAAATTTGGCTGAGATATTTCTCTCTTTGGCTGATATTTTTTTCGCATTTGGCTATCAAGTTTTCCTACTTGACCAATACTTTTCCTATATGGCTAACAAATTTTCGTAGATTTCATAAGTGTGGACGAGGTGTTTCTATGTGTGATCGACATTTTTCACCTTTGGCTAACAGAATTTCCTACTTGACCTAGGTTTTTTTGCTTTGGCTAACAAAGTTTCCTACTTTTCATAAGTTTGGGTTAGATATTTCTGTATTTGGCCTGTTTCCCATTTGGCAAATATTTCTCCTACTTTTTATAAGTTGGAACGAGATATTTCTCTCTTTGGCTGATATTTTTTCGCATTTGGCTATAAAATTTTCGTACTTGGCCAATACTTTTCCTATTTGGCTAACAAATTTTCGTAGGTTTCATAAGTGTGGACGAGCTGTTTCTGTGTGTGGTCGACATTTTTCACCTTTGGCTAACAGATTTTCCTACTTGACCTAGGTTTTTTTGCTTTGGCTAACAAAGTTTCCTACTTTTCATAAGTTTTGGTTAGATATTTCTGTATTTGGCCTAACTGTTTCCCATTTGGCAAATAGTTCTCCTACTTTTTATAAGTTGGAATGAGATATTCCTCTCTTTGGGTGATATTTTTCACATTTGGCTATCAAATTTTCCTACTTGGGCAATATTTTTACTCTTTGGCTAACAAATGTTCCTAGTTTTAATAAGTGTGGACTTGCTATTTCTGTATTTGGCCGACATTTTTCACCTTTGGCTAACATATTTTCCTACTTGACCAAGGTTTTTTCGCCTTTGGTAACACAGTTTCCTAGTTTTCATAAGTTTGAGCGATGTATTTCGTTACTTGGTCATTATTTTTCCTCTTTGAGTAACACATTTCACTACTTGGTCAATATCTTTCCCGTTTGGTTAACAATTTTCCTATTGGTTATATGTTTGGTTGAGATATTTCTGTATTTAGCCGACATTTTTCCAAATTGGTTGACAACTTATTCCTACTTTTATATGTCTGGACGAGATATTTCTCTCTGTGAATTATATTTTTTCATATTACGCTATAAAAATTTCCTACTTGGGCAATATTTTTCCTATCTGGCTAACACATTTTCCTAGTTTGTATACGTGTGAACGAGCTATTTCTGTATCTGGCCGACATTTTTCACATTTGGCTAACAAATTTTCTCATTTGACCTGAGTTGTTGTTGTTTTTTTTTCGTTTTGACTAACAAAGTTTCCTACTTTTCATAAGTTTGAGTGAGATATTTCTGTATTTGGTCTAACATTTTCGCATTTGGTTGAAAGTTCTCCTACTTTTTATAAGTTGGGACGAGATATTCCTCCCTTTGGGTGATATTTTTTTCCGATTTGGTTAACAAAGTTTCCTACTTTTCATAAGATTTAACGCTGTATTTCGTTACTTGTTCAATATTTTTCCTCTTTGACAAACACATTTTTCCTACATTCACATTTTGGTTAACAAAGTTTCCTACTTTTCATAAGTTTATCTTTTCTTTAGGTACCGAGTTTAGTGTTTGTGTCAGTTTTCAGTGTTTGTGTCAGCAATTTTCATTGGTTGTTTCAGTTTTCATTGTGTGTGTGTGTGTGTGTGTGTGTGTGTGTGTGTGTGTGTGATTTTAATTTGTCAGTTTCTTATTGTGTGTGTTACATTTCAACGTTTACATTTGCCTATTCTTGTTTATTTTTATTGCGTCAGTTTGTTTTTGTGTCAGTTTGTTTTTGTGTCACTTTGTCGTTGTTTGTGTCAGCAGTTTTCCTTGTTTGTTTCATTGTGTTGATGTGTAATTTTTCATTGTTTGTGTTATTTTGTCGTGCTATTTTTATTTTTCTGTAGTTGTTGATTTCTTTGTCTTGTTACATTTTGACGTTTCTGTAATTTTTCCCCCCATTGTTTTTTTGTCAGTTTTCATTGTTTGGGCCTTATTATTCTATATGTTTATTTGAGTGAGTAATTTGAGGACTTAGTGACCACGTATTTGTCGACCGTGATGGAACGGACAATCGATGACCTCATAAGTTGTGTACGTTACGCTATATTCGACGCCATTTTGCCTTGTAGTTGGCTTGTCGTTGCCGTATCGTTGCTTGGTCAAATGGTCATGCACCCTTGATGGACTCAGTGTTAGGAAGGGAGTTATCGATCTCTCACAATGAGCCTTTTTCGCGGCACTGAAGACACTATCAGTAACTTAGCGACCATGATAGAGCGGGGGATTATGAAGGTATTACCTCTTACAGCTACAAAAGACATATAGTATTTCAACAACACATTACACAGTATACAACACAAACTAGTTTTGAACTACATAGTACACAAGATACCACAACTTAGAGTAATACATAGCACACATTATACTGGCATAGTACATAATTTCTACGCCACTTATATGCAACAAACAACACCCAAACTCTTTTGTAACCCACTCACCCATTGGTTGAATACAATCCCACCTATCAGATTTTGTGTTAGAAAACTAGTACCCTCAACTACTATTTTCGTATATACAACTCCCACTCACGCACAGCACAGACAAGTTGGTGAGGAAACGAATGCGCAGTCATTTGAATGCTCACAATAAACGAGGAAAATAATTTCAACAGCTTTTCTAATTCATCGGAAGTTAACAATCGTGTCTTCTTAAATATATATGTACCAGTTGAATATGCGAATACTCTTTCGATTTGTTCGACATTCACAGCGCTATTGTACAAGAAATTGACTAGTTTATTACTCAAATGTCCACCCAAAGACATTACAATTATTAACCGACCTCGATTGATGTGATTATCAGAAAAAAAATGTATCTGCAACATTTCCGTAGAAGGTACGTGTTCGTACTTACGTTTGTTTCCGTTGGAACATCTTTGACTAAGAACGCAAATTCATATTTACGAATCAGATAGTAGAGTAATTTCTTCGACTTACAAGTTGGTTCTATGTATGCCTGGACAACCTCAATGAAACGACTCTGAAGTTCGGTAATTTCATTCGAGAATGGCAACTACACAGAGGCACGGATGTACTCTCTGTAATAAATCCTTCACACGTCCTGATTGTTTGTTACGACATGTTGCGAGTGGTCATTCTGGGGATGTTTTTAATTGTGTTTATTGTGATCGTATTTATACCAGGAAAGATACCTTAAGGCGACACGTGAAGACTGAGCATGAAACAACAACTAACAATGACTAAGATGCAACTCGGAAGAGAAGAAGTGAACCGATCACAGACGAGCAACCTACTGGTAAACGCCGGAAGTCAAATAAGCAACGAGCATCGAATGATGGAGTGTTGCATTTTACAAACAATCAAATACCAGCAGGTAGCTTTTCACCGGTTAACAATAACCAATCAGTAGCTAGTCCCTTTCCGATAGTTACAGATACTCAAACAGCATCATCTATTACCTTACTGAACGCAAATGAGGAATTATCATCACACATGAAAGCGTCTCAACAACAGTCAATATCTAGTGCCTTACCGAGTGACGCACAACCACCATCAGCATCAGCCACATCATCAGCAGCATCATCATCTGGTGAATGTCTTGCGCTGCAGGTTTTACCCCCAGATGTTAGAAACGTTTATATTGAAAACTGGGACACGTTTAGATCACATATACGATGTGGTCGTTATTTGTCTGAATGGACTTATTTTAACCGACCGGATACTCATGCCACCATTGATTGGGGTTCCCGTTTATTCCCGATCTTCAATGCCTAGGCCTCTCATTTTAAAATTGTCGTCAGCCTGCATACAATACTGAGGCATCGAGAGACACAAGCCCTACAGTTCTACCACGCATGCCCGAATAATTCGTCATTGCTCGATATACCCTTTTTAGTATCCAATAGGTCTGATTTCGAGTGTGGCAAAATTGAATGCTGTAGATTTGGTCAATTCAGCGGGTCTAGTTAGGCCAGATACTAAATACCATGTTGAATCAATCGCCAGTATCCCTTTCTATATTTACAAGCTGGTGGAGTTCCCTCTATGATGTTGTTTAGAAACCATAACCAAGGCCCTCTGATCCCTTTGGGACATGAACGACGCCAGCTTTAGGTGTTCTAACCGAATAGCTTTTGTCTACCAATAAAATTCCTGTGAAAATGTTATCTTTTTTGTTTTCTTTATTGCTGTTGTAATTTTTTCATGTTTTATGTTAAATGTTGTATACTCGACGTACCTACACATCGAGGGGTCACTTGACTACCTCTTACGTCATCGCTCACTTTAACTACCACCATGTTACTACACGTACCATCCTCGACAATTTAAGGGGTCACTCAACCACTTGACCACTACTTAACCACTACTTGTCCACCTCTTGACCTTGTCAGCGATCACTTTAACCATCATCGTTTCACTATAGTACTTTCTTCTACAATTTAAGTGGTCACTCGACCCCTTGACCACTACTTGACCATTAGTTGACCAACGCATCCCTCGCTTTATCCACCTACATGTCACTATACGTACTCTCCTATATAATTTAAGTGTTCACTCGACCACTTGACCACTACTTAACCACTACTTGACCACTGCTTGACCACCTCTTGACCACTTTATCCACTGCCGTGTCACTACATGTACACTCCTCTACAATTTAAGTGGTAACTCGACCTCCTAACCACTACTTGACCACTACTTGACCACTACTTGACCATCTCTTGACCGCTGTTTGACCACGTCATTGCACACACTCACATATAATTTAAGAAGTCACTTGAGTATGTTCTTTTTTTCCTTCTTATTTTTTCCTTTTTCAATATATGTTTTATTAACATTATTATATACCTTGTTTTGATCGTTTGTTTGTTATTTTAAATGTTGTATAGTAGAAGTACCTATAATTACAGGGGGTCACTTGATCACCACTAGACTACTTTAAAAACCAAGGAGTTATCACCCTTTATAGAGGAAAATCTATCAGAGCTATAAATAGATTGCAGATTGTGGTGGGAAATCGATAAATGGTTGATTTATATAGTCCGCCACCTCCACCTCCACAAAACCACTGGCTTTTGTACATATATACTACTCATAATATGCCGTATAACAAATAGTGAAACAAATTACTAGCATAGCAACATCGTCTTCAACATATATATGTTACTTAATCAGACAACATCATAGTATGAGTTAGTTAGTTAGTTAGTTAGTTAGTTAGTTAGTAGGTTAGTTAGTTAGTTAGTTAGTTAGTTAGTTAGTTAGTTAGTTAGTTAGTTAGATAGTTAGTTAGATAGTTAGTAAGTTAGTTAGTCGCAGTTCCAACTTCACAGCAACGGGTCACCCCATTCTGCTCCGTTCCTGTGCCAGTGAATATCACACAAAACGCTCTCCACTGCCCAATGTGAAAAGTGGAAAAGACAGGAGTCTCGACAAACAACAGCCCGCACAGGTACACTGTGCATGATGCCGCCACCAGAATGTCAACACAATAGTCCCCCACGAAACGCACAGTTCATCGCTGATGGAATCAGCAGTCATTTTCCCATATGGATGTTTCCTAGATGGTCACCCACACAGCCCAGACACCTCTAGATGTTGTCTCTTCCGTTTTCAGATGTTTAACAATGCCGTCGCTAGAATGCCAACACAAAAGGCCTCCACGAAACCATACAGCCCATCTTCGGTGGAAGCGGAAGCCATTTTCCCACCCGGGTGTTTTCCTATATGTTCACCTACACATTCTAGATATTTCCAGATGTTTGTTCCGTTTCTAGATGTTTCCTCGGCAGATGTAAAAACATTTCACTGTACATAATGATAATGCCATCACCATAATGCTCCTCCACGAAAATACAGTTTATCGTCGACGGTAGTGGCAGTCAACCAGAAGACCATCAGCCACGCATTTCTGCATAAGGCAAAACCGGTCAACTCTGGGACATAGCCAGCTGCCATCGCTCCGAACGTGCAGTCATGTTCCAAACAACCTCGGGCAGATTAAAATGCATTTCACATGAAACTCACAGCTCACATTGTCGCGCCACGCACTCACTCAGTAGCAGGGCGACGGAACCATCAAGCCTCCTTAGTCGCCTCATACGACATTCATGGCAGGCAACAGTGTTACTATTCTTGGCTTCCCTTGTGGCCCCGGCAACACATGGGAGATCATAGTATGAACTGTTCACAATTGTGCTATGAGTTATCACTTCTCAATATTCTGCACATGGCCAAAAAGAATCTAACTCTCAAATATAAACACATAAACATAAAATATAGAAGCTACATACATTTAAATAATTTAAAAACCGTGTACACGACATGTTAAATTTATGTACATCAACTCCTGACATGAAGATGCTCAGAATACAGGGTGAAGACCCTTACTGGTGTGTTTAATAGACATCACACAGGAAGTGCTCGAATTTAGATTTCGTGCTTTGTGCGACGCTTTCCGCGCTGCGGAAAGAGACCGAGCCATATGGGATAAAACCCGGTGCAATGAAGTCGACCCTGTCGACTATTAAGCGACTATTATTATTAAGCTTGAATTTATGAGAGATAAAGATAACTGACAGCAATTAGGGACCTCAACACATATCGTAGTTTCAGAAACAAAGTGTAATAAGTTATAAGAAGATAAATTGGGGGAGGGAGAAGTATCTTAAGAACTTAGTAATAAAACAAATTGTAAGGGCATATGGAACATAGATAATATTTTGACAATCAAATACTACTTCTCACATTCATTACCATCACGTATTATCCACGTTATCAATTAAGTATTTTTTTTTTTTTAAATGATATAAAATAGTTGAGCGTTTTAATACAAACATTCCCTTATATCTTACCTACATTGTCATCATTTTGTAACACTGTATGCTCCCGTGATATTTCTCATGATAGTCCGCTAATGAACATCAGTGACATACTTACTTATCTCAGCAACCTGAGAAATAACATTAACTTATCATGATTAGATGAAATCAGCAATTGAATTCCCATTGTGGTGCTCTGGCGATGTGCGAGTCACTAACCTCTGTATATAAGCAGCCAAATCACTCGCCGAGGCCACTTTTCGGCTTCGTGGCTTAGAGGTTATGACTTTTCTCCGTAATCTCGTATACTCTCGTCGGTAACGTGATGACGGTTCAAATCAGCAGTGGTTCGAATCGCATCGGTAACTTACGGTGTATGTGAGCCGGCGCTCAGAAAGCAATGGCAAACTACTGAGCGTAATCTTGCCAAGAGATCAACATACAGCTGAAAGATGCTGGTGTTGACAGCTAAGTCCTGTAAAGGATATGCTAAAAAAAAAAAGAAAAAGGCCACTTTTAATCAGCTTTCAAAATCGCAACAGCATCCCCTTCTTACATCTGGCGTATACGACGATGGTTAACTGAGAAATTATAGACCAATTTCCTTACTGTCTTCACTATAAAAACCACTAGAAAAGCGTATTCATGAAGCAGCATAACAGTATTTAGTACACAAAAAGACAATCAGTCAGGATTTCGACCAAAATATTCCTGCCATGCGTCCCTAACAAACATGGCAGAAATTTAGCTCTAGAATATAAACAACACAAATATGTTTAGAGCGGTGTTTATAGACTTCAGAACAACATTCGACAATGTATACCATACTATTTTCATTTAAAAAAACAAAAAGAAACAAGCAACAATGAGAGTTGGTCTTAACGTGATGACTCTAATAAAACCTTTTCTGTCAAACAGAAAGTAAGTAGTATCACGAAATAAATATTCATTTCAAGCCACTATCTTCAATACTGGAGTTCCTCAAAGACCTATATACTCGACCTTCTGTTATTTGCTATCTATACGATCTTCCTTTATGTCTTTCGGCGTCCTGTGATCTATTTTACAAACCAGTACAGTGTATACAAACACAGGAAACTGCAAATTACTTGGTTATTCATTGCAGCAAAGAATTAAATAATGTAGTTATGTCGAGCAATGCAAATATTACGCAAATTATCGTTACTAAAACAAAATATATATGTTATTCACAACCAGTCAAAGACTTCAAACTCTTAATTCACACAAATCATTAAAACTTTACGAAAACATGCCAATAGAAAGTGTAATTGAACACAAAGCATTATACCCCATCATAGATAGAAATCTAACATTTAATTCACACGTTCAAACGTTCGTTAAACAAACAATGAAAACAGTCTAAAAACTTGTTGTAATTTAAAAATATACTCGTATGAAGACACTAGCAAACTATTATGTACTTCTCACGTACCGATAAATATTGACTATTGCTCCACAATCTGGAACAGTTAATCCAATCCAAAAAAGAATTGGCTCTGTTCACTCCAGAAACGGGTTGTGGGTTTAATTTATTGGCACCTTGCCGTGTTGACAGACGATAGTTTGTGCTTTAAAAAGGCATAATAACTTTTACCTATGGCGGTAGCGAATGTGACTGATAAGGCCAATTCGCGCTGTAAATGTTCGTTCACAGTGGGTGCATGTGAACACGTGGTCATTTCCACAATCATGCACCATCTTACGTCTCACACGCTCGGTGTGTGACTTATCTGCAATAATTTTCTCTTTTGTCTTTATTCCATTTATGATGGGTTTAATTTATAGTAAATATATAACAGACAATACTAACCTATATAAAAGCCGTCAATTGCTACCACGCCGCAAACGCTTAATTTTCAAGTAGGCCAAACTAATTTACAGAATCCTACAT
This sequence comes from Cepaea hortensis, assembly GCA_963921405.1. Classification (NCBI taxonomy): domain Eukaryota; kingdom Metazoa; phylum Mollusca; class Gastropoda; order Stylommatophora; family Helicidae; genus Cepaea; species Cepaea hortensis. The sequence continues at coordinate 251,045,087 of OY992876.1, forward strand.
TGTAGCGGTCTAAATTACGTTAACCATTGTTTAGTTAAATAATAAATATAGTAAGACATGTCAACATGATAGAGATGCTTGCAGATCTAAAAATTGATGTGAAAGACCTCAGACTTGAATTATATATATATATATATATATATATATATATATATATATATATATATATATATATATATATATATATATATATATATATATATATTGGAAACAAAAATCTGCAATAAGAATTGATAATAAAGTAGGTCAATATCAGCCTATTAAGAGAAGTGTGAGACAATGATGTGTAATGTCTCCCTATCTTTATTCACTGTACAGTGAAAATATTTCAGAAATGTAGAAGATATGAAAGGAATCATCATTTGAGGAAGAAACATGAATAACATTAGATATGCAGATGATATAGTATTGATTGCAGACAATGAGCAGGATCTGCAAAATTTTGTAGATGCCGTTGTTGCACACAGTGAACAACTAGGGTTAGAATTAAATTGTAAGAAGACACAGATTATGGTCGTCACTAGGAAGAACTAAATACCACAATGTAATATACAAGTAAGTGGGAATATTTTTTAAGCACGTGAATCGATACGATTATCTCGGAACGGTACTAATATCTGATAGTAAACATCTTAAAGAGATTAGAACAAGAATCGCCAGGGTATAGGTAGCATTTTGCAAGATGGAAAACATATTGACCAATAAAATGATGTCATTTGAAACGAGAAAAAAGTATGTTAATGTGCTACATAGAACCTGCACTTTTGTACGTAAGTGAAGTATGGACAATGAGCAAACAGGCTGAAAAACATATGATGGCTCTGGAAATGTGGTTTGTGGGCAAAATGCAAAGAATACCATGGACAGACAGAAAAACCAACTGGCAAGGCTGAGGGGGAAAAAACAAAAGGAAGGCATAGAAGTAAATACCTGGATGGGTTGACAACGTGGCATGGTTGAGACAAGCACATTGAACTGATTCAAGACTCTGGTGATCGAGTGAGATGGGGAATCATGACCCCCCCCCCCACACCCTCTTACTGACATGACTGTCACGAGCTCGCCATGAGTTAACCAGATAATAATACCGACGTTTGCTTGGCGTATATTTTCTAGGCCACAACAGTCGTACTAACAGAGTAAACACAGCTGCACAGGTTACATCGTGTCAGCCCATAAACACATTTGGTGGTGAGTGAGAAGGAAGGGATACAATGCGTTGGCAGTTTATAAACATTTAGAATCACATAGCCTTGCCCGGCTCAGTACATGGAACAGCCCTGTCTGTCAGTTATAGTTCCGGACATCAGGCGAAATGGCTGCTGGGATTGTCACCACTGAACAGAAGCTTGACAGTTTGTCAACAGTCAGAGACAAACCGGAATTGGCAGCGAGAGACAGGAAACAGTACACCTGTCAAGTCTTGTTTCCGGAACATCGAGAAGATTGACAGCGTGTTGGGAAAAACTCTTTGTTGGAACTGTACAGTAACTCTGTAGATTGTTTTGGATGTCACAACCAGTGATGACAAATCTAACATTAATGGAGCCAGGGAGGATGGATCCCTGACAGGAGATGATCTGCCACTGTGCCACCTGTGTGGGGGCATAAAGGAGAACGTCACGTGGCCAACTTTGGTAGTTTGCCATATAAACTCGAGTTGAGATCAACTAGGGGGGAGTTGACCAAGAACCGTGGATTATGATGGACGTGTTTGTGGGAGAGCTCTACAGTGTTAGATTAATTTAAGATTAACTAGCATGTGCCGTTATGGCAAAGTGTAGTAGCCATCCCGGGAATGAGGCGGTTTTTACATAAGGTAGTCAATATAGTCTATTAGTTCTAATTAATATAGACTGTGGCCTTGTTAAACTATAGTGTGATGATTAGCACTGTTAGTGGAAACTAGTTAGAGTAAGAATAGTGAAATTAACTCTGCTAGTTAAGAATAGATTAGTGAAGTGTTGATAAGCTTTACTAGTTGAGAATTGAGTAATGAGGGATAATGGGGATCTTCCCGTAGGTGTCCCTGGTGGGCGGGGTTCCGCATTCTGTTTGCTGATATTTTTTCTTTGTCATAGCCTGATTCGACTCTAGGTGGGTAGCTAATCTGCTCTGTGACTAAGTCTAGTTAGCTAAAGATCATTAAGCAAGGTGATAGGCTTACACTCAGCCGAAGGGATCAGTGACTAGTACTATCACCAGATGTGTTGTTTCTATCCTAGGTTCCCTACCAGATCCAAGGAAACTCAACAAGTTTTTTGGGAAAGAATTACATCCAATTCGGAAGAACACCAGTTCAACAATCACTAGAGTTGCCTACAGAACGTAACTTACGCTAGAAGGAAATTGATTCATCAAAGAGAGTGATGCATATTGATGCACCAAACAGCATTAGACAGTAGTAACGAACCGAGAACCGGCTAAGAGTACCTAGTGTTAGTACAGTAACAATTAACATTAGTAATTAGCACTTATGGACTGAATGGTTCGATGTGCAACGAGGATGATCTGTCGACTAACTAACTAACTAACTAACTGCGTACACACTGCAAAAGACTTGTGCAGTTTGTTTAGGAACATTAGGAACGGACATTGTGTAGAGTGCAACCGGTCCCTGATTAACTCTTAATACCACCGGTGTCTATTTCGGATGTTCATGAAATTGGATTACCAGAGGTCTACAGAGGCAAAGCAGTATCCGGCAAGATGGTTCCGGCAACGGGTGAGACGTACTTGTTCTGACGTAACGTGCTGTGGTCTATCTTTGCTGTGATCAGCTGACTGAGTTGATGTCTGAGAGACAGAGTCTACACACTTTATAGAACACGTCACACATTTTCTTCGCATACACGTCTCATACACGTTACACTTTTATTTTAATAAATTAATCTTTATTAATTTCTAGAAGCAAGAGTTGTTGAGTATGTTGCGTTGGGGAAGTATGAGAAGGGGGCATAGTACGACAGTGTGAGAGTGATAGGAAAAGGTGTCCATAGGCTGATGGAGTGTGTTGGACGGAAGCGGGTGGATTCTCCAGAATATTGAGGGGAAAAAAAATAATATTATAATGTGGGTGTCGGATCTCCTCACTCCAGGGACGACACTTTAAAGGAGGACACGACATTATTGGGGGCTCGTCCGGGATATTTGGACAGTGGGATCTCTCGTTAACGGGATCTTTGGACAGCGGGATCTATCGTAAACGGGATCTTTGGACAGCGGGATCTATCGTAAACGTGATCTTTGGACAGCGGGATCTCCCGTAAACGGAATCCTTGGACAGCGAGATCTCCTGCAAGCAGGAACCTTTGACAGTGGGATCTTCTGACAACGGGGTCTTTTAACACGGGATCTTTAGTTATAAGAGGGAGATATCATTTTGGAGAATCCAACTAGAGTGAATGTGGATAGGGGGTTAGGACAAATATCTTACCTGTTCACACTTCACACGTCTGCATAGGTCTGTGGTCCTGATTCTACTCTTGTCACTGAGTGAATGTGCTGTGCGTGGTAATATCTAGATTTATAGTACTTGTTCATATATCTGTATAGTAATTTGCAGTTATATTGTACTCGACCTGCTAGCTTACCTCTCTGTATAATGGCCACCCCTAAACTAACCACGTTAGAATTAAAGGCAAGGGGGGAAGAAATGGGATTGGCTGAATCTTCTCTAACGGATTACATACAGGAAGTGGAGAGAGAGTATCGTCAAGCAGAAAGGGAAGATCGAAAGGCCGAGCTGGAATTGAGAAGGATGGAGTTGGAACAAGCAGCTAAGAAATTGGAAGCTGAGCAAGCAGCTAAGAAATTGGAAGCTGAGCAAGCAGCTAAGAAATTGGAAGCTGAGCAAGCAACTAAGAAATTGGAAGCTGAGCAAGCAGCTAGGAAATTGGAAGCTGAGAAAGCAGCTAGGAAATTTGAAGCTGAACAAGCAGCTAGGAAATTAGAAGCTGAACAAGAAGCACAGAAGAGGGAGCACGAGTACCGGATGAGAGAACTCGAGTTGAAGAGTCAATCTAATGGAGAAACTGAGGGAGCAGTTGGAAGTTCCTCCATCCCAAGCTCAACACCAGTAGGTGGACATGGGTACCATGCCATGAAGTTTCCTTTGGCGGTCTACGAGGAGGACAAAGAGAAGATTGACCAGTACCTTCAACGCTTCGAGGCTATGTCGGTTGCTATGGGTCTGGAGCGTAACAAATGGAATCTTAAGCTATCCCAGGGTTTACGCGGGACCGGTTACGAGGTTTATACTCGCCTGCCACCAGGACACGAGAACAATTATGACGAGTTAAAGACGGCTCTGCTGAAACGATTCGAGGTTACGTCACATACCTACCGGAAAAAATTTCGAGCAGCGAAACGAGAACCGGGGGAGTTGTTTGCCGCCTACAGTTTGCGTCTAAAATCTTATCTCCACAAGTGGATGGATTTGGCTGGGTTCGCACATGACTATGAGAGTCTGGAAGAGCTCATGGTGGTCGACCAGCTGAAGAAGCAAATGTCTAAACCTCTCAGGACGTTCCTGGGAGAACAAGGAGCGGAACGTATTGACCTCGTGACTAAATTAGCAGAACGGTTCGTCGAAGTACATGGGGAGGCAGGGGAAAACCTTTCCACCAACTCCAAAAGTCAAGAGAAACATGACAAGAAGAAAACCAAAAACTCAGGAACAAAAAAGTGGGAACCTTATGTGCAAAAATCAGAGGATAGTTCAGAGAAGAAGAAGGAGGGAAGCAAGAGCACTTCAAGCTCTACACCAAAACGACCGTGGTCGGAGAAGTGGTGTTCAATTTGTAAGTCACCCTCTCACAATACGAGGGACTGCAAATCGAAGGCTAAGAACCCTCACTTCGCAGCATGTCAAGTGACTTCCAAGGAGGTTGTCAGGGAAAATGCCAAGGTCAACAAGGAAGCTAGCCACCAGGAGAGCTTACTCAAGTCTGGCAATAGAAAATCTAGGACAGGGAAATAGTGCAACCAATGTCAGTCAAACACGCACAATGCTATTGACTGCAGAGGAGAGTCAGGAGACACTCAATTCGTCGTGTGCTCAGGGAAACCTAAGGTGGAGCCCACCGAACAGGTCGAGGCCGAGGAAGAGACTCCAGACCAGGAAAAACCACCTGTAGTGGAATTGGTAGAGGTTAACGGTCGTCAAGTGGAGTGTTTATACGACACAGGACTGGACGGGGAGGCCGTGATTTCTGCGGATCTGGTACATCCAGAACAATTCACAGGTGAAACATTGGACATACAGCCTGCACAGAAGAGTGCTGTAACCATGAAGTTGCCCATTGCTAATGTGGAGATTCGGTCAAGGTACGTCACCGGCACCATCAAGGCCGCAGTATTGACCGATCCCATTTTTCCAGTCATCCTAGGTTGCCGGTATGTCTTTCTGGGAATGCCCAGGGAGCCAATCCATATGGGAGCAATGCAGACTCGCTCTCAGACGAAAACGGAAGAGGCAGACGCAATTGTGACTAACCCAATGCCGGGGGAGCTACGAACTGCCCAGAGTGAGGATGATACTTTACGTCCTTGCTACAAAAAGCTGCAGAAAAGTGCTGATCCACCAGGACGGGGGCAGTACTACATGAAGAATAGGATACTCTACAGGAGAGCAGGAAGGGGAGACAACCTATACGGTCAGTTGGTCGTCCCAAAAGCTCACAGGTCCCAGATTCTTCATATGGGGCATACCATCTCCTTTAGTGGACACATGGGTATTGCCGCCACCATGCAGCGGATTTCCTGCCACTACTATTGGCCGGGAATGACAGATGATGTGCGTCGGTATGTGAAGTCATGCCCTGAGTGCCAGAGGGTGGCACCAAAACACTGGACAGCACCGGTGATGTTGGGTGAGATGCCCATCATGAACTCTTCTTTCGAGAGGGTAGCCATCGATATCGTGGGTCCACTTCCCAGGACTAGGAAGAGGAACATGTATATACTCACAATGGTGGATTGCTGTACAATGTGGGGTGAGGCGATACCGTTGACCACGATTGACTCGAAAAGAGTGGCGGACGCACTGATGGAGGCCTTTACCAGATTAGGCTTTCCGGATCAAATTCTGACGGATAATGGATCTCAGTTTTGTGGAAAACTCATGGAGGAGGTATTTAGGGTGTTTCACTCTAACCACATACATACCAGCCCTTACCACCCTCAAGCCAATGGACAAGTAGAGCGTTTCAACGGCACGTTGATGACAATGCTCAGGAAACTAGCGCAGGAAAAACCTGATAGGTGGGATGAATATATCCCAGCCGCACTCTTTGCCTATCGGGAAGTTCCTCATGGCTCAACAGGACTACCACCCGCTACGTTGCTGTTTGGTCGTCCAATCAAAGGACCGTTGGAAGCCATGTTGAGGAGTTGGACTGAAGAGGGGACGTCAGAAGAAGTGATCTCATCCTATCAATACGTGGAGGAACTGAAAGAAAAACTCCACAAGGGATGGACTCTGGCAAATCAAAACTTGAAAAAGGCCAGGAAAAGACATGCGGCTTACTACAACCGTAGGTCTAAAGAAAGATCTCTAGAGGTGGGAGATAAAGTCTTGTTGCTACTCCCAACGGGAAACAACAAACTGGAGATAGGTTGGCAAGGACCATTTCCCGTGGAAAGGGTGATATCCAGAACCAACTATCAAATCCGGATCCGGGGAAAGTCGAAGATTTTCCATATCAATCTCTTGCGGAAATACGAAGAGAGACCCGGAGACAAGGCAGCTCACCTCATGGCAATGGCAGTTGCAGTGGAGACAGAAGTGGGAACCAGCGAGGGCAGGGAATATCCCTTGGTACACCAGGAAACCTATAGGGATGTGAAAGTGAACCCTGATCTGACCTCCCAGGAGAGGGAAAGGATAACCCAGGTTCTCAAGTCTCATAAGGAGATACTGACTGATAAACCAGGACGAACGAGGTTGGTTGAGTTCGAGATGACTTTGACCACACAGGAGCCTGTTCGCCAAAAGGTTTACCCAGTGCCATTCTCTAAAGAAAAGGCCCTGGAGGAGGAAATACAGAAACTGCTGGAGGATGACGTGATTGCACCATCCACATCCCCATACAATGCAGGGGTAGTTTTGTTACGCAAACCAAGTGGAGAACACAGGTTGTGTATAGATTACCGACTTCTGAACAGTCATACACAATTTCAGGTGGAACCTTTGCCGAATCCAACTCAGCTATTCGCTAGGCTCCATAAGGCTCGGTACTTTTCAAAAGTGGATCTGAGTCGGGGGTACTATCAGATACCAGTCAAACCGGAGATTCGACCACTGTTAGCTTTCAGTACACCCAGTGGACACTACGAATTCAAGGTCATGCCCTTTGGACTCAGCAATGCACCCAGTGTGTTTACACGCATGATGAGGACTTTACTAGATCCGTTACAGGATCCGTCCATCATCTCATTCATGGATGATATTCTGATTTCCAGTGACAGCTTGGATGACCACTTACAATCCTTGGAGAGAGTGTTTAATAGGCTCAAGGAAGCAGGGCTTACTGCTCGTCCAACCAAGTGCATGATTGGTTACCAGACTCTGGAATTTCTAGGTCACACCATCACTCCAGGACACATTGTTCCAGAAGAGAAGAACCTGGAGAAAATCAGAAATGCACCAAGACCTAAAACGAAGAAGGATGTGCGATCTTTTCTCTCGTTGTGTGGGTTCTATCACAAATTTATCCCACATTTCACTGAACTGGGAGCTCCGTTGACGGAAACCTTGAAAAAGGGATTCCCGGATCAAATCATTTGGACACCAGAATGTGAGAATGCCTATAGTCAGTTAAAGGAGGCCTTGGTCAGCAAACCTGTATTACAGCTCCCTGACCTTTCCAAACAATTTGTGTTGAGAACGGATGCAAGTGCGATTGGAATTGGAGCCGCTTTGTTACAGGAAGGAAAAGACGATGCTTCGGTTTTGAAACCTGTAGCATACGCAAGTAAGAAACTTCTACAGGCGGAGAGGAATTATTCAACCGTCGAGAGAGAGTGCTTGTCCCTCGTATGGGCAGTGCAAAAATTTCAGCCATATTTGTATGGAGTTAAGTTTCGGGTCCAGTCGGATCATCAGCCCCTGATGTTCCTGGCTACTTCTCAGAAGCTCAACGCCGGTTTGATGCGGTGGTCGTTGTTACTTCAACCATATAATTTCACAGTAGAGTACATTCCGGGGAAGGAGAATGTTGGAGCGGATTTCTTGTCAAGACACCCAGCTCCTGAAGAAGAGGAATGAATCATCTGGATTTAACTCATGGTGGAGAAGAGTGAGATGGACTACTCTCTTAAGAGGGGGCCTATGTCACGAGCTCGCCATGAGTTAACCAGATAATAATACCGACGTTTACTTGGCGTATATTTTCTAGGCCACAACAGTCGTACTAACAGAGTAAACACAGCTGCACAGGTTACATCGTGTCAGCCCATAAACACATTTGGTGGTGAGTGAGAAGGAAGGGATACAATGCGTTGGCAGTTTATAAACATTTAGAATCACATAGCCTTGCCCGGCTCAGTACATGGAACAGCCCTGTCTGTCAGTTATAGTTCCGGACATCAGGCGAAATGGCTGCTGGGATTGTCACCACTGAACAGAAGCTTGACAGTTTGTCAACAGTCAGAGACAAACCGGAATTGGCAGCGAGAGACAGGAAACAGTACATCTGTCAAGTCTTGTTTCCGGAACATCGAGAAGATTGACAGCGTGTTGGGAAAAACTCTTTGTTGGAACTGTACAGTAACTCTGTAGATTGTTTTGGATGTCACAACCAGTGATGACAAATCTAACATTAATGGAGCCAGGGAGGATGGATCCCTGACAGGAGATGATCTGCCACTGTGCCACCTGTGTGGGGGCATAAAGGAGAACGTCACGTGGCCAACTTTGGTAGTTTGCCATATAAACTCGAGTTGAGATCAACTAGGGGGGAGTTGACCAAGAACCGTGGATTATGATGGACGTGTTTGTGGGAGAGCTCTACAGTGTTAGATTAATTTAAGATTAACTAGCATGTGCCGTTATGGCAAAGTGTAGTAGCCATCCCGGGAATGAGGCGGTTTTTACATAAGGTAGTCAATATAGTCTATTAGTTCTAATTAATATAGACTGTGGCCTTGTTAAACTATAGTGTGATGATTAGCACTGTTAGTGGAAACTAGTTAGAGTAAGAATAGTGATATTAACTCTGCTAGTTAAGAATAGATTAGTGAAGTGTTGATAAGCTTTACTAGTTGAGAATTGAGTAATGAGGGATAATGGGGATCTTCCCGTAGGTGTCCCTGGTGGGCGGGGTTCCGCATTCTGTTTGCTGATATTTTTTCTTTGTCATAGCCTGATTCGACTCTAGGTGGGTAGCTAATCTGCTCTGTGACTAAGTCTAGTTAGCTAAAGATCATTAAGCAAGGTGATAGGCTTACACTCAGCCGAAGGGATCAGTGACTAGTACTATCACCAGATGTGTTGTTTCTATCCTAGGTTCCCTACCAGATCCAAGGAAACTCAACAAGTTTTTTGGGAAAGAATTACATCCAATTCGGAAGAACACCAGTTCAACAATCACTAGAGTTGCCTACAGAACGTAACTTACGCTAGAAGGAAATTGATTCATCAAAGAGAGTGATGCATATTGATGCACCAAACAGCATTAGACAGTAGTAACGAACCGAGAACCGGCTAAGAGTACCTAGTGTTAGTACAGTAACAATTAACATTAGTAATTAGCACTTATGGACTGAATGGTTCGATGTGCAACGAGGATGATCTGTCGACTAACTAACTAACTAACTAACTGCGTACACACTGCAAAAGACTTGTGCAGTTTGTTTAGGAACATTAGGAACGGACATTGTGTAGAGTGCAACCGGTCCCTGATTAACTCTTAATACCACCGGTGTCTATTTCGGATGTTCATGAAATTGGATTACCAGAGGTCTACAGAGGCAAAGCAGTATCCGGCAAGATGGTTCCGGCAACGGGTGAGACGTACTTGTTCTGACGTAACATGCTGTGGTCTATCTTTGCTGTGATCAGCTGACTGAGTTGATGTCTGAGAGACAGAGTCTACACACTTTATAGAACACGTCACACATTTTCTTCGCATACACGTCTCATACACGTTACACTTTTATTTTAATAAATTAATCTTTATTAATTTCTAGAAGCAAGAGTTGTTGAGTATGTTGCGTTGGGGAAGTATGAGAAGGGGGCATAGTACGACAGTGTGAGAGTGATAGGAAAAGGTGTCCATAGGCTGATGGAGTGTGTTGGACGGAAGCGGGTGGATTCTCCAGAATATTGAGGGGGAAAAAAATAATATTATAATGTGGGTGTCGGATCTCCTCACTCCAGGGACGACACTTTAAAGGAGGACACGACAATGACACATGATGATGATGATTGTTTAAATATAATGGAAGGTATAACAAACGACTAAATGTATTACATGCTCCAAAGCCTGACATAGACTACAGAACAACCTTATTGTTCTCTGCAGCTCAGATGTGAAACAATATTGCAAAAGAAATCAAAGAAATCGCACATCCGTTTACATATAATTGCAAACTATTCGAACACTATCTGAGTACAAAATACTTACCCTCTTAATAGTAATAATAATCATAATCAGAATATTTAAAGTCTAGTATAACATTCCGTCTCCTTTTGGTAGTACATTATGTCTACCCTAGTTATTAACCATTGTCACATCAATCATTAGTAATAGTATTAGTGATGATATTTGCACATCCCCCATCCCTTTATAGTGCATATATTGCTATTGTTGTTGTTGTCCGCGATGTGTGGATGGAATAATGTATGAACAAGAAAGATATGAAGGGAAGAATGTTAGACGGACCTGTGTGCCCAGTTCTTAAGCCTCTGAAAAGAAAATTTGTCGGTTCGTTTACAATGATAACTAACACCTTTGAAGCTCTGTGATATGTTAACTTGAGATGGGAGATAGATATCCCCAGATCGTTGTTGCCGACTACTAAATGAAAACAAGAAATGGCTCACAAGACTCCATATTTTTGGAACAGATGCATCTGGTAAAATTCCACTAAGATATTAGGTAAGGTTTTCTAGTAGAAGGCCAATAGATCACAGGAAAGGCACTGCTCTCAGAGTGGATAAGCTTACTCTGGTTAGACTGAAGACTAGTACAATCCCTGCCACACAGCTCTCCTGATCTGTTGTTAAGTGATGTAGTACTATTGCACTATTGTTTAACACGGTTACACGCACATAACTGCAATATAAAATTGAATAACTCATTGTAAGAAGATTATAATTGTATAATGAATAAATGGGGAAGTTATATGCACCATGGGCATCCATAATTTACACAACTAACAATAGAGTCGCCAATATGGCGGTTAGGCATTGAACCGTTAAGGCATGTGGCGTGTTTATATTTGTGGCTACGGTTTGCAATCGCATTTTCCTCATGTTGGACTGGTAGTACACGGTTCCGTCGCCCTGCTACAGAGTGAGTGCGTGGGCGACACTGTGAGCTGTGAAATTCGCGTGGATTGCTTTTACATCTGTCCTGTACAGTGACCTGCATGTTCGGAACAATGGCTACAGGCTATTGCTGAACTGACCGATTTAACTTTTCGGTTCACGAATGCATTTTTCAGGAGACTCCTGGGAGTCGGCGATGAAACTGGATTAATTTTGTGTTGGCATTCTGGCGGCGGCTTATGCACAGTGTACCTGTGCGGGCTGTTGGATTGCCGAGATTCCTGTCTATTCTACTTTTCACATTGGACACTGGGGAACATTTTGTGTTGTATTCACTGGCACAGGAATGGAGCATAATGGGGGCCACCTGTTGCCGTGAAGTTGGAACCTCGACTAACTAACTAACTAACAACTAACAATATATACATGACATCGTTGTCCATAACTATCAATAATAATTGGACTATCTATAAAGGTTGGTCTCTGTAATACTCCGGTTCAACATATACAGTTCTGGCCTAATCAACTAAAGTTGACTGTCCTCGTGTCTTTTGGCTGATCTAAGTGACTAATCTATGCTGGTGACAATTGTTCATATTATATGGAATATCCTCGTGCTAGGAACAGCTCTGACTACCTAGTTTCCGAATACCGCTCTTGTTCGGAACAGCTCTGACTGGGTAGTTTTCCGAATGTCTGTTGAGCCTGGAAAAGCTCTGATGGGCGCAACGACAAGCACATGTCCGAAAACTCGCTGAGTGGATGCCGTCTGCAAACCTGTCTGGTTTGTGCGGGAATGACCCGGGGAAACGAAATGACCAATATATTGAAGTGAGGATTTAAAGCAGCCATGAGCAGGACGTGACGATCTTCCTCGGTGAGCCCAGATCCAGGGCGTTATGTGTCGGCCCTGCAACTATGGAAGCAACCTTGGATGGCGGAAAATGCTATGGACTGTCCCTGCCTTCCTTTGAGGGATGACCGTTGTCTTCGACCGTTCAACCTTGGCCAGCATGGTTGCAGATGGCGCCACAAAAGTGAGAGTCTCCCAGGAATGCTACCTGGTCAAAAATGCACGCTAAAGTCGATGTGTTGGCCTACGGGTTTCGGCCCAAGGGCTCATAACAGACACACCGCAATCACATCTGAAAAAAACACTCCGGATGAACGAAAAGAAGAAGAAGATATGGAATATCCTATTCCTGAGGTAGTTATTGTAGACAATGTTTGACTGTTAAATGTGGATTCCAGTTTGGTCTAAGCTATTGGCCTTTGGTGGTCACTGAGATTAGTATGTTTATACTCAGCTACGTTCCAGAGTGACAATGGGTAGTTCTGAGTGGTGAATTCTGTCAAATGGTCTTCCACTCTTGAAAGCAGTATGAAAGTGAAGACTCTCATCATTCACTGATGATTGCAATACTCATGAGACAGATGCACCCCGTTTAGATACACCATGTAGGCCACTCGAGCACCACCCTGAATATTAAAAACATGAACAACAAAAATGTAACCGCCCTCATAAAAAAGTTGGGGGGGGGGGGTGAGGAAACGGAAGACGGTATTACTACGCAAGTGTAGACTAGCCAGACCATTGTCTGCTGCATGTAACCATTCAAGAGTTCAATAGCCGCACAATAGGTCCATACCTCCTCTGTCTCGGTCCCGTGTTGAAATGCAATGAGCATACATGTAGAGACACATATATCGGAGGATATATATATATATATATATATATATATATATATATATATATATATATATATATATATATACCAGGAGATTATAAAGAAATAGTAAAGGAAAACATCATGGCAGATCTTATCTTTAACCTAGAATAAAAAAAGAAGATGCTGAATTAATGAGACCTTTATCTTTCAGTAAGTGGGTGCAATGAGCAAAGATCGATAACCCATAGATATTTTATTAGCCAAGGGAATACAATCATTTACATCCTCAGAGTATTTCACTTAGTGACTAAATCACGAACCTCTATTCTAACATAGAGAGTTCTAACTGAAGGTTCGAATCCTTCTCCAGATAGTTCTACTAACACAAGAGGTTTTATAAGCGTTCACTAATCTCTGCATCAGACGGGCATCATTTATTCTACCGAAATCACACAACTTTTCTGTTACATCTACATTGTCGACTGTCAACGCATGAATTGTAAACTAGCTTATAACGAAATGGGGCGGTTCCCCCTCCCTAAACTCTATGGGGTATAATAAACATATTCTCCCATTGTATCGTGATATTTCTTATTACCCTGTCTGCTTTACACATTCCAGGGTTTTACAGATTATTCTCCGTAGGTCTTAACTGTTGATACATCACATTTACTTTTCCTGCCCGTTTAGCATTCCATTAGTCCTATGTGTCCTCCTTCCAACAATAAGGCTTAGTCTGTTAACCCACTGAAACATAAAGTACTCTGCGTTGGCAATGAAATCATTGCATGGGGATTTCCTGGGGCGTAACAGAATGTATTAAAACATTCAGGCGGACCATGCAGTTTAGAATTTTGCAGTGGGTTTCACATCGTAATTTCACATGGTAATGCTACAAGCTTAATAAACTAGCAGAACGGCGAAATGCTATAATTCCACTATGTCAATCAGGTCTACATTTCCCATATGTAACATACACATCACACTATAACTTAAATACTTATTTCTTCAAGAAATATAGCTAGCTATCTGTAAGACGATATCAAGTTGCCATAACTATATCCGGGTCCTTCATTCTGCTGTGTGCATCGCAGGCACAGATCAGCAATCAACTGTATTCTCCACAGCAGGTTGTTAGCAAGGCCGAATGAATAAGAGCGCTGGCTCTGAAACTTCCGATCTTTTAATGCCGAGGTTGCCGATTGAACCCCTATCCGTTCAGTTAGACTAAAATGTTGACTTCTCGACTTGTGGAAGTAAATTACAAGTACCTTAGAAGTCGGAGTTGGTTCGCCTGATGGTGAGGGGCCCTGTAATTAGGAAAGCTAATCCACACATATAAAATCAGTCAGTGCACTAGAAGTAGTAGCATGTGTAAGGACTACGCTTGATTTCAAAACAAGGGAACAAACAAACCACACAAACATCCAGGCCATTTCGGTGCCACTTTGGGATAGCCAAGTGGTTCACGATGTTGATGCTATCTATGTCCCCGTTTTTGGACTCTCTCTCTCCGTTGTCTTACTTTCACATGCCCATCGCGGATCAAGACACTCCTCACAACAGCCCCACAATCTGTAATTGTCTGCGTCTAATTTCTCTAACCCATTTACGGTTTTCATTCTACGCAACCCAGCCCCGAGGAAATCAGCTGCTGTATTCATTGTAAGCTGGTCTCCCTGGCCTAGTAGTTAACGTTATTCTCCGTAACCCAGTATTTTCTCGTGAGTAAGGTAACCTGCGCGAGAATCGGTAGCGGTTCTCGCCACGTTGGTAACTTACGGAGTATGTGAACCGGTCGCTCAGAAAGCAATGGTAAACTACTGAGCTTAATATTGTCCAGTACATCAACAGCAGCAAAGAATACTGATGTTGATTGCAACGTCCTGTAAGGGATATGCAAAATAAAAATCGTTGCAACTAAACTAGGTTAAGGCCTAACATTTATTCACCAGACACGACCAGCCAAGATAATACACCTACTATCTGTGTAATTGTAGTAAACTATACATTTGATCACTAGAACAGTGAGTGGTAAAATTATACATCTGATCTATGGCAATAATATATCCGTATAGTTGATCTGTGGTCAAACATAAGCTTTTTTATTATGCATATCCTATTTTTTTTTTACCTATAATTTTGTTTGGATGTGAAGCGTGGACAATGAGCAGTCAAGCTGAGAAACAGCTGTTGGCTGTGGACATGTGGTTTCTGAGAAAAATGCAAAATATACCACGGACAGACAGAAAAACCGATGAACAATTCCTTCAAGAAACAAATGAAGATCATAAACTGATTAGAGTCATTAGAGTCTAATGATTAGACGTAGACAGTCAAGATTTTTGGGCATGTTATGAGAAGAAATGACTTGGAGAACTTGGTGACAACTGGTAAGATCGAACGGAAGAGACCAAGGGGAAGACCGAGACGTAAATACCTGGATGGCTTGGTCTACGTAGCATGGTCGAGACAAGAACACGGAACTGATCCACGACTCTGGTGATCGAGTGAGATGGCAGAACATGACCGCCCACGATAATCGGCATAGCACATGATGGATGGATTTACAGGACATCGCTGTCAACACCAGCACTGCTGTTTTTGATAGGCCTTGGAAAGTTTACGTTCAGTAGTTTGCCATTGCTTTCTGAACTACCGACTCCCAGACCATCACGTTAAAACCCAGCGCGACATGGTCTGATGCCAAATCGGTCGCAGCTGTGTTTCGAACGCAGGTAATATGAATTACGAACCGCGTCCGTAACGCCTTTGCCACGGAGACCGCAAACAAAAGATTTACATTCTGTTAATTTCCGGGGTTGATCGAGGTCACACGATCACTTTTCTTCAATAAAATCAGCACACTTGTCTCCCCCTGGCATTGGCATTCTCAGGGGACGTAAACGAAAATTACTAGGACAACGAGTGCAAGTGATTTGATTATCGTCCTTGATGGTGCTTAAACCCCGGAACATCTGCCTGAATCAGGGCGGCTACAATCATGTCTAGCACTTGGGGACGCGAATGAGTCCTGCAGCGAAGTGCTGCTTCAGATCGACGTCTATCTTTAGACACCCGAGCGTCATGGGTCACCATACATCACATGTAATGACCTTAACATTCTCTGGTCCAGGGCGTGGCTGAACACCATGTGTCAGTGCTGGGCAGTCTGGCTGTCGATATCAGGGTAGGAGTAACACAGGCTTGATTTGTCTCAGTCTCCGTGGACAGATGTGGTGGAAGGAATTTGAAAATGAATCAAGCTCTATGGATAGTCTTACATACATATAGACACCAGAGGCAATTATGATGTGTCGAGCTCTCACACAGCCAGGTCTATCTAACCCAGAGAGAAGCGTGGCGTTTTAAGGGAAAGTATCACCGTGTAGCATTTTTAGATTGTCCATTTAAGTGTCAAAGAAATACTATAGTAAAACATCCACGTAAATGTGAACCATTTTAAACAAGTGAATCGGTACAACTATCTCGGAACAGTCATAACATATGATGGAAGGTGTCTTATAGAAATAATAGCAAGAACCGTTAATGCAAACAAGGTTTTGGAAGATGGAAAACATACCCGCGTATTTAACAAATAGACAAACAAATAAAAAGAAATTAAAATAATGTACTACAAAAAAAAAAAAACGTGTTGAAGGATATATATAACCTATACTGATATGGACAAAAAAAAGTGGAACATGGACATAACGCAGACAAGCCGAGGAACATCCCGTTCATTCATTAATTATGTACCTTGTCCTCTGTAGAACCTCGCTCCCATAACAATCTTCCAGAAAATCTCTAGATCATAAGCGAGAAGTCCCACTTCCGATACATCCATCTGGAGATCATCCACCACATCCTGCACCCATCTTCTCTTTGGCCTTCCCCTTCCTTTCTTTCCAGCATATACACCTTGCGAGGTTATAAGATAAATAAGAGTGATTTGTCTAGAGGTATCCCGGATGGGATGGGTGCTCATACTAAATCAGCCTTCTTTAGGAGAACGTGCAATGGCTCCGAACCCCAACAAACACTGAACTAGACATGAAAAGGTACCAGTCCAACACAAAGATAGAAAAATAGGTTCCTGTAGAAAGCTTGGAGATCATGGCCATTAACCAAAGACAACAGAGGAGACAGCTCCCTCTATAAGGAAAAGATGTCTATGTGTTGTCGTCCAGCCTCACTCTAATCTCTACTAAATTTATACACAATGACGTGTATCAACTGTAAACAATAACTTTGGAAATAAACGTTCACAATGAATTAACTCATACGACGGGTTATACTTTACATACTACATTGAGAAGAATTGAGTTTTGGGAAAATCTATGTTATGAATTGTAATATCATGTATACAACCACAAATGGTAAACACGTGATTCCTAAAAATCAATGGGGAAAAAAAAATAGATGATTCAAAACAAAAAGAGGAAAAAACAAAGAATCAACAGATTTCTAAACTATGAAACAGATAAATCTCAGTACCAATATCAGTAAGGTTATTCACTTTAAAACAAAATATATATTAATTACTAGCTGACCCGGCCCGGCTTCGCCCAGTCCCTGGTGGGGAGCATCTCATTTAATTCATATAAGTAGTCATATAAGTTCTCGTTCCCGTTACCGACTATCTGTCTGTCTGTCTGACCCGGCCCGGCATCGCCCAGCTCCTGGTGTGGAGCATCTCATTTAATTCATATAAGTAGTCATATAAGTTCCCGTTCCCGACTGTCTATCTGTCTGTCTGTCTGTCTATCTGTCTGTCTATCTGTCTGCCTGACCCTGCCCGGCTTCGCCCAGCCCCTGATGGGGAGCATCTCATTTAATTCATATAGTAGTCATATAAGTTCCCGTTCCCGTCTGTCTGTCTGTCTTTCTGTCTGCCTGTCTGTCTAATCATTTATTGGTTGCAGTTAGAACAACCTAGATAAACGAAGATCAACTTACAAAAAGCATTAGAAAGAGCACTTGAAAGGTCTTTACATCTTCCCCAACAATTAACTTGGGTAAATGGAGCGGCGGCAGCAGCAGCAGCAGAAGAAGAAAAAGGAGGAGTAGGAGCTGGGAGGAGGAAGAGGGAGGAGGAGGGAGGAAGAGATAGGCGGAGAGAGGAGGAGGAGGGAAGAGGAGGGAGGAGTAGGAGTAGGGAGGAATAGGAGGGAGGAGGAGAGAGGAGGAGGAGGGAGGAGGAGGAGAGAAGAAGAGGAGGGAGGAGAAGGAGGGAGGAGGAGGAGGGGGGGAGAAGGGAGGAGGAGGATGGAGGAAGAGGGAGGAGGAGGTGGGAATGATGGAAAAGGGAGGAGGAGGAAGAAGAGAGGAGTAGAAGGGAGGAGGAGGGAGGAGGAGGGAGGAAGGAGGAGGGGAGGAGGAGTAGGGAGGAGGAGGAAGAGGGATGAAGAGGGAGGAGGAGGGAGGAGGAAGAGGGAGGAGGAAGGAGAAGGGAGGAGAAGAACGCAGGATGAGGGGAGGAGGAGGGAGGAGGAGAGGGAGAAGGAGGGAGATAGAGGAGGAGGGAGGAAGAGAGAGGAGGAGGGAGAAGGCGGAGGTAGGAGGAGGAGGGAGGAGGTAGAGGGAGGAGGAGGGAGGAGGGAGGAGGGAGGAGGAGGGGGAGGAGGAGGAAGAGGGAGGAGGGATGTGGAGGGAAGAGGAGAAGGGAGGAGGAGGGAGGAGGTAGAGGGAGGAGGAGGAGGGAGGAGGAGAGAGGATGAGGAGGGAGGAGGAGAAGGGATGAGGAGGGAGGAGGAGGGAGGAGGAGAGGGAGGAGGAGGGAGGAGGAGGGAGGAGTAAGAGGAGGAGGAGGAGGTAGGTGGAGGAGGGAGACAAAGGGAGGAGAAGGAGGAGGAGGGAGGAGGAGGGATGAGGGGGAGGACGTAGGAGGAGGAGGGAGGAGGAGAAGGGAGGAGGAAGGAAGCGGAGTGATTAGGAGGAGGGAGGAGGGCGAGGAGGTAGGAGGAGGGAGGAGGAGGAGGAAGGAGGGGGAGGAGAAGGAGGGAGGAGAAGAACGCAGGAGGAGGAGGGGGAGGATGAGGAGGGAGGAGGAGGAGGGAGGAGGAGGAAGAGGGAGTAGGAGGAGGGAGGAGGAGGAAGAGGGAGGAGGAGGAGGGATGTGGAGGGAGGAGGTAGAGGGAGGAGGAGAGAGGATGAGGAGGGAGGAGGAGAAGGGAGGAGGAGAAGGGAGGAGGAGGGATGAGGAGGAGGGAGGATGAGAGGGGGAGGAGGGAAGAGGAGGGAGGAAGGGGAGGAGGGATGAGGGGGAGGACGTAGAATTAGAAGGAGGGAGGAGTAGGGAGTGGGAGGAGGTAGGAGGAGGAGAAGGAAGGAGGAGGAGGAGAAAGAGGGAGGAGGAGGAGGGAGAGGGAGGAGGGGGAGGGGTAGAAGGAGGAGGAGGGGAGAGGAGGAGGAGAATTTTAACGCATATGCCTGTACATAACTGCAGCGAAAAAGTGGGTCTGTCTATCTATCTGACCCGGCGTGGCTTCGCCCAGCTCCAGGCGGGTAGCGTCTCATTAAATTCATACAACAAAAAAAGTAACTTAAAAGAATGTCCTTCCACATACCATCCATTATTTTTAATGAAAACTCTTTCTAATCACCTGCATGACTACAGTAACTTCTTAAGCATAAAAAGATGAGTTACAATGTTATGCATTGTGCATTATTTTTATGAAAACTTTGAAAATGCCTTAAAGATTATATCATTATTTATTATAACTCATATGCCGGTACATAACTATGGACAAAGAGTTTATAAATCTTTGAAAACGATGCAACAATATGACTATAAGTTATACAGAAAAGTTATTAAAAGTTATGCTCCTTGAAATAACTTTTACAGAGTTAGGTCCCCTCGCTGTATATAAATCATCTCAATCGGATGGGCCGTTCGCGAGCGCATAATGGACATACAGACAGACGGAGATCGCCTTTTATATATAAGATATCTACATGTGTCAAGTAAAAAATAAAAACATTCTATGTTCACAAATAGATAAATCTATCTAACTAACAATTTAATATCCTAATTTCTCTCGGGTAGATGATGAAAACTCTTTCTTCTTCTTAAACATGGGACACGTAATTCTTGTAATCCGGGAAAGTATGAATTCAAACGCTACATACATTCTACCAAAATGTTATCCAGGTTCACTGCCAGTGGGTATGTGAGGATATTCTACACAGTCTCACCTTATTCACAGCTATTGATGTGCTGGGTTACATAAGCTCTTGAGTGGTGTAACAGTCTGATGGATGACTGACATAGAGGGCTCTAGATGGTCACAAATTTGTTATAATTATGACTTGGTGTCCAACTTGCTTGCGCATGTCTGGGACAGAAGTGAAATAAGCTTGCAATCAAGGATGAAAGTCCGCAAAGCAGTTGTCTTATCCACACTGCTATAAGCTTGTAAAACATGGACTATCCATTAGCTTCCTAAAAATGCTCGCTGAAGGTGAAGCCAGGCGCTAAATCCATAAAGAGGGTATCACTCTTTACTCTGTAGAAAACGTAAATCCTCATGTCTTGGTCTACATTGTAGTAATGAATACCGTCCTGTAGTTCCCAGATGTAGGTCAGAACTTATCCACAACCTTCAGGTAATCAACACAAGCACATACAGTTTCCGTTGACAACACAAAATAGTGAGTGCAGTAGTAAACACTTGAACTCTGCAGAGATAATCTGTTATAGATTATAGGCAGGGCTGTTACCACGTTTCCTGTCCCTGAACATAAGCTTGGTGTCGAGGCCGTGGTCCTTCATATAATAGACATTACTTTCAGCATATCCAGAAAGCAATATCTTACTTCATTTTAAGCAATGAGAAGAATAAGGAACTCCCGTAGTTAAGGTTTAAATGATCCGGACTTCTCAATATCCAGCAGGTAGCAATTCAATGTATGCTAAGTATCCTGACTAGAAGTATAAGACCAATATCCACCACTCATCTCTCTGGCGCTACAAACATGAACGAAAAAAACAAACCGCCGATATACATTTTAAAGAAAAACAAATGTCATTAAAACAAACATAAAGAAAAGAAAATACGTGGAGGAGAACGGGGAGTATTTCTAATTCGCTAATCCCTCTTCTCTGGTGATGGAGTTTAATTCAACTCCGAAGGAGTGCGTGTGGTATCTACTCAATGATCAACACCTATTCGTTATCGACTCTGGAACTTCATGACGAGTTAGGACGTCATAACTAACCAGACATCATGATAACACAACACGTCAAGATATAACAACAACATCGTGAGACATAAACACCAGATTATAACTGCAAACTGCAATATGTACATGTCAACTGACAAATGGCAAACAATCCCCTTGTTTGGCACTCCGGTACACAAGTGCCTGTCTCATCATCTGCACTCATAAACTCTTTTACTCTTTCCAATTGGAATCAATTAGGACGTTTCTCCTCCCATATTCCGGTAATAATTAATAAACACATTCACATGGGAAACAAACACAATTGAGAAAACATATAATCATTCTCATAGAATAATGCAGAAGCCATCAATCGGATATTCATTCAACATTAACAAAACCTCAAACACAAGAACATATTGTTCTTTTCCAACCTGAATCTTAGGAGCAGTAGATGGAGGGGGATTAGAACGCTGTTCAAATCTACCCAATGTTGCAAGCTTAAGTGCACAAACTTCAGAAATGAATTGCAATTGGGCAGTCATTAAGAACTCAAATTAGCAAATCCCTGAAAATAAAATATTCGTCAAGTCACCAACAGCAATTGTGTAATGCTGGCGTGAAGTGTACGTCCTGCAAGACATATGGATATATGGTGCGTCTACCTTTATTCCCATATAAGATTATAACTTTTTAAAAAAATGACATTCACCTCCATTGCATATTCATAACAACAAGATTACGTGACAAACCACACACTATGTAGATTCACAAAAGATGTGAATAAGAAAAGGCACTCGTAAATGCACGATAGCTCAAGATACAGTTTAGCAAAACTATTTCCCCAGCATGAAAAGCATATCCATGATATGCGTTGATGATAACATTTCTACAGCATAGGAAAAAAAGGTTCAAGATACCATGTATAGTGAACAGGTTTACTGCATATAGAAAAAATGCTGATTATAGGCATTAATGACCGGTCTCCCTGGCGGAGGGTTTAACGTCTTTCTCCATAATCTCGTATATTCTCGTGAGTAACGCAGCTGCGCTGGTAACTTACGGGGGGTATGTGAGCTTGTCACTCAAAAAGCAATGACAAACTACTGAGCGAAATCTTGCCTAGTAAATCAACAGCTGGGAAATGCTGGTGTTGACTGCAACGTCCTGTAAGGGATATGCGATATAAAAAAGGCATTGATGGCAAGATATCATTCACCAAGCCTATAGTAGATACTCCTAGCAGATGAAACTGTAAGCACAGTAGAACCCTCAGTAGGACAGACATGTCAGTTGAGCAGAAAACGAACAATCAAAGAAGCGTTGCTCTCACTGTTTCAAAATTCACATACAAACACAATGGTACCTGCATCCTTCATCTTGCCGTTGGCACAAAGAGCAGAATTGGGCGGGGGGGGGGGGGGGGAACTCCCCTAACTAGGAAGCGATTTGACTCGGTGACGACTACATTTTCATTTTTTTCACACACACACACTATTGTGTCGCCGGGCATTAGCCGGAACCTTGCTGGAATTTAAGTTACCTCGGGCTAATCACCCATTCATTGAGCTCTCCTGTCGCTCTGTACATTCCAATTATGCTGTCCTTTGTTCTAAATATATTGCAAGCCTATACCAGTTATTTTAAGGCAATGAACGAACGCACACTTGAGACATACGTTCCTGGAAAGTGTGTTGGGTGAGATAAATTATGTCACATCCCTCCTTTATGGATCTCTCCAAACTTTCGTGACGTTCCAAGTGACCAAAATATTTCAATTTTCTTTGTTTATCGAATTTAATAGCCAACCGTCTTCAAAATTCAGCTCTTGAAGTATGGAAGCATTTGTTCTTTACTTTATCTTGATATTCTTAGAACTCGCCTATAACATTTATATTCAAAGGCATTTATGCGCTTTATGCGCTTGTTTAGTAAGTGTCCAGGTCTCGTAGGCGTGTGTTGCAATGGGAAAGATGTTGCTCTTAAATATCTTTTGTTTTTTACATTCTTTCAGTCCCACCCTACAATTTATTCAGTTTGTCTATTCTTTGAAGAGCAATAGACATTCGTCTTTTAATTTCTTTCATTGGGTCTCCATTGTTGGCAATCAATGATCCAAGACATTTGAATATTTTCACCACCTCCAGTTTTTCCATAGTATCTTTCTCCATGGAAGTTTTATCTGTATGCATTATCCTTGTTTTTGTTGTTAAGATATAAGTTTTGATTTTCACTATTCATTTGGGTTGAGGTCATTAGGTTTTCTAGACTATTCTGTGTTGTGGATAGCAATACTGTATCATCAGCATATCGAATCTCAGGTGTGTCGTGACCACCGATATTTAGGGCATCATAGTGCTCCCTATTTATATCATCTCTGACATTTCTGATTATATGTTCGGCGTTCAAAATGACCAACGGTGAAGTGGAGAACTTGGTAGTGATAATTCAAGATCGAAAAACGTTGAACCGCTATTAGTACTGAAGACTGATGACTTCCAATCTAGGCTTAACGAGGTTGTCTCAACACAGGCCATAATGGGTATATAGATGACAGAGGATAGGTAAATAACTCTCTAAGAGAAAATACTCTGTTTGAGAGCTAATCTGATCAATGCAACTCTCCCTCTTTATCTCCTCTCTTTCTTCTCTCTCTCTCTCTCTCTCTCTCTCTCTCTCTCTCTCTCTCTCTCTCTCTCTCACTCACACACACACACACACACACACACACACACACACCACACACACTGTCGCCTGTCGTCCCTGGGGGGAAGTGGAATCAACAAGCACACTTTTTTAAATTCCCTATCATCAGCTTGAGCGTCTGCCGGACCTTTGTCTACACCCCCCCCCCCCCCCTTTCAGTCTCTGGATCTCTATCTCACTCTTCTTACCACAACAAGACAATACCCCTCTTCATATTCTTCCAGAACATACCCACGCAACACTGTCTTCTAACAAATAATAAAATTATTTAATGAAGAAAAATGTCAGGTGTGTGCAATGTATGTGTATAGAAATCTGTAGTATTGTCTATGGTGTATGCGAGATGAGGTCAGTTATTTCCGGATCTTTCATCATCGTGATCGGCCATACCACAACACAACACAGCATGTCAGATAGACCTCACCGAATGAAGCGTCTCTCCGGCCACGGGTCAACTTACTCCCGATACTCGTGGATAGTCTGGATGCCTGGTACAATTGTTGAATATGGCATAGTATTGTCCATGAATCCGAAACACACGATGAATTTACTATGTCTATAAAAATCCAGTGTGACACAGGCCTGGTGTCAGTGACATTAAGGTCAGTGTCCGGGAGAGCAAGGGGACACATAAACAGTTCAGGAGATAAAATAGGGCGAATAGAAAGCCCCCCAGAGGGCGAAAATGAGAAGACAGTGAGGGAAGAGGGAGCGAAGAAGAAGTCAGCTGGCTAAAATAATGGTGAGGCAGACAGTTGGAGCAGTGAGGTTGTGTGTTGTGTGGGAGGCATTGTGGGGGATAGAATTGTTTAAAAGAGAGGGGCAAAGATTGACGGAGATCAGGGTTGATGTTTGGACTCCGAGCTGAGGGGAGTTGAGTTGAGACCGGACTAGGAGGAGGTCGTGGTCGGAGAAAGTGGAAAATTGTGACGGAGTTAGGAAGAGACTCCGCACTGTGGGTTCCAGGGATATTGAGTGGAATTCAAGACCCAGAGTGGGTTACTTTGAGTCGGGCCTAGAGAGAGGCTAGTATACCTGTCGTGTGGGACGAGATTTAGTAGGCCGTGAGAGGCAGTGTTATTCGAAGTGTTTCATTGCGATGGAGATATATTCTTAGAGAATTATTGTTCCTGGATTTATATGTTACATGTGTCTGTGTTAATTCAGAATTAAAGGAATATTATGTGCGCAAATTAACGCTTGTTCACTGACTGGTGTTTGGTTGTGTTGCATCTTGGTTAATCTGTTGTTCAACATCATATTTACAAGGACATACCCTAGACACAACCATAGCCACTCTATCTGTCACTCTGTCATCATTTACTTTGTGACACAGTGACTTAGGAACCTTTCCATCAATCACATACAATCTCCAAATATCAACTTCTGTCTTGTAGGACAATGTTACTGAATAAACCACTTTGTTATTCTACCTCTCTACCTAATATTGTCATCGTCCATGGAGGTGTTTATAGTTTCGTAAAAAAAAAAAAACAGCTGCCTTTGGCACTCAATCACTACTACACTGGCCCTTTCAGGATAACACTCCTGATTTATATGAGACTATAATTTGTGGAACGGTGTTCCATTTCCGAGGTCACTTAGTAGAACTGCACTCAGTGTGACTGCTATTGTTCACCTCTCCCAGCTGTCCTTAATTTCTCCGGTACAGTAGAATTGCACTCAGTGTGACTGCCATTGCCATCACCTCTGAATAATACTTCCCTTCTTCTACACCGTGGAACCTGTCGAGAAGAGAACACTCGGTGAGAGAAACCAGATTCGAACCTACTATATGTGAGTGTAGACCGAAGACCACACTCAGATATTTATATCCTAATTAACTATGCACTAACTCTGGCAGAAAGCAGAGCAGTTCATCACATTGGCCTGAGACATGGTAAGAACAGGAAAGACTAAAGGAAATAGAAGAAACCCCCAGTAGACACCCTACCGGAAGATCCTACCCTTGACATTTCCTATATCCCCCCCCCCCCCCAACCACTCTCAACCTCGCTGAATATCCTCCCATGGCATTGGCCTTATCCTGCCGAGTGAAACGATATATCACTCGGCTAGTTTACGCTACGCATCAGCCTTCGGCAGCCGACGCTCTTAGTATACTTTCACACAACGCACTAACACTGTGCTCAAGTCCTAAACTCTATCTATCAATAGACTACCTTATGTCAACTAATCTGATCCTGAATTGAATCCACAAATTGCCATTAAAGACAAATGTCTGTCAACTTTAATTGACATAGGATACAATAGATTCTTTTCTAAATTGGAACAGAATTAGCTTAACAATCCAGCTCGGTTCAATCCATTTAGTACACTGATCGCAAACTGTTTTTCCCGAATGCCGAGAGTTGTGTCCAAATGACGTCACTCCCTTGTCCGGAATATAGATTCAAAGAAACTCTCCTTCGTTTCATTTTTTAGATCTCGTAAACAAAATGCCGACTTATTCTTTTTGGATCCGAGACATATTTCCCCTGCACACAGAAAATTTCGGACGTGTTTAATCAGATGAAACACCCTACAACACAGCATTGTGGCGGCCTAGAGACGATTGTCTCTGTCAATCTATCATCTGATCGGCATCTCCAGTAATTTCCGTGTCACACACACACACACACACACACACACACACACATATATATATATATATATATATATATATATATATATATATATATATATATATATATATATATATATATATATATATATATATATATATATTAGGAGCGTTCATTTGAAATCCGTTCGTGCTGCACAGCGTGTATTTGCGTACGTTGACCATGATCATGTCATAGTCAAGTGATACGTTCTGACCAATGAGTAAAAGAGCACGTGCTTATCGTCCCATGATGCATATGTTCTGTTTCTAACCGTTGAGAAAATGGCCGGATTAATCCAATATATGTCTAAAGAAGCTCAATGAGCGGTCATTCGGTTTCTCTCATTTGAAGGATGTCGACCAGTGGACATTAATTGAAGAATGTAGGCAGCGTACGGTAACAAATGTGTGTCGAAGACAACAGTGACAGACTGGGCACGAATGTTTCGGAAGGGACGTCAGTTCACGACAGATTTTCGACGGCCGGGCCAAGGCATATTGTTGCAATAAAAAAAAATCATCGCCAAAATTGATGCAGCAGTACAGATGTACCGTTGTCGAAGCATACTTTCGCTAGCGAAAAAAATTTGATGTGTCAATTGTGACAATTCAAAAGGTCGTTCGTAAGAAACTGCAATATCGGAAGATGTATCCACAGTGGGTACCACGGATGTTGACCGACCACCAAAAAGAGGAACGCATGGAATGGTGTCTGAACCACTTGCTACGTTACAGGGTGGAGGTTAATGCATTTCTCTTCAGCAAAGCGGCAGGCGATGAATCATGGTTCTCACAACTTTGAGCCGAGCAGAAAAAGAGAGAGCATGCAATGGAAGCATGCTGAATCATCAAAAGCCAAACAATTCAAGTTACAGGTTTCCGCTGGTAAGGTTATGCTGATCGCATTTTTTTTGGGGAGGAAGGGGGGGGGGGGGCATGAAAGGCTATTATTGGCCGACTTTAAAAAACCTGCTGTCAACATTAACTCTACCTACTTCTTGGAAACACTAGACAAGCTGCAAAAAGCCATCAAGAATAAATGACCGGGCATGCTTTCTCGTGGTGTGAATTTGTTGCACGATAATGCTCGTCCGCATGTTGCATAGATTGTGCAGGAAGCATTAGCTTGAAAGAAGAGGGAAATTCTGCAACATCCAGCCCATAGTCCTGATTTGTAGCCATGTGATTTTCATTTGATCGGACCACTAAAAAAAGCTCTCATGCGGCAACGATTTCACACAGATGCAGACTTAATGAACGTGGTAAACACTTGTTTCAGTGAGCAACCACAATCCTTGTTTGTGGACGGCATTCGCCGCCTACCTAAGCAATGGGATGCTTGCCTGAATGCCTACGGCGACTTCCTCTGACCAACCCATGGTGCATAATTCATTCAAAATGAAAACTTTGTTTAATTATACCACACCTGTTAATGTTTCTTTCATGCTTTCAACTGAACGTCCCTTATATATATATATATATATATATATATATATATATATATATATATATATATATATATATATATATATACTAGATGAACCGTCCGGCTTCGCGCAGCCCCTAGCGGAGGTCTGTCTGTCTGTCTGTCTGTCTGTCCGTCCGTCCGTCTGTCTGTCTGTCTGTCTGTCTGTCTGTCTGTCTGTCTATGTTCGGCCCTTACCCGCTCCCGTTGCGGGAAAAATGGGTTCGAAAATTTTCACATATCTAAAATCGATCCATTACTTTTACAACGGCCCTTTCCCGTTCCCGTTTCGGGGAATATGGGTTCGAAAATTTTCCCATATTTGAACAGCCCTTTCCCTTCCCGGTGCGGGAAAAATGAGTACGA
The DNA here is from genome assembly GCA_963921405.1 of Cepaea hortensis. NCBI lineage: Eukaryota > Metazoa > Mollusca > Gastropoda > Stylommatophora > Helicidae > Cepaea > Cepaea hortensis. The sequence continues at coordinate 251,073,577 of OY992876.1, forward strand.
AAATTTTCACGTATCTAAAATAGAACCATTATTTTTACGACGGCCATTTCCCGTTCCCGTTGCGGGAAGAATGGGTTATGAAATGTTCACGTATTTAAATGGAAGCATTATTTTTACGACAACTTTGAAAATGCCTTAAAGATTTTATGATAGTATATTATAACGCATATGACTGTAGATAACTTCTTTAAACATTTTATGAAACTTAAAAAAATACAAAAATTATTTAAATTACATAGATACTACATGCTACTAAATGTTATGTCCCTTGATATAACTTTTCTTAAGTTAAGTCCCCTTGCAACATTTTAATTAAATTCAATTTAATACGTAAATAAGTGTTTTTATACTAACAAACTATGCCAGTTGGCTTGGCGTAAATGAGAAGAACATCTGTAGGAAATGTCATGTCAATCGGATGGACTGTTCGCGAACGCATAGTAGACATAAAAAGACACAAAGACACACACAAACATTCTCTTTTATATATATAGATATAAGCTACAATACATACATATGTGAGAGACAGAGAGGGATTCGTCAGATACGAATCTAGTGACAGTGAAAATACGGTTTCGAAGGGAAATGGACAGAATATCATTGCCGGGAAAAGCCATTGAGCAAATCCTAAAAAAACAAAAAACAAATGACAACCGTAAATTGCTTAGAGGAATTATCGCTGATCTGAAATATTCTGGGCAGTTTATGTTGATAAATAAACTGAAATACTTCGTGACAGCTGGCAACACTGGTGACAAAAAAGCAAGGAGCAGACAAAGAAATAATACCTGGATGGCTTGGCCAGATTAGCATACTCGCGACAATATAGTCTGATATTGTGGGCATGATTCCTGCGTGAAAAACCATAAAAACATACAGTCACAGAACTACTCCTGAAGCCATCATATGCAGAAATCAATCAAACGTATATCCAAAACACTGTTTTACCGTTGTGATTTACAATTATAATATTAGAATAAAGAAACAGACAACTATCATCTGATGAGAAACAGCGAAATATACCAAGCAATAAATTGTGCAGAATGCTGTTTGTGATTTCATTATTCAAAAACACATATGTAAACAAATACGTTGTTCTTTTCGATCGAACAACCGATCAACATGTCATAGCAACAAAAGCCATATATATTGCCTTGCGACTCTCGATTCGTTTGTTGTCTAGTTTATAGTCTGATATTAACCTACGCCCACTTGTATTGTATACGTGAAAATCAGTGACTATACAGAAGTGCTAACTTTAGAGAAGAACGGTGTCTACACTTGACGAGAGGATATCCCCATCGATCAGCATAAACACAGCTGGAGAAGAGGGTTCTGGACCAGCCGCAATCAACACAACTCGGCCACGACGATACACAAACAAACATGGCGGACAAAAGCAAGAACCCAATCAAGCAAAGATGAGAATCTTATACTATGAATATTTTGCTATTAAAGAAAACAGGAAATGCTATTAAAAATGAGACAAGAAGAATGCTGCGTGATGTCCTCTTTAAGAGACATTCAGGCGGAAATGACGTTCAGCTCACGCCAGGGCGGAAATCATCCCCCATGAGCGATAACTCGTGTTCATTCAACCACCAGGGGCAGATAAATGCAGTGATCTCCAATAGAGCCAGGGCAGGGTTGTCTCAATGGATCAGATTGCCTGTATTCTAGAAACTAACGGTCTACATTGATAGCCCACTTCACACTCTAGCAAACTAACGGTAATCACGGCTTTCATTGCTGATAGCATCGATGACCTCATGTACAACATTATTTATGGAGAGACGCTAGTACAATTTGCCTTGTGGTGCTAGGAACCAGGCTAAGAGGTGGGAGTACGACGGGGAAGAGCATTCATTCAATGAATTCGTTTACACCTATAGTGACAATGTTACAGGGCAGACAAGGCAGAAACAGAGACAAGAAGAGTAACGCATAGTGGTGACAGTGTGAGCCGAATCTGAAAGGTTGTGTTGAACTGGATACAGAATAGACAGGTGGAGTATTAATTAGCTGTAGATACGTGGATGTTAACTCTGTACAGGCAACTGGGGTAGAATTATACTGTTCCAAAAAACAAACAAACAAACAAACAAACAAACGCAACATTTTTGGTGTTACTTTAAAGAAAAGAAATATTCGCTGATTGGACATCAGTCAACCTATCGACTGTTTCCATCTGGTCATTGACTTCTCGTGGTTACCTAAATTGTACTCACCTCATGATTCGTGAGATTATGAGAGAGGTCAAGGTCAAAAAAACATTTTTGACAATAACTCATCACAGGTGTATGATAATCCAGTAAAACTTACTGAACACAACAATATCTGACCACATTATTGATTGCCTATAAACAATTGATGCTCCTCGAATATTATTATAATATTATATTATATTAAAATTAATTAAAAATCTACCCAAAGTATTTCAGGATCCTCGCCGGTGCTACGGAGTTCGTGCACTGAGCTGAGTTTATCCAAACTCAGGCTTGAGTTAGGAGGAGAACGGATCACTTATATGTTATACACGTGAGCAATGATGTTGATCCATGGACTAAACTAAACTAAACTAGCTCCTCGAATAAACTAATTCGAATTGTCAATGCGCAAGTATGGCTCATCTCACTACAAAAAAGCGACTTATCATCATTGGACGTTTACAGGCTGGACAATCACAAAGTGTAGTAGCCAGAGAATTTAATGTGGTTAGAAGCACCATTAGTTTCCTTTGGAGGCGATTTCAAGAAACTGGCTCAGTGGCAGACCAGCCGCGCACTGGACGACCCAGAATCACAACTGCTGCCGAAGACCGCTTCATACGGCTGCGTAACCTAAGGAATCGATTTGCATCTGCGTCCTCCACAGTCCAGTCAATGCCATGAGCTCATCTAATTTCAGATCAAACGGCCACGAACCGACGCTGGTCTTTGGGCCCGCCAGAACCGACTGTAGTAGGCGAATCAGCATCGCCAATAAAATGTTGGTACAAGTTTGCAATTGAAACTGCAATAATGTTGCGTTTCTTTTTTTTTACAGTATAGTTATAATTAGGTGGATACGACACCTGTAGAGGTGGGCGGAGTTAGAAATACGAGGGAAAGTTAATAAGTAAGTCACAAATGGGAGAACTGATAAAACGATGGGATACGTGCATCAATGTTGGTGGAAATTATGTTGAGAAATAAAGGGACAATGTATGTATACAAATTAACTGGTTTCAAGTTATTTTCATATTTAGTTATTTTTTCCTATATATATTTTTTTAATATATATATATATATATATATATATATATATATATATATATATATATATATATATATATATATATATAGATCGGTGGGTGGGAATTATGTCGCTGCGAGTACAGTGTTTCATCATATGCGATGCCGATACGCATGAGCGGTCATGTTTTGCCATCTTGCACGATCACGAGAATCTTGTTCATTTTCCTCAGTACCCACATATCCACTTCCATTAGATGTTCTCTCCCCCCCCCATTCCCCCCCCCCCCCAGCTTGGCTGCTCATTGTCCACGCTTCACATCAATACAAAAGCACAGGTTATATTATATTATATTATATTATATTATATTATATTATATTATTCTATATTATATTATCTTATATATAAATTAGGATGTGCGTATCTCTGTATGTATGTCTGGCTGTATGTATGTCCTTTATACGCTCGCGAACGGCCCATCCGATTGAGATGAAATTTTCTACACGCCTTCCTTTCATTCCAGAGATGCCAACTGTCGTAGTTTTTTTTTCTTCTTCCTCCTCCTCCCTCCTCCCTCCTCCCCCTCCCAAAATACGTACGTCCAGGAAATGGTCTTCTACATAGACACTTCTCTCTGAGGTCCGCGATAACATATTAACCTGTTGGGATGGCAATCAATCATCCTACTACCTCCTCCCTCCTCCTCCCTTCTCCCTCTTCCTCCTCCCTCTTCCTCCCTCCGCCTCCTCCCTCCTCCCACTCTCTACTCCTCCTTCCTCCTCCCTCCTCCTTCTCCTCCCTCCTTCTCCCTCTTCCTCCTCCCTCTTCCTCCCTCTTCCTGCTCCCTCCGCCTCCTCCCTCCGCCTACTCTCTCCTCCTACTCCCTCCTCCTCCCTCTCCCTCCTCCTACTCCCTTCTCCTCCTCCTCCTCCTCCTCCTCTCTCCTCCTCCCTCCTTCTCCCTCTTCCTCCTCCCTCCTCCTCCCCCTCCTCCTCCACCCTACTCCTCCCTCATCTTCCTAATCCCTCCTCCTCCCTCCTATTCCTCCTGTCTCCTCCTCCCTCCTTCTCCCTCCTCCTTCTACCCCTTCCTCCCTCCTCCTTCTCCCTCCACCTCCTCCCTCCTCCTCTCTCCTCCTCCTCCCTCCTCCTCCCTCTCCCTCCTCCCTTCTCATCCTCCCCCACCTACGTTCTCCTCCTCCCTCCTCCCTCCTCCTCCTTCTCCCTCCTCCTCCCCCTCCCTCCTCCCCCTCCTCCTCCTCCTTCACCCTCCTCCCTCCTCCTCCTCCTCCTTCATCATCCTCCCTCCTCCTCCCTCCTCCTCATCCTCCCTCCTCCCTCTTCCTCCCTCCTCATCCCTCTTCCTCCTCCTCCTCCCTCCTCCTTCTCCCCTTTCCCCCCTCTTTCTCTTAATCCCTCCTCCTCCCTTCTCCTCCCTCCTATTCATCCCTACTCCTCCTCCTCCCTCCTCCTCCTCTCTCCGCCTATCTCTTCCTCCCTCCTCCTCCCTCCTCTCTCTTCCTCCTCCCTCCTCTCTCTTCCTCCTCCCTCCTCCTCCCTCTTCCTCCTCCTCCCTCCTCCTTCCTCCTGCTCCCTCCTCCTCCCTTCTGCTCCTCCCCCTCCTACCCCTCCCTCCTCCCCCTCATCCGTCTTCCTCCCTCCTCCTTCTTCCTCCCTCCTCCTCCCCCTCCTCCCCCTCCTCCTCCCTCTCTTCCTCATCCCTCCTCCTCCATTCTCCTCCTCCCTCCGCCTCCTCTCTCTACCTCCTCCCTCCTCCTCCCTTCACATTCCTCCTCCTCCCTCTTCCTCCTCATCCCTCCTCCTCTATCCTCCTCCCTCCTCCTCCTCCTCCCTCTACCTCATCCCTCCTCCTCCCTTCACATTCCTCCTCCTCCCTCTTCCTCCTCCTCCCTCTCATCCTCTTCCCTCCTCCTTCTCCCTCTTCCTCCTCCCTCTTCCTCCCTCCACCTCCTCCCTCGTCCCACTCTCTACTCCTCCCTCCTCCTTCTCCTCCCTCCTCCTCCTCCCTCTTCCTGCTCCCTCCGCCTCCTCCCTCCGCCTACTCTCTCCTCCTCCTCCCTCCTCCTCCCTCTCCCTCCTCCTCCTCCCTCTCCTCCTCCTCCTCCTCCTGCGATCTCCTCCTCCCTCCTTCTCCCTCTTCCTCCTCCCTCCTCCTCCCCCTCCTCCTCCACCCTACTCCTCCCTCCTCTTCCTAATCCCTCCTCCTCCCTCCTATTCCTCCTGTCTCCTCCTCCCTCCTCCTCCCTCCTCTTCCCTCCTCCACCTCCCTCTTCCTCCTCCCTCCTCCATTTACCCAAGACAGACAGACATACAGATAGTCGGGAACGGGATCTTATATGACTACTTATATGATTTAAATGAGATGCTCTCCACCATGGGCTGGGCCGGGTCAGACAGACAGACAGACAGACAGACAGATAGATAGACAGACAGACAGACAGACAGTCGGGAACGGGAGCTTATATGACTACTTATATGAATTTAATGAGATGCTCCCCACCAGAGTCTGGGCGAAGCCGGGCCGTGTCAGCTAGTATCTTATATATAAATTAGGATGTGCGTCTGTATGTATGTCTGTATGTATGTATGTCCTTTATACGCTCGCGAACGGCCCATCCGATTGAGATGAAATTTTCTACACGCCTTCCTTTCTTTCCAGAGATGCCAACTGTCGTAGTTTTTTTTCTTCTTCCTCCTCCTCCCTCCTCCCTCCTCCCCCTCCCAAAATACGTACGTCCAGGAAATGGTCTTCTACATAGACACTTCTCTCTGAGGTCCGCGATAACATATTAACCTGGTGGGATGGCAATCAATCATCCTACTACCTCCTCCCTCCTCCTCCCTTCTCCCTCTTCCTCCTCCCTCTTCCTCCCTCCGCCTCCCCCCTCCTCCCACTCTCTACTCCTCCTTCCTCCTCCCTCCTCCTTCTCCTCCCTCCTTCTCCCTCTTCCTCCTCCCTCTTCCTCCCTCTTCCTGCTCCCTCCGCCTCCTCCCTCCGCCTACTCTCTCCTCCTCCTCCCTCCTCCTCCCTCTCCCTCCTCCTACTCCCTTCTCCTCCTCCTCCTCCTCCTCCTCTCTCCTCCTCCCTCCTTCTCCCTCTTCCTCCTCCCTCCTCCTCCCCCTCCTCCTCCACCCTACTCCTCCCTCCTCTTCCTAATCCCTCCTCCTCCCTCCTATTCCTCCTGTCTCCTCCTCCCTCCTTCTCCCTCCTCCTTCTACCTCTTCCTCCCTCCTCCTTCTCCCTCCACCTCCTCCCTCCTCCTCTCTCCTCCTCCTCCCTCCTCCTCCCTCTCCCTCCTCCCTTCTCATCCTCCCCCCACCTACGTTCTCCTCCTCCCTCCTCCTCCTTCTCCCTCCTCCTCCCCCTCCCTCCTCCCCCTCCTCCTCCTCCTTCACCCTCCTCCCTCCTCCTCCTCCTCCTTCACCATCCTCCCTCCTCCTCCTCCCTCCCTCCTCCTCCTCCCTCCTCCTCCTCCTCCTCCCTCCTCATCCCTCTTCCTCCTCCTCCTCCCTCCTCCCTCCTCCTTCTCCCCTTTCCCCCTCTTTCTCTTAATCCCTCCTCCTCCCTTCTCCTCCCTCCTATTCATCCCTACTCCTCCTCCTCTCTCCGCCTATCTCTTCCTCCCTCCTCCTCCCTCCTCTCTCTTCCTCCTCCCTCCTCTCTCTTCCTCCTCCCTCCTCCTCCCTCTTCCTCCTCCTCCTCCCTCCTCCTTCCTCCTGCTCCCTCCTCCTCCTCCCTTCTCCTCCCTTCTCCTCCTCCCCCTCCTACCCCTCCCTCCTCCCCCTCATCCGTCTTCCTCCCTCCTCCTTCTTCCTCCCTCCTCCTCCCCCTCCTCCCCCTCCTCCTCCCTCTCCTCCTTATCCCTCCTCCTCCATTCTCCTCCTCCCTCCTCCTCCTCTCTCTACCTCCTCCCTCCTCCTCACTTCACATTCCTCCTCCTCCCTCTTCCTCCTCATCCCTCCTCCTCCTCTATCCTCCTCCCTCCTCCTCCTCCTCCCTCTACCTCCTCCCTCCTCCTCCCTTCACATTCCTCCTCCTCCCTCTTCCTCCTCCTCCCTTTCATCCTCTTCCCTCCTTCTCCTCCCTCCTCCTTCTCCCTCTTCCTCCTCCCTCTTCCTCCCTCCGCCTCCTCCCTCCTCCCACTCTCTACTCCTCCCTCCTCCTTCTCCTCCCTTCTCCTCCTCCCTCTTCCTCCCTCTTCCTGCTCCCTCCGCCTCCTCCCTCCGCCTACTCTCTCCTCCTCCTCCCTCTCCCTCCTCCTCCTCCCTCTCCTCCTCCTCCTCCTCCTGCGATCTCCTCCTCCCTCCTTCTCCCTCTTCCTCCTCCCTCCTCCTCCCCCTCCTCCTCCACCCTACTCCTCCCTCCTCTTCCTAATCCCTCCTCCTCCCTCCTATTCCTCCTGTCTCCTCCTCCCTCCTCCTCCCTCCTCTTCCCTCCTCCACCTCCCTCTTCCTCCTCCCTCCTCCATTTACCCAAGACAGACAGACATACAGATAGTCGGGAACGGGATCTTATATGACTACTTATATGATTTAAATGAGATGCTCTCCACCATGGGCTTGGCCGGGTCAGACAGACAGACAGACAGACAGATAGATAGACAGACAGACAGACAGACAGTCGAGCTTATATGACTACTTATATGAATTAAATGAGATGCTCCCCACCAGAGTCTGGGCGAAGCCGGGCCGTGTCAGCTAGTTATTCTATATTATATTGTATTGTACTATATTGCATTGTATTGTATTGTACACACACACACACACACACACACACACACACAATACAAACAATGCAATGCAATACAATTCAATATATATATATATATATATATATATATATATATATATATATATATATATATATATATATATATATATATTAGTTAGTTAGTCTTTCCTCTTGAGCCTAAGGCGGCGCATAGGGCAGAAGTCCTGACTCTCCATGCCTGGCGGTTCGCTGCTACCTGTTGTAGATCTTGGATGTTTACTTGGCCATTGAATGAGCCTTCTCTAATGATGGTTCTACACGGGGTCTCTCTTGGTCTTCCCCGTTTTCTTTTCCCTACCGGTGACCATATGAGGGCTTGGTAGGGGAGCCTTGTCTTGTCCATTCTGAGTACATGGCGGATGTAGTTCCAACGGCGTCTTCTTATGAAATTGGATAATATATCTTGCTTAGTCTCTTGTCTTATTTGCGAATTGGTTCTTAAGTCTGTCCAGTGGATGTTTAGAAGTCTTCTAAGACATTTGTTCTCAAAATTATCTAATTTTTTAACTAAAGCTACCGTTGATTTCCAACTTTCACATCCATACGTTAACACTGGAATCACACAAGAGTTGAAGATTTTAAGTTTTGTGTGTTTGCTGAGAGTCTTTGACTTCCAGATGTTTGACAGTTTATTGAAGGCACTAGATGCCAGTGCGATTCTAGATGATATTTCTGGTGTTGAGTCCCCTGTAGATGTAATTTTGCTTCCTAGGTATGTGAAGCTGTTGACTTTTTCAAGAACGTAGCTGTTCAATTTGGTGTCATCTGAACTGTTGGTAAGATCAATAGTCTTTGTTTTCGTGGTGATTTGGAGACCAATTTGCCCTGAATCATTTTGGAGGTGGTTTATTTTCTCTTGGGCATCCGGGTGTGTTGAACTCAAAAGCCTATGTCGTCGGCAAAGTCCAGGTCTTCTAGAATTTTGTCAACCCAATGGATACCCATATTTGTGTTGTTTGTGCATTTGCGCATGACCCAATCGATAGCTATTCCAAAAAGCATCGGTGATAAGACACAACCCTGTTTCACTCCTTTTTCGACTGAGAACCAGTCAGAGTTGCCTGTTTCTGTTCATACGCAGCAACGTGTCTCTTTGTAGAAAGATTTTATGACGTTGGTATATTTGGTAGGAAAACCATAGATTTTAAGTAGATTCCAATATATATATATATATATATATATATAATATATATATATATATATATATATATATATATATATATATATACATAGGACAATGTATGTATAGATGTATGTCCTTTCTGCGTTCGCGAACTGTCTATCCGACTGAGATGCAATTTCCTACAGATGTTCTTCTCATTCATTGGCAGCCAACTGGCATAGTTTGTTAGTTTAGAAACAGTTATTTACGTAATAAAATTTAATTTTTTAATTACATTATAATTAATATATAGCAAGGGGATTTAACTAAAGAAAAGTTATGTCAAGGGACATAACTTTTAGTAGAATTGCTATATATATAATGTTGCATTTTTCTCAAAGTTGTATAAAATGTTTCTCTACAGTTATCTCCAGGCATGTATGTTATAATATATAATGATAAAATCTTTAAGGCATTTTCAAAGTTTTCATAAAAATAATGCATCTATCTTAAATACGTGAAAATTTTCTCACTCATCGTTTTATTTTTCTTCAACAGCACATTAGATGTTTTACTCTTCTTAATTTCTTTTCCACATCACATTAAATGTTTTCTTTCTTTCTATGTAATATAATTTTTTTTTTAAACATTCCCATATGTATGGCACGTTACACCCACGTTGGGTATTTATGATGCCCATGTTAAACATTGCCTCAATGAGTCATGTATTATTGATTATTTTTCATGCGTTTTAATGCTTATTGTTCTTTTGTTGTCAAAGAATTGCTTCGTAAGAGATGTTGAATGAAAGAATGTATGAGAGGTAATAGAGAAGAAGGGCTGAATGTAGGACAGGCCTGCGTGCCAAATTCTTAACCCTTTGAAAATAAAGATTTTCGTTCGTTCAAAAAACAAAAATGTAATTTTTTGTGAGAGAAAGTTAGTTGCATATCCTTTTGCAGTACTCTGCAGTCACCCCACAGCCCACCAGTTATTGGCTGTTCGTGATATCTTGGTAAGTTTACTTTCAGTACATTCACGTTGCCCTTTTTAGTTATTGGAATGAAGATAGATCTCTTCCAATCATATTTTCTACTATCAATCTAACTATCTATTCTTCTTTTCTATCTATATTTTTAACGGGAAAGGGCCAAACATAGACAGACAGAAAGACAGACAGACAGACAGACAGACAGAAGAACGGACGGACGGACGGACAGACAGACAGACAGACAGACAGACAGACAGACAGACAGACAGACAGACAGACAGACAGACAGACAGATATATAGCACGTCATGTCTTGGAAACCTGTCATGTAGAGACAGCGCTTTTCGCGTATTGTTTTATACGCAAAATAGTCGTTTGTTAAAGTTTGCAGAAGCTTTAATGATTAATCTACATAGGCAAGTTTTGTGCAAACAGAAAGACTTGATAGTCCATTTAAAATTACCATAGTAAACAAGTGATATTACTGTGCGATCATGCATATATTTCAGCTTGGAAGATGTATCTAATTATTTTACACTATGGTGTGTGTGATTTCTGTAGCATGTACCTGACAAGATGCAGCGAAATATGCTAGGCAATAAATCGTACAATCTATGGTTTGTGTCTTCGTTATTCAAATTCACTACGGGAAAACATTGTTTTTATTTTCTGTCTACAATGTCTTGATAGACTCTTTGGCGCTGTCCACAATGTCTTCATGAATTCCATGACTCTGTCCACAATGTCTTGATGAATTACATTGATCTGTCCACAATGTCTTGATAGATGGATTGTCTCTTTCCACAATGTCTTCATGGATGTCTTGGCTCTATACATAATGTCTTAATGGATGTCCTGGCTCTGTCCACAATGACTTGATGGATTTACTGACTCTCCTAACTGTCTTGATGGATATCCTGGCTCTAACCACTTTATCTTGATGGACGCTCTGTCTCTGTCCACTTAACTTCGATTAACACCCTTTCTCCTCCACTAATACGTAATTGACATCCTCGCTCTGTTCTCTCTGTCCACTAGCCCTGCATTGATGAACGCATTCCGTACATGTGGATGTACTTTAACCAATACTGGGCCATTAAAACAGTAATATCAAACCCTGCTGTTTCACATTGCCAGGATCGCCTACGCCTGCTGTCTCACATTGCCAGGAACGTCTACGCCTGCTGTCTGATTACATTCCCCGAAGTAACGCTAACCATCCATTGTTTATTGGCTCATTCAGCCGTTTAATATTTGAGATATTCCCGCTGAGAAATGGAGACACGCGATTGAATATGAAATTGATGCTTGTCGATGTTGATTTCATCCACAACATTGGCGTGGCATTGTGTTAGCATCATCTGGTTGCAGACGTTGTATACAGCTATGCGATTTGATGAATGTGTTGTCTGAGACATTTACGTGCTTTATTGGTCAAGAACAATCTCTAAAACTGCAGTTGTTAGAATTATTAATTACATATGTTATCCTGATTTGGGCCGCCTTTAATCTTACTTGAGCTAACGCTCACTTTTGACTGAAGTAAAGGTAGACAAATGGCAAATTTTGACTGAAGTATAAAGGTAGGCAAATGACACCTTTGACTAAGTAAAGGTAGGCATACGACACTTTTTACTGAAGTAAAGGAAGGCAAATGACACTTTTGCGGGCCTTAAGGCGTATTGGGTATTCTGAGCTGGGCGCATATATGTACAGATCAAACGGCACGCGGCAGGTTGTGTGGACTTTGTCACATCGATCCCTTTATTTCCCAGAACATTATATGGTACTAGTTTTAGGCTGCGTAGACCTGGAAGCCTGGGGAGGGGGCGGGGGGGGGGGAGGGTTGAAAGTTCACCTGGGTGTGGATTCGAACTTTGACCATCTATCAGACAGGCAGTTGTCTAACTCGTATGCTGCCGCGGCGCCATGTCTATACCAAATGCTCGAGTCTTAGTGTGGATTTGATGATAGAAGTCTTGGGATAGATGCGGTTGCTTATTTCATAATTTTAGCTGGTTTCTTTCAAATAGTTTCCAGATGTAGTGTGGATGTTCTCGTGTCAGATACATATTCTGTTAATCTTCCTAATGTGTAATCTTCATCCACCATATTCCACCAATGTTCGCTTGTAATACGCTACTCTATATGTCTTTTTTGTGTAAAATTCTTCTGATCTATTCTTGAATTCTTTTACGCTCTGTTGTATTTCCAGATCCCAAATTAATGTGCATTACATCAAAATCAGTATTCGCTAAGCGTCTCTGCAATTTTGACTGCGTCTTTTTTCACATTCATCCACCTCAAAAATGTGGTTTTCAAGGAGAATGCCAAGAACGTAATGATCGGTAATATCTTTGCCGTCTTTGTTTCAAATTGACAACTTTTTCTCGCCAATTTATATCTGAGAACAGTAATGAGATAACCATCAGTATTGGCTATGTCCAGCAGTTTTATGACCGCACAAGAATCAGAGCTCATGGCCTGGATGATTGTCAAGCCGGGAAATTACCCAAATTATGATGGCTAGGTCACTCGTTTACAGCTGGGCGCGAGACCGTTTGTCTCGGTTATTATGTAAAGATATGAGTAACTCTTAAGTTAAGCCTGGCAGAAAGGTTAAGCGCTCTCGCTCTTAAACTTCCTGTGCATTGATGAGGGAGTACTGCACTCATTCCCTACAGACATTACTACGGACATTAAAGCTATGGAAGGCGTGAACATGCATGGTAGATGAACTGTCGAAGGATCGGGATCTTATTTGACGGTTTATGACGAAGTGTCGTTTTGTTACTAACTTACCACGAAACGATGATGGTGCCTTGCCTCTGCTATGTCGCTATTCTGGGACTTGCAGAGCCTGAAGTTTGTTCCGCTGTTCGCGTATTTATCCACCAATGATGTTGGCAGATTGCTCCTTCGGAATGGTTTTCCTTTAGGTCAGAGCCAACTCCCCGGCCACCTGTCTTGCTGTATCTCTATCACCTTGCCTAGCGCCTGTCTCACTGTATCTCTATCACCTTACCTGACACCTGTCTCACTGTATCTCTATCACCTTGCCTAACACATGTCTCGCTGTATCTCTATCACCTTGCCTAACACATGTCTCGCTGTATCTCTATCACCTTGCCTAACACCTGTCTCGCTGTATGTCTATCATCTTGTCTGACACCTGTTCGAGGAATCTCTATCACCTTGCCTAACACCTGTCTTGCTGTATCTCTATCACCTTGCCTAACACCTGTCTCGCTGTATGTCTATCATCTTGTCTGACACCTGTCTCGTTGTATCTCTATCACCTTGCCTAACACCTGTCTCACTGTATCTCTATCACCTTACCTAACACATGTCTCACTGTATCTCTGTTACCTTACCTGACACCTGTCTCGTTGTATCTCTATCACCTTGCCTAACTCATGTCTCACTGTATCTCTATCACCTTACCTAACACATGTCTCACTGTATCTCTATTACCTTGCCTAACACCTGTCTCGCTGTATCTCTAATACCTTACCTGACACCTGTCTCGTTGTATCTCTATCACCTTGCCTACCATTTGTCTCGCTGTATGTCTATCATCTTGTCTGACACCTGTCTCGTTGTATCTCTATCACCTTGCCTAACACCCGTCTCACTGTATCTCTGTCACGTTGCCTATCACCTGTCTCACTGTATCTCTGTCAACTTATCTCACACCTGTCTCGCTGTATCTCTATCACCTTACCTGACACCTGCCTCACTGTATCTCTGTCACCTTGTCTGAGACCTGTCTCGTACGTCCATCAATCCATCCATCCACCCCCCACCCTCTCTCTCCACACACACACACACACACACACACACACACACACACACACACACACACACACATATACATCTTATAATTTCCTAGGATGCACACATTTACGCACACAGCACCTTCTATTTTCCACACACTCACGCACACACCCATCGCCTTGCTAGTTCGACCCCCCACGTAACCCCCCACCTCTTCACACACACACTAACACACATATCTTCTTCCAATTTCCCCTCTCTCTCTCTCTCTCTCTCTCTCTCTCTCTCTCTCTCTCTCTCTCTCTCTCTCTCTCTCTCTCTCTCTATCAAACTAGTACATATATCACGTCCCCTCCACTTTGCTAAACTGGCTTTCTATGACACAACAGGAAGGCCAGCAACAATTGTTCTGCCGTTTGTTAGCGCCACCCCGGACATATTGTTCTAGAACTCAGTCGTGGCTTAATTTCATCAGCTCGGAGAAGAATTTCCATGGGCCCAAGCCAAGGTCAGCGAAACACGATTAGCCACACTTGGCTTTCATCGGCCACATTCTGTCAACATCCTCTGGTCCCCAGTAAGTGGATTAAGACGGCTGTATGTGATTCTCCCAGGTTGTTTCCAAACGAAAATAAACAGCTGCCTGTTTGGACTCCAAATGATTACATTTTAAACATAACCGCTTGTCCTGTAAGCTAAATTACAGTTTTAATTGTGTTTAAATGATGAGATGCGGAAGGATAATATGCCGCTACATGTGATCTCCAGTTGTACAGAGGGACGATATATCCCAATACTAGGGTCATCGTTTTATTTGTTTTGTTTCGTGGTATCTTCGATGCTCAGTGAACGGAAATGTACATTATAATCTTGTTCATTTGATTGTGTGCCATGTTTGGTTCACACCTACTTTTGGTTTGGCCCTGAATCAGTTAAACAGTGAACGGTGTTGTAGAGTTCTGATAGATTGGTATTGTAGAGTTCTGATAGTTGGGTGTTGTAGACCTCTGATAGTTGGGTGTTGTAGAGTTCTGATAGTTGGGTGTTGTAGAGTTCTGATAAATGGGTGTTGTAGAGTTCTGATAAATGGGTGTTGTAGAGTTCTGATAAATGGGTGTTGTAGAGTTCTGATAAATGGGTGTTGTGGAGTTCTTATAGATGGGTGTTGTAGAGTTCTGATAGTTGGGTGTTGTAGAGTTCTGATAGATGGGTGTTGTAGAGTTCTAATAAATGGGTGTTGAAGAGTTCTGATAGATGAGTGTTGTAGAGTTCTGATAAATGGGTGTTGTAGAGTTCTGATAAATGGGTGTTGTAGAGTTCTGATAAATGGGTGTTGTAGAGTACTGATAAATGGGTGCTGTAGAGTTCTGATAAATGGGTGTTGTAGAGTTCTGATAAATGGGTGTTGTAGAGTTCTGATAAATGGGTGTTGTAGAGTTCTGATAAATGGGTGTTGTAGAGTTCTGATAAATGGGTGTTGTGGAGTTTTTATAGATGGGTGTTGTAGAGTTCTGATAGTTGGGTGTTGTAGAGTTCTGATAGATGGGTGTTGTAGAGTTCTAATAAATGGGTGTTGAAGAGTTCTGATAGATGGGTGTTGTAGAGATATAATAAATAGATGTTGAAAAATTCTGATAGATGGGTGTTGTAGAGTTCTAATAAATGGGTGTTGTAGAGTTCTAATAAATGGGTGTTGTAGAGTTCTGATAGATGGGTGATGTAGAGTTCTGATAGAAGGGTCTTGTAGAGTTCTGATAAATGGGTATTGTAGAGTTCTGATAGATGGGTGTTGTAGAGTTCTGATAGATGGGTGTTGTAGAGTTCTGATAGATGGGTGTTGTAGAGTTCTTATAGATGGGTGTTGTAGAGTTCTAATAAATGGGTGTTGAAGAGTTCTGATAGATGGGTGTTGTAGAGTTATAATAAATAGGTGTTGAAAAATTCTGATAGATGGGTGTTGTAGAGTTCTAATAAATGGGTGTTGTAGAGTTCTAATAAATGGGTGTTGTAGAGTTCTGATAGATGGGTGATATAGAGTTCTGATAGATGGGTGTTGTAGAGTTCTTATAGATGGGTGTTGTAGAGTTCTAATAAATGGGTGTTGAAGAGTTCTGATAGATGGGTGTTGTAGAGTTATAATAAATAGGTGTTGAAAAATTCTGATAGATGGGTGTTGTAGAGTTCTAATAAATGGGTGTTGTAGAGTTCTGATAAATGGGTGTTGTAGAGTTCTGATAAATGGGTGTTGTAGAGTTCTGATAAATGGGTGTTGTAGAGTTCTGATAAATGGGTGTTGTGGAGTTCTTATAGATGGGTGTTGTAGAGTTCTGATAGTTGGGTGTTGTAGCGTTCTGATAGATGGGTGTTGTAGAGTTCTAATAAATGGGTGTTGAAGAGTTCTGATAGATGGGTGTTGTAGAGTTATAATAAACAGGTGTTGAAAAATTCTGATAGATGGGTGTTGTAGAGTTCTAATAAATGGGTGGTGTAGAGTTCTAATAAATGTGTGTTGTAGAGTTCTTATAGATGGGTGTTGTAGAGTTCTGATAGATGGGTGTTGTAGAGTTCTGATAGAAGGGTCTTGTAGAGTTCTAATAAATGGGTATTGTAGAGTTCTAATAGATGGGTGTTGTAGAGTTCTGATAGATGGGTGTTGTAGAGTTCTGATAGATGGGTGTTGTAGAGTTCTTATCGATGGGTGTTGTAGAGTTCTTATAGATGGGTGTTGTAGAGTTCTGATAAATGGGTGTTGTAGAGTTCTGATAGATGGCTGTTGTAGAGTTCTGATAGATGGGTGTTGTAGAGTTCTGATAAATGGGTGTTGTAGAGTTCTGATAGATGGGTGTTGTAGAGTTCTGGTAGATGGGTGTTGTAGAGTTCTGATAGATGGGTGTTGTAGAGTTCTGATAGATGGGTGTTGTAGAGTTCTGATAGATGGGTGTTGTAGAGTTCTGATAAATGGGTGTTGTAGAGTTTTGATAGATGGGTGTTGTAGAGTTCTGATAGATGGGTGTTGTAGAGTATTGATAGATGTGTGTTGTAGAGTTCTGATAAATGGGTGTTGTAGAGTTTTGATAGATGGGTGTTGTAGAGTTCTGATAGATGGGTGTTGTAGAGTATTGATAGATGTGTGTTGTAGAGTTCTGATTGATGGGTGTTGTAGAGTTCTGATAAATGGGTGTTGTAGAGTTCTGATAAATGGATGTTGTAGAGTTCTGATAGATGGGTGTTGTAGAGTTCTGATAGGTGGCTGATGTAGAGTTCTGATAGATGGGTGATTTAGAGTTCTGATAGTTGGGTATTGTAGAGTTCTGATAGATGGGTGTTGTAGAGTTCTAATAAATGGGTGTTGAAGAGTTCTGATAGATGAGTGGTGTAGAGTTCTGATAAATGGGTGTTGTAGAGTTCTGATAAATGGGTGCTGTAGAGTTCTGATAAATGGGTGTTGTAGAGTACTGATAAATGGGTGCTGTAGTGTTCTGATAAATGGGTGTTGTAGAGTTCTGATAAATGGGTGTTGTAGAGTTCTGATAAATGGGTGTTGTAGAGTTCTGATAAATGGGTGTTGTAGAGTTCTGATAAATGGGTGTTGTGGAGTTCTTATAGTTGAGTGTTGTAGAGTTCTGATAGTTGGGTGTTTGAGTTCTGATAGATGGGTGTTGTAGAGTTCTAATAAATGGGTGTTGAAGAGTTCTGATATATGGGTGTTGTAGAGATATAATAAATAGATGTTGAAAAATTCTGATAGATGGGTGTTGTAGAGTTCTAATAAATGGGTGTTGTAGAGTTCTAATAAATGGGTGTTGTAGAGTTCTGATAGATGGGTGATGTAGAGTTTTGATAGAAGGGTCTTGTAGAGTTCTGATAAATGGGTATTGTAGAGTTCTGATAGATGGGTGTTGTAGAGTTCTGATAGATGGGTGTTGTAGAGTTCTGATAGATGGGTGTTGTAGAGTTCTTATAGATGGGTGTTGTAGAGTTCTAATAAATGGGTGTTGAAGAGTTCTGATAGATGGGTGTTGTAGAGTTATAATAAATAGGTGTTGAACAATTCTGATAGATGGGTGTTGTAGAGTTCTAATAAATGGGTGTTGTAGAGTTCTAATAAATGGGTGTTGTAGAGTTCTGATAGATGGGTGATGTAGAGTTCTGATAGAAGGGTCTTGTAGAGGTCTGATAAATGGGTATTGTAGAGTTCTGATAGATGGGTGTTGTAGAGTTCTGATAGATTTGTGTTGTAGAGTTCTGATAGATGGGTGTTGTAGAGTTCTTATAGATGGGTGTTGTAGAGTTCTGATAAATGGGTGTTGTAGAGTTCTGATAAATGGGTGTTGTAGAGGTCTAATAAATGGGTGTTGTAGAGTTCTGATAAATGGGTGTTGTAGAGTTCTGATAAATGGGTGTTGTAGAGTTCTGATAAATTGGTGTTGTAGAGTTCTGATAAATGGGTGTTGTAGAGTACTGATAAATGGGTGTTGTAGAGTTCTGATAAATGGGTGTTGTAGAGTTCTGATAAATGGGTGTTGTAGAGTTCTGATAAATGGGTGTTGTAGAGTTCTGATAAATGGGTGTTGTAGAGTTCTGATAAATGGGTGTTGTGGAGTTCTTATAGATGGGTGTTGTAGAGTTCTGATAGTTGGGTGTTGTAGAGTTCTGATAGATGGGTGTTGTAGAGTTCTAATAAATGGGTGTTGAAGAGTTCTGATAGATGGGTGTTGTAGAGTTATAATAAATAGGTGTTGAAAAATTCTGATAGATGGGTGTCGTAGAGTTCTAATAAATGGGTGGTGTAGAGTTCTAATAAATGGGTGTTGTAGAGTTCTTATAGATGGGTGTTGTAGAGTTCTGATAGATGGGTGTTGTAGAGTTCTGATAGAAGGGTCTTGTAGAGTTCTAATAAATGGGTATTGTAGAGTTCTGATAGATGGGTGTTGTAGAGTTCTGATAGATGGGTGTTGTAGAGTTCTGATAGATGGGTGTTGTAGAGTTCTTATCGATGGGTGTTGTAGAGTTCTTATAGATGGGTGTTGTAGAGTTCTGATAAATGGGTCTTGTAGAGTTCTGATAGATGGCTGTTGTAGAGTTCTGATAGATGGGTGTTGTAGAGTTCTGATAAATGGGTGTTGTAGAGTTCTGATAGATGGGTGTTGTAGAGTTCTGGTAGATGGGTGTTGTAGAGTTCTGATAGATGGGTGTTGTAGAGTTCTGATAGATGGGTGTTGTAGAGTTCTGATAGATGGGTGTTGTAGAGTTCTGATAAATGGGTGTTGTAGAGTTTTGATAGATGGGTGTTGTAGAGTTCTGATAGATGGGTGTTGTAGAGTATTGATAGATGTGTGTTGTAGAGTTCTGATTGATGGGTGTTGTAGAGTTCTGATAGATGGGTGTTGAAGAGTTCTTATAGATGGATGTTGTAGAGTTCTGATAGATGGGTGTTGTAGAGTTCTGATAAATGGGTGTTGTAGAGTTCTGATAGGTGGCTGATGTAGAGTTCTGATAGATGGGTGTTTTAGAGTTCTGATAGATGGCTGTTGCAGAGTTCTGATATATGGGTGTTGTATAGTTCTGAGAAATGGGTGTTGTAGAGTTCTGATAGATGGGTGTTGTAGAGTTCTGATAAATGGGTGTTGTAGAGTTCTGATAGATGGGTGTTGTAGAGTTCTGATAGATGGGTGTTATAGAGTTCTGATAGATGGGTGTTGTAGAGTTCTGATAGATGGTTATTGTAGAGTTCTGATAGATAGGTGTTGTAGAGTTCTGATAGATGGGTGTTGTAGAGTTCTGATAGATGGGTGTTGAAGAGTTCTTATAGATGGGTGTTGTAGAGTTCGCATAGATGGGTGGTGTAGAGTTCTCGTAGATGGGTGTTATCTTCCCACTTGTAATGTTTTATTTGATTGTTTTTGTTTCCATGTAATACGACATGCTCTTCTGTATATCCACCTCTCCGTTGCCTCTCAGAGATCAGTGCACGTATATATACTTTTCTAGGAGCATTTGATATCCACTTTACAAGGACACTCGAATCGCTAGACAGATGATTCATTGTTCACTTTTCGAGGTACATTGAAGTGCTACATAGGTATTTAGTGTGCACCTTATAATTAACTTTATCTAGAAAGGAGAATTGATGTACACTTTACTATAAACAGTATAGTGCTAGACAGGCAATGTTATGTACACTTTAAAGAACTATTGTAGCTCTAGATTGGTGATTTGATTTCCACTTTACAAGGTACTTTCTTTAAAAGGTAGTGATGTAAAGGTAATTTAGTGTACACCTTATAATGAACTCTGCAGGGCTAGATAGGTGATTTGATGTTCACTTTACATGGAACCTTATTGACCTAGATAGATGATCTTATGTCAACTTCACAAGAAACTTGTAGTTCTAGATAGGTAATCGTATGTACACTCTACAAGCAGTTTTGTAATGTCAGATATGTTATTTGATGGACAGTTTACAAGGAACTGTCAAGTGCCAGATGGGTGATTTGATAATCACTTTAAACATAGTTTTGTAGGGCTATGTTGTAATAAGTGTCGTCCCTGGGGTGAGGGGAATCAACACCCACATTCTTTTAACCCCATATCATTATCTTGAGGATCTCCTAGCTTTATGTCCACAACACCCCGTTAGTCCTTGGATCCCCCCTCTCTCTCTCTCTCTCTCTCTCTCTCTCTCTCTCTCTCTCTCTCTCTCTCTCTCTCTCTCTCTCTCTCTCTCTTACTCTTAGACCATGCCCCCTCTCATTCCATTCCAAAACATACTACACAACACTGGCTTCTAACAAAACAACAAATTAATTTAATAAAGAAAAGTGTCAGGTATGTGCAACGTGTATGTGTAGAATGTCTGTCGTATAATCTAGTGTGTATGTAGAATCAGACAGAATAGCTCAAGAGCAAAGTCTGTTTCATCCCTGTACTGGCCACACAACAGCACCATATATCAAGGACAGAAGACCTCACCCAAATGATGTGTCTCTCCGGCCAAGTGTCGACTTCCTCCAATAGCTCTTGGACAATCCGGATGCCTGGTCACCAATAGTGGATATAGTCCAATACTGACCATCAATCTGACACACACAGTGTAACTACAATGTCCTTACAAGTTCTGTTTCAGAGAATTCTAGTATAGTCCAAAAATGTTTACTGTCACTTTGGAACTAACTGTTAGTGTTTAACTTATCATAAGAATTCCCCAATTGTAACACAAAATGTTAATTTTCCAGGTATCTATATCTCTACTAGTGTTCCTGGTACTGGGGGTATTTTCAGTGTCTTTACTTTACTGTGATGTAAACTATCACTTAGGAAACACACTTATATAATCATCGTTTCCCGCTCAGCAGAGGCCAGGTTCTTGCAGACCCTCTGGGTTATGGGCCCAGTGCAAAAGCCTCTTAGTAAACTCTGCCCTCAATGCTCGAGCCATGACTTTTCATCTAGCTTGTGGTAAAATACAGTGGAACCTGTAGAAGAGAGAACAGACCTGGTGAGAGCAACCCGATTCCAATCTTTATTAGGTGAGTGTAGGCGACGGCAGCACTCAGATATATAACAGAGAACCAAACTCTGTTATAAGGCCGAGGAGCTCATCACATCGGTCTGAGTCATGGTAAGACAAGGAAATACTAAAGGAAAAGGGCAGAAACCCAATAGATACCCTACTGGAAGATCCTACCATTTGACATTTCCTTTATCCCCCCAACCATCCTCAATCTCCCTAAATATCATCCCACTACATTGCCCTTAACTCACTGAGTTAATTGATATCTTACACCAGTTAGTTTAAGCAACGCGACAGCCTACTGTTGCCGACGCTCTTATAATACGTTCTCATAACGCACATTACTACACTCGATTCCTAAGAATAATCTAATTTAGGTCTATTTAAATTAAATACCATATAGTTATTCCGGTTTGAGATTGAGACCTTGAAATCACACACTGGATGAATAAACGCCGAAATAAATCAACAATAGACACTGTAGTCTCTCTCCAGAATCAAACTAGGAATATCACACACGTCCGTCTTGCTTCACAACATTTGGTCGACTCCCCCCAAAGTTGTTTATCCAGACGGTTTTAATATTGTGTCTGAATGACGTCACAAATCTGATTAGGCGTCTAGAATCTATTTTTCTCTCTCCTTTGTAGACTCGATGTAAACAACTGGCTGGCTGCCCCGCTTTCATCTGGGGACTTGTCCCGGTACTTCAAAAAGTCTTACCGGTCTCTGATTTAGAGAAAATTTTCCCCCACAACAAAAGATCTTGCCGACTTTTACCCAGACAGCCTGTCTACCACATCAAAGGATGGCTGCCGCCTGCAGACGTATGGCGCGACAGTCTTTCCTCGATCAACAACACATTAAAGAATGACGGCTGCTTGTAGACGTACGGCGCGACATTCTGTCATCGATCGACAACTCCAAGATTTCCTGTGACAGGCTAGATAGATGAAATGATGGTCACTTGACAAGACACGCTCCTGGCTACATAAACTAGTTGATGTACAATTCACAAGGAGACTTATAGTGATATGAAAGCGATTTTATTTGCGCTTTACAAAGAACATTGTGGTTGTCGGATGTATGGTAGTGGTTTGGACAACCCCAAAGAGATAAAGGATGCTAAGTTCCTCTTTCTCAATGTGATCCTGCCCGTTATAATTAATTTAGCTGTTACTGGCTCAGTGGTTTGAGACCATTAAACAGAGTTTCGGAGAACCAAGGAAGCATCATCATCATCAAGTGCAGTGCCGGCTGGCGTAGGCGTTCATGGCTTTCCACAGATCTCGGTCTTTGGTGTTCTGGATCAACTCTGCTGATGATATTCCTCCATGCCACCGTCTCAATCCGTCCAGCATCATTTCTCTTGATCTGCCTCTACCTCTCTTCCCCTCGATCTTTCCAGATGTCACGATGTTCTTCAATGTTTGTCTCTTTCTTATTGTTGTATATAGTGTTTTAGTTTCATTAGTCTCTTTAAGGCAATCGTTGTTAGTCACTCTGGCAGTCCAAAGAATTCGCAACATTCGTCTTAAAAACCACATCTCTGTTGCTTCTAAGTTCTTCCTAATTTGTTAATTTAAATTCCAAGATTCGCTGCCATACAGCAAAACTAGTTCTATATAGAATTTTAGCACTGTCTTTCTTAAATTCATTGATAGCAACTTATTGCATAAGATACTCTTCATTTTCTGAAATGCGGCTTTTGCCTGCCCTATTCTGCTCTTAATCTCTGTTGTACATCTTCCATCTGATGTTATAAGTGCCTCTAGGTATTTAAAATTATCCACTCGGTTGAGAATTTCCCCTTCTATTTCTATGTCACATTTTGGTTTCCCCATTTTCTTTGATATCACCATTGTTACTGTTTTCTTGATATTCAAGGAGTGTCCTTTCTGTGCACTCTCTGATACTAAAATGTCCAATAATTGTTGTAGGTCTGTTGCATTATCCGCAACCAATACTGTGTCATCTGCATAGCGTATATTGTTTATATTAATATCTTCCGATTAGTATTCCTGGCTTCTCTTTGATCTCTCTCATTATTACTTCGCTATATAGGGAGAAGAGATCGGGTGACAAGACACACCCCTGTCGTACTCCTAGCTTTATCTGTTCGTAACTACCCTCTTTATTTCCCATTTTAATTGCTGCTACTTGGTTCCAGTATATGTTTTTTTTTTTATTACTCTTAAATCTTTCCCATTAATGTTGATATCTTCCAACATTTTAATCAGCTCATCATGTTTTACTTTATCAAATGCTTTAGTATAATCTATGAAGCATAAATATATGTCTCTCTATTTCTCTATTGACCTTTCCATTAGTGTTCGTAATATATATATATTGCATTGTTTGTACCCTTCCCTTCCATAAAACCGTTCTATTCTTCACTAATTTCCATTTTTATTTTCTTTCTTGTTCTTCTCATTATAATTCTGAGTAGAAGCTTAGTGACATGGTTTATGAGGTTAATTGTACCAACATCTTCACATTCAATTGCTCCTGGTCTCTTTGGTATTGATATAAATACAGATATTAGCATATCGCTCTGTAAATATCCACTGTTGTAAATATCATTCAGCATTTTGGTTAATAAAAATACTTCTAATTCTTCTACTGTGATTTCATCTGGCCCAGCTGTTTTTCCTTTCTTCATATGTTTAATAGCGTCAGCAACTTCTTCTTTTAGAATAGGTGGGCCATGTTACTTTCTTCTATTAATTCTTCCCTTTCTCCATTATATAAAATTCTCTTATACCGCCAGGAAAACAATGAAGTATTTACTGAGTATCCAAAATATCCTTTTGGTGGTTCCTTGCTTCTTTTCTACCAACTAAATAATTATTAATCTAGAGTTGTTAATTTAAAATATTTTACTACGACAAGAAAAACGCTCAATAAATGACATGGCCTCATTTTAATGATTTAATAAACGTAGACTTGGTTTTTGAACATTGCATTCAAAAAATACAATCTCATGTAATACAATATGGACATATACATCTATCTATAACTATACATCATTGATGTGCCAAATATAAGGTTTATATCCTCAGCTATATTCTTTCAATTACATGTACTGCTCATCTTCTACTATCATGTGTGGGTAATCTGAAAAAAAAAGAAGTGTTTACACTCTGGTTTCTCCAGTTCCAGGTTTGTGTGTCCCTTGTGGCAATCATTTAATGACTATATGCTATTTATTCTTAGTGTTGATCTCTTCCAGGTCTGTGCAGAACATTAGCTTTAGTTCTCCCCTTTTCAGGTTCATGAATATTGTCTATGTTACCTGTCCTTCGTGGATAGAGGAAAATCGTGCAGGTGGATAGCTTTCTGTACTACTCTATCAAGAGCATCACTCAAATGAGCTGCACCACTCTATCAGGGTGCTTCACTCAACAAGGTGCTCACTCAACAAGGTGCTACATCCTCAAAGTCAGGTCTGGATCTATATGGTTATAAGCACTTCCTGAAATTTCAGCATAAATCATAAATCTAATGATATCATCAATATGAACGTCAGAAATGCAATTCTGTAAACTCATAACACGTGAAATCAATAAAATAAATCTTGTTCCTAGAGAAAAATAAACATAGGAGAAAGATAGTCTTTGTGTTCTCGATTAGTTATCACCAACATAATTGTTTGCCCTCCATTAAATCTTCCATTACAAGGTGTTCAAGGTCTAGACTAGCAGATGGGCAGTTTCATCTTCACCTATGCAAGTCCTCATGGTCTCCAGCTTGACTAATAGCTTGACTGATTTGGAATTTGACAATTATGTCCTCCACCCTCTTTTGTACCTAGTTATTTTCTCTACATCTCCTTCCATTAAAGGAAGAAGGTCTCATACATTGAGGGGATTTTAAATCATTCCCCATTGAAATGAGTAGTTGCTTATAAACAATATAAGTACATCATTGTATCAATTCTTGTATAGTATTCAGGTGCATTCTTCTCAATTAAATGCTTCAAGTGAGAAGTTATCTTCCCTTCTCTACTCATAGATCTAATATGTGTTTACCTCATTTATCATCATCATCATTGTTATTACAATCCTCATCATTCTCATAATTATCATTATATCATTATCATTAACATTATCATTATCATCATCATTATCATCATCATTATCATTACAATCATCATCTCCATTACAATCATCATCATCATCATCATCATCATCATCATCATCATCATCATCATCATCATCATCATCATCATCATCATCATCATCATCATCATCATCATCATCATCATCATCATCATCTTCATCATCATCATCATCATCATCATAATCATCATCATCATCATCATCATCATCATCATCATCATCATCATCATCATCATCATCATCATCATCATCATCATCATCGCCATCATCATCATCGCCATCATCATCATCATCATCATCATCATAATCATCATCATCATCATCATCATCATCATCATCATCATCATCATCATTGTTATTACAATCATCATCCTCAATATAATTACAATCATCAGGACACTAGACCATATGTTGTAACAGAAGTGACATGAAATACAAAATGGGGTCTCGCTTAATACACAAAACCAGATGCTTGTAGTATGCGTGATATGCAATATGGGTTGTATCGTGCTTAGGGCACAAACCAGATGATGGTACCGTGAGTGATATTTAATACAAAGTGGTGTCATGCGTCGGAGTGCACTAATTTATTAAGAAGTGTATGGCCTATGCCGAACACGTTCTCTTGTGATGGACAGGACATTACACATTGAAGTTTCCTTCTATCATGAGATTGATTGTTAGCTTATACTCCTTCTTAGCATGTCATTTCTATTCACTCATTCACACTCATTCATCAGAAATCATTCTTATACTTAACAAGTAAGATAAGTAATTATACTTATGTGATTTCCCAATGATAACTTTAAATGTTTAACACCATTGACATCACAATGGAATCTCATTCTTCCATAAACCATTCATCATGCACAATCATATTTGTATTGATGACAAGTAGTCATAGTGATGTGGTTCACAAATGATACATTAACATTTGTTTACCAATAATGAAGTCAAACCTGACTCACTACTGGCATGCTCTGTTCAATGACATAGACTTATGTGATCATTAGGCATACATATGAGATTCACAAATGATGATTCCTCGTGTTTAACAATAATGAAATTACACATGGATCCCCACATGCTCTCATCAAATACATATATTTATGTGATATACACAATCCACATTCATTCATCATGCATCATAACCTCACTTTCATGGCTGTTGATTAGGTATTATTATGTATCTCACAAATGATAAATCCACATGTTAACAACAATAAAAATACCCGTGACTCACCACATGAAATTATGATGCATATAGAAATCTATTTGGCTCCCATGTGCTCATGGAAAAAAGAAACTACTTGACTTGTCAGATGCTCCTGTAAAAAAATGTCTACACATTACTCTAATTTGTCTTACCAGTGTTTGCACATTTAAAATAGTTTTCTTTCCACTGCACTAAGTATTCTTAGCCTTCTAAATTTTAAGTTACTCACCAACTTCTAAATCACTTCTGATTGAGTTTAACTACATAGGAATTAAAATGTACACTCTAGGTCTTATGCTTACACATTAAATAAGTTGTTTCACTGGGAGAAAAATGAGACTCACTGTGGTTTATCCGAATGTACAGTTTATCAATGACCATGATAACTGAATATAATATTTAGTTTCTACTAAATTAATTTCTTAAGGACCAATCACGTGGTTTACAACACATTGACTTACCAATTCTTCTTGGGAAACAGGCTCACAGACTAAACTAATCTAAAACATTATTGGTGTTACCTTCATTCTTATTGAGAATGGCTCCAACACCACATGTCAACACCAATATTTCAGGTCTTAGATTTGGTTGTGTTTCCAAATACAATGGCTGCTGGTTTTTGTTCCTTCTTCTTTAACTCTCGACTAAATAATTATTCATCAAGCGTGTGTAGAGATTTTAGAGGCTACACTTTCCAATATTCACAGTAGGACTTAATCTAGCGACCACCGGTCGTTGATGGTTTTTATCCTGACTATTCCCGTCCAAGTTTTTGGTCGAATCGTCGAAAATGAGTCGTTGTAAATTGAGGATTTTAGAAGCGGGGAACAAACAAGCAATGTTGCGATTCAATCTCAAATTGTTTTACGGGGAATATCCACAGCGACTTTGACGGCTTGTGGAAATATATCACAGTGGTGCTAGAGTAGTGTTTTTATATAAACTGTACAAGCAAATTCTCAGTGCTTTATCAATAACTGTTTACATTTTACAAGTAAACATTAAGTGTTGGATAGGTGAGTTTGTGTTCACTTTACATGTTATCGTGAAGCGTTAGATAAGTGAGTTTGTGTACACTTTACAAGTAAACTGCTTCTGTTAGATACGTGATATACTACACACTTTACGACTGACTTTCTAGTGCTTTACAAATGGTTTGATGTACACTTTACAGTTAGACTTGTTAGTGTTAGGTAAATGAGTGTGTGTACCCTTTACAATGAGACAAACTAGAGGCAGATTATCGAGTTTGTGTACACTATAAAATGAGATCTTCTAGTACCAGATAAGCGAATTTGTGTAAATTTTACAGAGTAACTTTTAATGGTAGACAATGTAGATTGTTTACGCCGTCCCAATCTACTTGGCGAGCACTTATTTGCTAGTCATGTGACCACAACATTCTTACGTATTATGTTGTAACTGAAATTTGCAGTCTCGTTCCTCTCCTCCTCCCCCCCCCCCCCCTTCACCACCCTCTCCTCTTCCCACGAATGTTCATATTTAATGTTAGTTGAGCGGAACACCTGTTGCCCACTAGCCGATCGATGGTACCATCTGGGTCTCGGGTCTTGGCAGCCAGACGATGGCTAGACCAGTTTAAGAACATGCGTTGCTGGCTGCGGGGGATGTTTGTCACTCTGCTAGGCCATGATCTATCGGTACATAAGTTCTGGAACTTATATCCTAGGATAGGCGGTACACCCCACAAAACAATCATTCTTGACACTAGGGATTTCACAGGTAGGTCTTCTTCCTCTTGTTATTTTGCGTGTTGTTGTTGTTGTTGTTGTTGTTGTTGTTGTTGTTGTTGTTGTTGTTGTTGTTGTTCTTCTTCTTCTTCTTCTTCTTCTTCTTCTTCTTCTTCTTCTTCTTCTTCTTTCTGGGAGGCTGAGTGGTCTCGAGGTATGGTGTCCGCCTCGAGTGCTGGAGGTCCCGGGTTCAGGCCCCGGTGAGGACCGGGATTTATTTTAAAAAATCCACCTGGACTTCCAGTAATAAAATGTCCCCTGGTCTCTGGGTAGTGAGATCGGACGCCCGTGTGTATTGTTGCGCACGTGAAAAATCCCTTGGCAGTTAGAAATCGAAAAAGAGTAGCCTAACGGCGCTGCCCGGGCAAAATTTTGAGTTAAAAATCTACCCAAAGTATTTCAGGATCCTCGCCGATGCAACAGAGTTCGTGCACTGAGCTGAGTTTCTCCAGACTCAGGTTTCAGTTAGGAGGAAAACGGAGCCGTGATGTTGATCCAACGACTAAAACTAAAAACTAAAACTAAAACTTCTTCTTTCTGCTGCGTTCATCTTCTTTTTCCTTCTGCGTTCTTCTTCTTCTTCTTCTTCTTCTTCTTCTTCTTCTTCTTCTTCTTCTTCTTCTTCTTCTTCTTCTTCTTCTTCTTCTTCTTCTTCTTCTTCTTCTTCTTCTTCTTCATCAAATCCAATTTCATCTTCCCCATCTTTCGCCATCTCATCTATCTCCTCCTTCGTCTTCTTGTATTTATTTTATTTTCTCTCCTTTTCCCGCTACTTATCGAGAGAGAGAGAGAGAGATAGAGAGAGAGAGAGAGAGAGAGAGAGAGAAAGAGAGAGAGAGAGAAAGAGAGAGAGAGAGAGAGAGAGAGAGAGAGAGAGAGAGAGAGAGAGAGAGAGAGAGAGAATGTATGAATGTATATATAAGTATATTTGTGTTAGTGATTTTGTGATTGTGAGTTAGTATATGTGCATGCAAGGGAGTGTCTTTGTGTGTGCTATTGAGTTGGTGCATAACTGAAAGAGTTTGTGTAAATGATGTACGTATGTATGTAAGTGTGTGTGTGTGCGTGTGTGTGTGTGTGTTAGAGAGAGAGAGAGAGAGAGAGAGAGAGAGAGAGAGAGAGAGAGAGAGAGAGAGAGAGAGAGCCTACCTGCCTGTTTAACAACATGGTAATATGCATTGATATGTTCAATGCTTTCATTTGACAATACAATTCTTTTTAAAACATGTGAATGTAACATGTAGATGATGTAGAAAGATGAGTCATTGGAAGAGCCGAATGTAAGATAAGCCGGCGAGACAAATTTGTCACCCTTTCAAAATAAAGTGTGTTCATTCGTTCTCTCTACGTGTGTTTGTGTGTACGCGCGCGTGTACGTGTGTGTGTGTGTGTGTTTGCGGGTACGTGTGTGTATATGTGTGTGTGTGTGGGGGGGGGGGGGGGACAGATAACTGGTGCACATATTTATGGTTGCTTTCTACCTATCTCTATCTCTCTATCTCTCTCTATCTCTCTATCTCTCACTATCTCTCTTATCTTTCTATTTCTATCTCTCTATATCTCTCTTTATCTGATCTGTCTATCTCTCTATATCACTATATATATATATATATATATATATATATATATATATATATATATATATATATATATATATATATATATATATATATATATTTCGCTATCCCTCTCTCTCCCCCTGAAGACATATAGGTGGCGCTTATATTTCCGGTCACTTTATCCACAAACATTCAACAAACACATAACATTGTCACAACAAACACACGACAAAACGTGAGAAACCCGAAAAGCTTCAACAAACACGAGACAAACTCGACAAACTGACGACAAAAGACGAGAAATACGACAAACATGTTACAAATCCACGAAAAACACGATAAATTCGACAAAGGCAGAAGAAACACGCAACAAACACACAACACATACACGACATCTTATGCTAGAAATCATTGTATTTGGAAATTAGAAAGAAGGTTCTTCTATGCTTCACTGAGCATATGGCGGTGTATCCTGGAAAATTAGTAAACAAACACGACATTCCTTGAAACTTGAGAGATGTGGTCTCATAGAGTGTAAACATAATTAATAAAAACGTTTTGAAAGAAGCTAAGGCACAAAGACACCGTACCTTGAACATAAGAAAGGGACAGCATTATGGGAGGACAACAATTGAAACATATTGCGACAAATGAGAAAAATAATTGTGGAAAGAAAGACATGGTAAAACAGTGACATAAAATAATGATATTATTTGAAATAGAAGGCGTATAAGTGGCACAAGCAGTTGAAAGTCGCAAAATGTGGAGAAGCAAGATCGGAGACGTCTTTCGGCATGGTACTTTATGATTGTGATGGTGATGCGTATATATATATATATATATATATATATATTGTCACCTTGACGTCTTGTCAGACGATAGTTTGTGCTTTAGAAAGGCATAATAACTTTTACCTATGGCGGTAGCGAATGTGTGATAAGGCCAATTCGCGCTGTAAATGTCCGTTCACAGTGGGTGCATGTGAACACGTGGTCATTTCCACCATCATGCACCATCTTACGTCTCACACGCTCGGTGTGTGACTTATCTGCAATAATTTTCTCTTTTGTCTTTATTCCATTTCTGATCTGAGATCTCTTACCCATCTGTAATTCACCAAAAAAGATGTCCTTTGGTATTCTACCATCATCCATCCTCCTAACATGTCCTATCCATCTAAGTCTACGAAGACTGAGCATGGAATAAACCGTCACACAACCTGATCTTTCCAATACTTCAGTATTTGTGATTTTGTCTTGCCACTTAATACTAAGAATTCTTTGCAGACACCGCATATGAAAGCTGTTTAAACGTTTCTCTTGGTGTGAGTAAGTTGTCCAGGTTTCACTGCCATAAAGAAGAGTACTACGGACACAGGATTGATAGACAAGGACTTTTGTTTTGGCAGTAAGTTTCCGGTTCTCCCAGACTATTTTTCTTAACCTGTTCATTGTTGTTGCTGCCTTACCAATCCGGATGTTGATATCCTGATCTAGGGATAATTTGCTATTTACCACTGATCCTAGATATGTAAAATGGTCTTCCATCTCTAGCTCGGTGTCGTCAATAAAGATTGATGGTACCCCATGTGCACCTTGGACATAATCTGTGTCTTCTTTTTGCTAATTGTTAAACCAAATTCAGAACAAGCATTGGCGAATGCAGATAGTAAACATTGCAATTCTTCCTCAGAGTGGGTCGTAACTGCAGCATCATCTGCAAAAAGCAACTCTCTGATCAGTACCCTCCTAATTTTGCTCTTGGCCTTCAATCTCTGAGCATTATAGAGGCTGCCATCTGAGCGTGAGTGAATGTATATACCACCATCCTGATCACGAAAGGCATATTTCAGCAGAAATAAAAAGTATATTCCAAACAGGGTGGGAGCTAGTACACAACCGTGCTTAACTCCACTCTTGATTTCAAACTCTTCAGAAGTTGCACCATCAAACTTGATTATACCCTTCATGCCTGTATGGAACTATATATATAGCGCATGCAAATAAAAAGTAATATATATGTCCCATGTAATCAAAAATGAAACCATTACAAGACAACTGGAAATAAAACAATAGAAAACAGGAGGTAAGCAAGGAAAGGAGGGTGAACGATAGCCGTGACATTAAACACGTTAGTTACATACAACATTCAGTTTCTATGTATGTATTTCTCTTGTAAAGAATGTTGTGGAATCTAAGTGCATATATCATCTGTTCCTTTATTGCTTTTCTTATGTGTTTGTGTGTATGTATGTATGTATGATTTGAATGTGCGTATATATATATATATATATATATATATATATATATATATATTTATATATATATATATATATGTGTGCGTGTGTGTGTGTGTGTGTGTGTGTGTGTGTGTGTGTGTGCATATGTATGCGCATGCATACAACAACAACCACACACGCCAGCGAGCAGACAGGTTGTGTATTATGTTCGTAAACAACAGCTTCCAAATTTGGCTATGTTTTGCTGTGGTCATGAGAAATTGCATTTTCATCTTGATGTTCATTGCCGTATGATTATCATCATTGATAAGGGTATTCCCCATGCGTCTGTCACGCATTGAGACAATCTCCATTCACACAACCATCATTCCTAATATCATTGCCATCATTATGTTTGGACATCATAGCACATTTGCATACTTACTTCTCTCCGCGTCTTTTATTCACAGGCTATGTCGTGTCTGGCGGTTTCCACATATTTATAGTCATCTTTTATGTTGCATCCAGACTTTTATTTGCATATTCAAAAGACATAGTTGCCTATTACTTCTTTACCAAAAATTTGAAAACCAAATCCCAAAGACTACCTGGCAAGTCACGACACTCAGCTTTGGTCTGCTGTTTGTCTAGAAGACTCAATTCCTGGTCATTCCGTTGTGTACGTCTTTCACAGCCTCCAGCTGGAGGCAGGACGTGTAACGTACGCCCAGTCAGAGTTATGCAAATATGCCAGTTATTCCATCGTTTCCTAAGTGTGGTAATTTCAATGGGACTTTTCATGGAAGCCGTCTCTGTGGCGAAGGAGTTACGGACACAATTCGTAATCCCGCATTTCGCATTAGAACACAGTTGCGGGTGATTTGGCAACAGCCCGCCTTGTTTTGATATGAGTGCCGGTCGTTAAGAAAGCAATAGCAAATTACTGAATTTAAACTTCCCAAGAAATCACAAACAGCCAACAAACATGTGGCTGATTGTGAAGTTCTGTAAAGGATATGCAGCTAATTTTTTTTCAGGAAATTTTGCTGCATTCATCATCATCATCATCATCATCATCATCATCATCATCATCATCATCATCATCATCATCATCATCATCATCATCATCATCATCAAGTTCTTTTTTCAGTTGGCGTGGGCGTTCTCGTGCCGTCCACATATCTGGGTCTCTGGTGTTCTGGATCAACTCTGCTGGATGAATTTTTGTGGCGGACGTTTGCATACTTGTCTGTGCATGTTGTTAGTTTGTCGGGACTGCTGTCTGTTCCACTTGTTGCATTGGGCAGTGTGGAGTAATTTGTGTGATATTCACTATCACATGATCTAAGCATTATGGGGTGACCCTTTGTAGTGAAGTTGGGACCACTAACTAACTAACTTACTAACTTCTTAACAAACAAACCAATTAACCAAAAGGTAATCAATTAAGTAACCATTCATATACTCAATGAC
The DNA here is from genome assembly GCA_963921405.1 of Cepaea hortensis. Taxonomy (NCBI): domain Eukaryota; kingdom Metazoa; phylum Mollusca; class Gastropoda; order Stylommatophora; family Helicidae; genus Cepaea; species Cepaea hortensis. The sequence continues at coordinate 251,107,322 of OY992876.1, forward strand.
TGATGCATATGTATTATTAAGTCATGTTTATCATAGTTTCATCTACTAGATGGGGTGATGACTTATATTTAATCTTAAGACCAATACAAGTTAGTAGATTAAGGTTTTCGTGTCTGTTTGGTATAGGGGTCGAACCAGGGTTGTAAAGGGCAACTATTAATGCCGACATAATCGATTGGTTGATGAGGCCTATATGTTTAGTAGAACGTGAGAGCATGCGAATTAAAAATAATTATCACCTGTAGCCATTTGATATGAGATCATTCTGTGACCTGAAGTTGCATGTCGACCCCACCATTGCTGAGGTCTTGCTACTAGAGTATATGTTCGTAAATAAGTGTTTAAGTAGGTACTAGCTGCTTTCTGGTAGCGCCAAATGCTGGGCGGCGCTGATCAAATACGACTCCTCACATTGTGCCAACGGCATCGAGCGGAGGGAACAAACCTTATCATAGTGCGAGGAAATGAAACATAAAGACTGAATGTCATGACAGGCAGGCCAAGCCCTAAGCTTTGGTCAGCAACCGGTTGAGGATCGAAGCTCCGATATGTGGACGGTTAGAGCATTCCTTTACTGATCCGTCAGCTTCTGCAGCTTGTCTTGTTCCAGAGTTATTGGCGTAAGTTTTCTCTTAGTAAACTAGGCAGACCGAGAGAGGAATCACATGGGTAACTGAAGTTGTTCTACAATTCAGGCCCGGTTATATGCTGTGGAGAGGTATAACTCTATATGTGGTCCCCGTCATGGGGTGCAGTTATTATGACTTGTTTAAAGCGCAATGAAATAAACTATCATCTGTTAAGAAGGCAAGATGCAAGCACTAGTAATAGTTTGCGATTTTGCTGTAGGATTCGTTAGTGTTACACCCAAATGGTAATAATCCCACAATAGCTGCATAATCGATAGAAACTATTGTCCGGTGTTTTCAGAATGGATTAAAACACGCAAAAAAGTGCCATTACTGTCACAAGGACTATGGACCATAGTCATCAACATCAGGATCACCGTGATATCATGGTTGATAACTGTTTCATCTTCTCTTTATAATTAAATAGAGAGCATATGTTGAATTTTTCCCCAGGATATGCTGGCGTGGTGGGAAACGAGCAGGGGGACAGTTTGACTGGGTCTGCACCACTGTTTGGGTATTACTGCAAGATGGGGCAGTTGTGGTCGGAGCTCGTGTGTATAACGCAGAAGAACGGATAGGTCATCCCGGTTTGGAGAGAATGGTGCTGCACGGAGATACGAGGGAACAGGGCCAACACTCAAATCTCCGAGAAAATAAAGCCCGACACAAAATCAGACTGTAACTGGAACCATTAGTATTGGGAATCTGTGCGACTGCTGCTTATAAGGACGGAGCACGTATGGGAAAGTCCCGAGTGCTGTGTTGTTGGTTCTTGACTCAACTCAGCGTTATCGTTAGTGGTATTATAGTTTTATTTCCATTTACTCAAGGTTGTCATTCATCCATTCAGATTGTAAATTCATCCATTCATCCCATTAGTCAGTCAGTCAGTCATTAGGTCAGTCAGCGAACCCGTCATCATCGGGTCAGTCAGTCCGTAGACTGATGTTGATATCTCATCATATCCACCCAGTGTGTCACTCTCTCGTAGTCTCAACAGCTATAGTCAGCTCGGCATACCTCTGTGCACGAGCATCGTTGCCGTAACAATTATTCCAGTAGGAGCATTAATAATCATAAGGCGCAGCGTCAACTGTAGCCATCTTCAGATCATGCTCTCTCTCTCTCTCTCTCTCTCTCTCTCTCTCTCTCTCTCGCTCTCTCTTTTCCTCTCTCTATATCTCTCTATGTAGTCTATGATCTCTATCCCTCTCAATATTTCTCAACCTGTCAAACTATCTTCTCTCTGTCTATCTCTCTCTGTCTGTCTGTCTCTGTCTATCTCTATGACTATCTCTCTGTGTATATCTCTCTCACCGTTTCTCTCTGTCTCTCTCTCCCTGTCTTTCTATCTCTCTGTATATCTATCTCTCTGTCCGTCTTTCTTACCCCCTCTCTCTCTCTCTATCTATCACTCTCTCTCTCTCTCTCTGCCTAATTATCTTTCGCTCACCATCTCTCTCACTCTCTCCCATTCTCTCTCATTCTCAATCTCGTTCACTCTCATTCTCATCTTCTCTCTCTGTCATTCTCTCTGTCTTTCCCTTTCTCTTTCATTCTCTCTCTCTCTTTCTCTCTCTCGCTCTTTCTCTCCCTCTCTCTCTCCCCATCTCTCTCTGGCGATGACAAATAATAATATTTATCTTAGCCGATCAAATTACAGCTGCTGTTTCAAATCTATAATTAAATAACGTGACGTATCATTTTCTTCTTGGTCAAAGCAAATCCATCACTAGTCGTAAATAAACACATCAAAGCTCAACATATCTCAACTAAACGCAACTTATCTCAACTATACTCAACCGATCTCAACTATACTCAACTAACCTCCTCTTGTCTCAACTACGCTCATCATATCTCAACTAAACGCAGCATATCTATCTTAATTAACCTCAACAGATCTCAACTAAACTCAGCATATCTCAATTGTCACCAACAGATCTCAACTAAACTCAACAGATGTCAACTTTCACTCGTCTAAAAGGCTTAGGGTCGAATCTGACCTGTCTCTGTGTCGATCTACAATGTAGACATAAGCGTTCAGCCAATGGTACGCAGGCAAAAATAGCAAGTAACGATGTGTTTGCATTGCAGATACTCCTGGTCTCCATGTCGCTGCCGAACGTCATGGAGCTATCCCTAGTAGGTCTAGCAGTCAACATTGCTCTGCGTATGTGATGCGTAGAATATAACACAGACCGTGGAATTCACAGTGATCCATAGAATATAACAAAGCCCACGGGATACACAGTGATCCATAGAACATAACACAGGCCGTGGAATTCCTAATGATACGTAGAATATAACAAAGACAGTGGAACTCACATTCTCATGATTTACTCCAACATCAAGGAAACTTCCAGTGCGCCGACGGCGAGAGTGCTGGATCATTCCTTAACCGTCTGTTGGACTTAATCGTTGACTTTTCGTTTAGAAAGCAATGGCAAACTAATGAACGTTAAATTCCACAATAATCAAACTCTGGGATTTGGGGTTGATCGCCACGTCCTGCAGGTGTATGCACCACACACACACACACACACACACACACGCACACACACACACACGCGCACACGTGAAGACGCGCAGTCAGATAACCAAACAAACGAATATTCAAACTTCTGAGTGCAGGCACACGCGTGCATTCACTCGCACACAAACACGATATATCTTTCGCAAGAAAAAGAGTTGTTGGGGAAAAAAATTGGTTTACAATTGCTATGTCTGGACAAACAACGCTTGCAATATAGCATTACGGCGTGTGTAATTTAAATACGTGTTTATTTGTTTTAATGTTATGTTTTATTTGTCACAGCTACATTGGGTTTTGTTGTTGTTTAATTGTGTGTCTGCTCGACTGTTTTTCTCTCTTTACTTAGTCTCGTGGAGCAGCATCGTCTGGATAGTGCTCTTCACCTACGTATCCTTTATTCCACATTGTTGTTTTCAGGTTAACGATTGCATTGGTATATGTTAATGGAAGGATTGTATTAGAGTATTGTTGTCTGTATATTATAGTTGTTGTGATGTCGAGAAGCAAGTTCATGTCTATCAGGAATATTCTCAGAATGAACGTCAGCTCGAGTCTGATTTCCAAGATTGTAATCTTATCTCATTACAACCCATCTCATCTCAATTCATCTCATCTAAATTCATCTCATCTCATCTCATATTATTCCTCTTGCACCTTGCGGTGTCGAGGTTCAGCATAAACAACGGGAGAGTGCCCGAGAATGGGCTTCCTATATAGAGAATCCCATGGACTCTGTTATTATCTCTGTCCATCGTTTACATGGTTGGACTCCTCTGCTGCTTCCATCTGGTCTGTACATCGATGCTTGTTGTGGTATATGTTAGTTGATAGCGTGGTTACATTGCTGAACATTTAACTTGCTGTTTTCTAATTAAATTTATCGCTGCTAACACTCCCACTTTAGTCCTGGTTTCATAATTTCTTATTTTCTCTCTTCTTGATACATTGAGTTTTCTCCTCAGAAATCGCATGTCCGTTATTGTAATGTTTCTTTTCTCTTATTCTGTCATTGTCCAGGTTTTGTATTAGTATCATAAATAATAAATATTTGCATATCCTTTACAGGATATATTCGCTGTCAACATCAGCATCTTTCAGCTGATTGTTGATTTCTTGGCAAGATTACGCTCAGTAGTTTGCCATTGCTTTCTAAGCGACCGGCTCACATACCCTGTAAGTTACCGACGAGGTTAGAACCGCTACCGATTCTCGCCGTCGTCACGTTACTCACGAGAGTATACGGGATTACGGAGAAAGTCGCTAACCCTTAGTCCAGGAAGACCGGTATTGGTATCATGGGGTTGGTAAAAAGATTGTGTTGTAGAGTGCTTTGTTTTCGTATCTACTGATGCGTGTTTCTTCTTTAGTATTGGTGCCTTTTGTCCAGTAAATTGGTTTGCCTTATTGCATCTATTCTTGATCTCGTCTTTTGATGTGACCAATTATTCTTCATTATTTTCCTTCGAGCAATAGAAATGTAGTATCTTCTGTTCATATTACCCTCATCTTGGAGAATAGAAAATATGTTTAACAAGTTAGTTCTTTACAAGACGTGGCAGTCAACCCCAGCATGTTCTTGCTCTTTGTTGGTTTCTGTGCAATGTTACGTTCAGCAGCTTTCCATTGCTTACTGAACTTCCGGCACTCATAGCATTGTATGAAAACCAACGCGAGGCTGTCAGGTTCTTAATCGCCCGGAGCTGTGTATCAAAGGCAGTCTGCATGATTACGAATTGTGTTCGCAACTTGTTCGCCAGAGCACAAAACATGACAGGTGTATTCAGTTGATTCCTGGGGCACGTTAGGAGACAGATACGTTCAGGTAGCCCGCGGTATACCAGAAGACAGGCGTGTTAGTGTAATATTTTTGAAGACTAAAAGACTGGCCAGTTAAGGTAATCCCTGGGTATACCATAAGACAGACGTGTTAGTGTAATACCGTGGTAGACTAAAAGACTGGCGCTGTTAAGGTAATCCCAGACAGGTTATAATTCAAGTAATCCCTGTGGCGGGCTAGGACGGAAACACGTTTAGACAATTTACTGACATCTAGACAACAGCCTCGTGGAGATGATCCCGGCTGAGTCTAAACCAAAGACGCTTTGAGGTAATGCCGAGACAACTGACGCGTTAAGGTAAGCGCAGGGTAAGCTAGAACACAGGCGCCTTGAGGTAATGCCGACTCCTCAGGTCTATTGATAAAGATAAATAATTGAGGAGAACATGATTCATCCTGTGAAATAATGCTGCCGTTCCTTGGGCTATTCTACATTTAACATGATTCATCTTGTGAAATGCTGCAGCCTGTCCTTGGACTATTCTACATCTAATATGATTCATCTTGAGAAATAATGCTGCCTTTCCTTGGACTATTCTACATCTAATATGATTCATCTTATGAAATAATGCTGCCTTTCCTTGGACTGATCTACATCTAAATTCCTTAATACAGGTTCCATTTTAAAATTAACATCCACATCTAATTCCTACCCGGTCTTTTTGAGGTAAAGGCGAAACTCCACCCTGGCTTCGTTTTGTAAAATGTTATGGTTAAGTATCCAGTTTCCTGCTTAATCACATTGACTGTTGTAATCTTGTTATCAGACAATCCTCCTGGACGAGATTAGATCTTAGTGGCGAGACTAATCAGCCGCTTGTTTGTGCGACCGGCATATGTGGCTTTAGGATGAGTTTAGACAATATCGTTACGAGTACGTTCGCAACAGGAAGCACAGCCTGTTACACCGGAGATGTGATGTTATGGTACGATGCAAAGAGTGAGCTGGTCACAGAGAAAGATCACATGCATACATTTTTAAAGACAATCGGGAGATTAAACAACGTTTGCAAAATATACGAAATCGTAGAACGTCTTATAACTCTTTGGATTGAGTAAACGATATACAATAACACACAACAATGCAGCTTTACAGAATATAATTACGAGAAAAATACAGGACGTTGCGGCGACTAGCTTTCAAATATATACACAAAACACAACATAAAATTACGGTGACCACATTAAGGCATAAGAACGGGATGAGAAGAATGAATAAAATGAGAACAGTGAAGAGAAAATGAAAATTTGAAGAGAAAAAAGTTGTTAAATTAGCTCAGTACCCCAGGCTGTAGATATTAACATAAATTCCACCTTGATACTCTTATATATACAACCGTGGGAGTCTGTGGGTCATGGGTACCGTGGTAGTGGATGGTTACTGCCACGGTGGGGTTTTGGTGCTATAAACTCTATTATATATCTGGGCTTGGATGAATTTAATATGAATATATATAAAGTCATTCTAACGACTGTAGTAATAGATGGTGTTCTCTTCAAGAGGTATTAGTTGTATTTTCATTCATCATCGTCATGTCACCACCGTGGTTTATTTCTCTCATTGCTTCTTCCTCCTTACCGAGAGAAGGACTCTCTTCCTTGGCTATACATCCTCCCTTTGCTAACTGTATTCAGTGTTTTACTTTGCTGCTGGTTAGACAGCTATTCTACACAAGTTACGCCCAACTCACTATTGAACACAACTCAACAATCCGATAAGAATATGACACGAATTCAGGTTTGGTTTTGTTACTATATATTCCACTAAGCAGTCTAGCATGGACATTGTCAACTCATTGGCACCTTTCCGTCTTGACAGACGATAGTTTGGTACATTGTGCTTCAAAAAGGCTTAATAACTACGACCCATGGCGGTGGCGAGTGTGGCTGGTAAGGCCAATTCTTGCTGCAAATGTTTGACCACAGTAGATGCATGTGAAAACATCGTCATTTCCACCATTGTGCACCACCTTACGTCTCTCACGCTCTGTGTGTGCTTTATCTGCAATCATTTTCTCTTTTGTCTTTATTCCATTTCTGATATTTGCCCTCCACGCAACACGTTCAGCGGCGACTTGCTTTTAATGTGCATTATCTATGCCTGTATCAATCATGTCCCGCTTGCACACATCTTTGTATCGTAGTAGAGGCCGACCCTGAGATCTCCTACCCGTCTGTAATTCACCAAAAAAGATGTCCTTTGATATTCTACCATCCTCGATCCTCCTAACATGTCCTATCCATCTAAGTCTACGAAGGAAGCATGGAATACACCGTCACACAACCTGATCTTTCCAATACTTCAGTATTTGTGATTTTGTCTTGCCACTTAATACCAAGTATTCTTCGCAGACACCGCATATGAAAGCTGTTTAAACGTTTCTCTTGGCGTGAGTAAGTTGTCCAGGTTTCACTGCCATAAAGAAATCTACTAAGGACACAGGCTTGGTAGACGAGGACTTTTGTTTTGGCAGTAAGCTTCCTGTTCTCCCAGACTCGTTTTGCTAACATGTTCATTGTTGTTGCTGGCTTGCCAATCCTGATGTTGATTTCCTGATCTAGGGATAATTTGCTATTTACCTCTGATCCTAGGTATGTAAAATGGTCTATTATCTCAAGTTCCATCCATCCATCATGTGCCATGCTGTAAGCGTGGGAGGTCATGTTCTGCCATCTCACTCGATCAAAAGAGTCGTGTATCAGTTCCGTGTTTCTGTCTCGACCATGCCACAAGGCCAAGCCATCCAGATACTTGTTTCTAGGTCTTCCCCTTGGTCTGTTCCCCTCGATCTTACCAGTTGTCACCAAGTTCTCCAAATCATTTCTTCGCATAACATGCCCAAAAAATTGTGACTGTCTACGTCTAATGTTTCTGATCAGTTTACGATCTTCATTTGTTTCTTGAAGGACTTGTTCATTGGTCTTTCTGGCTGTCCATGGTATTCTTTGCATTTTCCTCAGAAACCACATTTCTACAGCCATCAGATGTTTTTCAGCCTGGCTGCTCATTGTCCAAGCTTCACATCCATATAAAAGTACAGGTTCTATGTAGCATCTCAACACTCTTTTTCTCGTTTCAATTGACATCTTTTTATTGGTATCTCAAGTTCGGCGTCGTCAATAAAGATTGATGGTACACCATGTGCACATTGTGACATAATCTGTATCTTCTTTTTGTTAATTGTTAAACCAAATTCAGAACAAGCATTGGAGAATGCAGATAGTAGATGTAATTCTTCCCCAGAGTGAGTCGTAATCGCAGTATCATCCGCAAAAAGCAACTCTCTGATTAGTACCCTCCTAATTTTGGTCTTGGTCTTCAATCTCTGAGTATTATAGAGGCCACCATCTGAGCGTGAGTGAATGTATATGCTGTCATCCTGATCACAAAAGGCATATTTCAGTAGAAGTGAAAAGTATTTCCCAAAGAGGGTGGGGGATAGTACACAGCCTTGCTTAACTCCACTCTTGATTTCAAACTCTTCTGAAGTTGAGCCATTAAACTTGATTAAACCCTTCATGCCTGTGTGGAACGATTCCACAATGGACAGAAGAGTTGGTGGGCAGTCAATCTTCTTTAGTACTTTGAACAGACCCTCACGACTGACCAAATCGAATGCCTTTGTGAGGTCGATGAAGGCAATAAACAGTGGCTGATTTTGTTCTCGGCATTTTTCTTGCATCTGTCGCAATGAGAATATTATATCAATGGTAGACCGGTTCTGACGGAAGCCGCACTGTGATTCGGGATAGACTTGATCTCCCAGGACTTGAAGTCTGCGCAGGACAATTCTGGCAAATAAATTACCAACAATACGCAGAAGTGAGATACCCCTATTGTTGTTGCAGTCGCTCCGATCGCCCTTGTTCTTTTACAGCGTTATGATGTTTGAATCTTTGAAATCCTGTGGGACTTGTCCTTCTCGCCAGCATAGCTCTATTAGCTGGTGGATCTGTAGAGCTAGTGTGTCTTGCCCACTCCTGATTACCTCTATTGGAATCCCATCCATACCTGGAGCCTTGCCAGATGCAAGCTCATTTATAGCACACTTAACTTCTGTTATAGTGGGAAGTGTGTCCAGGTGGTCAAGAGTTGGCAGGGTCTCTATGGCGTTGAGGGCATCATCCGCTAGTTTGGTCTCACTTGAGTAAAGCTCTAAATAGTGCTCGACCCATCTATCACTAATTTTTAAGTTACAAAGTTATATGTACAATTTTTTTCCATTTTCTTTAGAATTTTGCGACAATGCTCACGACAATCGTCACTGTATATGTGTGTAAAGTGTGGGAGTTTGATCATAATAGTAAGGATGGGGGGATGTGTGTGTGGGTGGATTCGTGATGTGTGTGGGTGGGTTCAGGATGTGTGGGTGGGCGGGTGGGATTGTGTTGGTGGGTGGTGGATTTGTGTGTGGGTACGTGTGGGATGTATGGGTTGGCGAGAAGATGTGTGTGTGGGTGGGGATGTGTGTTTGACTAGGTGGCTGTGGGTGGGTGGTTGGAGGAGGATATGTGGGTGGATGATTGATGGTGGGTTATGGGATGGGTGGGGGATATATGTGTGGGTGGGGAGATGTAGGTGTGGGGATATGTGGTGGGTGGGAGATGTGTGCAGGTGGGGGTGGTTGTGGGTTTGGGGATGTGTGTATGGGTGAGGGATGTGTATGGGTGTGGGATGTTTGGGTGGATGGGTGGAGAGTGTGTGTGTGGGTGAGAGATGTGTGGGTGAATGTGTGTGGGGGATGTGTGTGGGTTGGGGGAGGGTGCGTGATGGGTGTGGGTGATGGATTTGGGGATGTGTGTGTGGGTGGGGGATATGTCTGGCTGGGTGGGGGTGTGTGTGGCTGGATGGAGGATGTATGTGTGGGTAGTGAGGGCTTTTGTAGTTTGGGGATGTGTGGATGGGTAGAGGATGTGTGAGGAGATGTGTTTGTGGGTGAGGGATGTGTCTTTGGGATGTGTGTGGGTGTGGTACTGTGTGGGAGGGGAGCTGGGAGTGGATAAAGGATGTGTGTGTGGGTGGGTGGGGGTGTGGGTGGGTGTGCGGGTGGGTGAAGGATGTGTGTGAGGGTGGGGGTTGTGTGTTTAGATGGGTAGTTGGGGTGTGTGAGTGTGGGTGGGTAGATAGGAGATGTATGTGTTGATGAGTGCGTGAGGTATGTGTGGGTGTTAGTGGTTGAAGGATAAGTACTTGTGTCTAGGAATGTGTGTGTGGGGATGAGTGCATGGGATGGGGATGTGTGTGTGTGGGTTGTGCGTGGATGAGAGGTGTGTGTTTGTGATGTGATGGGGGATGTGTTGGTTGGTGGGATGTATGTGAGGGATGTGTGTACGGGTGGGGAGATTGTGCGTGGGTGGGGTCATGTGTGTATATGGGTAGGGGTGTGTGGTTAAGGGATGTGTGGCCGGGGTATGGGTGGGTGGAGGATGTGTGGTTGGGTAGAGGATGTGTGGGTGGGTGATTGTATATGAGTAAGGGTGTGTGGTTAAGGGATGTTTGGTTGGGGGATGGGTGGGTAGAGGATATGTGGGTGGGTAGAGGATATGAGGGTGGGTGAGTGTGTGTAGGTTAGGAGATGGTGGGGGATGTTTGTAGGGGTGGGCTCGGGATCTGTGAGTGGGCTGGGGGAGATGGGAGATTGTGCGGGTGGTTTCGGAATTTGTGTGTGGGTAGGTGCGGGATATGTGAGTTGACGGGGAGATGTGTGTGTGCGTGGGGGATGTGTGGCTGTGGAATGTGTGTTTGGCTGGGTGGTTGGAGGTGTGTGGGTGGAGGAGAATATGTGGGTGAGTGATTGTTGGTGGGTAATGGGACGGGTAGAGGATATGTGAGTGGGTGGGGAGATGTGTTAGGTGGGTGGATGTGTGTGGGTGGGGGATGTGTGGGTTGGGGATGTATGTGTGCTTGGGGTGTGGGTGGATGGGATGTGTGGTGGGTGAGAGGTGTGTGTGGGTGGGAACATGTGTATGTGTAGGGATGTGGTGGATGGGTGGGGGAATGTATGTGTGTGTGGTTGGGTGGAGGAGTTGGAGTGAATGGGGCTTGTGTGGGTGTGTGTTGGATGTGTCACATAACATAGTAATATGCATTGTTTATGTTTACAAAATTCATGTGACAATGTTTTTTCCTATGCACTGTTGTTGAAAGAAAGATGAGTGATTAGAAGGGCCGAATGTAAGACGGGCCTGCGTGCCCAATTTGTTACCCTTTGAAAATAAAGTCTGTTTGTTTGTTTTGTTTGTTGTTTTATCCATCTTCTGTTTCTTATTAGTGATGATTTCTCCAGTCAAGGTTTTCAGCGGTGCACTTCTTTTGATCATTGGACCACAGGCTTTCTTTATCCCTTCATACATGCTTCTAATGTTTCCCTTATCACTTGCGATTTGAATGGACTCACATAACTTGATCCAATAGTCATTCGCACACTGCCTGGCAGCCTTTTGTACACCCTTCCTCGCTTGCTTCAGCTCACTCAGAGTGTTACGCGTTGGTCTTTCCTTGTTTATTAAGAGAGCTATCTTCTTTTTATCAATCAAGGGCTGCAGTATCTGGCTGTTTGCCGCAAACCAGTCCTGCCTCTTATGATCCACAATGCCGTAAACCCCTACCGCTGTTTTATAAAGAGTTTCCTTAGGTTTACTCCATTTATCATTTATTATACAATTTTCTGATGTATCATTGAAAGCGTCTTCAAGTTGCTGTTGAAATTCAAAGCACTTTCCAGGATCGTTAGTGTTAATAATATTAATCCTGGGGCTAGACTTGTGTTTAGCTGTGTAGATTCTCTTTGGTATCAGTCTAACCCTTGCAACAACCAAAGAATGATCTGTATCACAGTCAGCACTGTGGTAACTTCGAGTTAATGATGTATGGTTCGGATGTTGTCTCCTTGTGATAATGAAGTCCAGCTGATGCCAATGGCCGGATCTTGGATGTTTCCATGTGACCTTATGCAGCTCTTTTGTTTTAAAAAAGGAGTTTGTAATACATAGGTCATTTCTAGTGTAATGCTCCAGTAGCCTTTGCCCATTATCATTCATGCGACCGATGTTGTATTTTCCAAGGCACACTGGCCCACGCGAGCATTGAAATCACCGAGCATATAAATGTAGTCGGATTTTGGAACTGCCTTGATCGCAGAGTCTAGCTGCTCATAGAACGTATCCTTCACATCATCAGAATAAGCGAGTGTCGGTGCATATGCAGTGAGAATGGTGGCAAATCCACAAGAGGTTGCCAAGCGCAGTGATAATAATCTTTCATAACCTCCAGCTGGGATATCAATCATTCCCAGTAGCGAATTCTTCACTGCAAAGCCCACACCATGTAGCCTTTTTTCTGCCTGCCCTCTTCCCTATCCAAAAAAAGGTGTAATTGTTTTCCCTGAGTGACCCTTCCTCAGCGAGGCGAGTCTCCTGCATGCCAGCAATATCAATGTTAAGACGATTGAGTTCAGCATCAATCATAGCCGTTTTTCTCAAATCATCAATATTTGTCAAATCAGTGGAAAATCCTGGACACATGGTTCTCACGTTCCAGGTTGCAAGCCGTAGCTTGAGGTTTCTATTTTTCTTTTTATTAGTACCTGGTGCATTGGTTTTACAGCCTGCGATTCAGATTTTGTGCGAGCCCCAAGCACCCATTGAAGCAGGCAGGCTGTGGCGGATCAGCACCCAATTGGCCGGGGGCTGCCCAGCTTGAGGCGGGCGGTAGCTGATCAGTGACACCTGTAGGTGTCTCCCACCGTCAGAGGCAACGCGTGGCGCCCCATGTCTACGCCAACTGACAAGGACTTATAACCCGTAACAGTTGCCTCTCGCTTTGATTCCGAGACCGGTTAAGACCAGAGATGGAGTTATTGCCTCTCCATGGCACAAAGCCTGGGCTAAAATAAAGAAACCATGTGTTGCCCATGCAGCATGATCTCTCTCTCTCTCTCTCTCTCGACCTGCCTAATTCACTCCAGAGGAAAGTTAACACCTATACATCTGGAACAAGACAAGCTGCAGAAGGTGCCGAATCAACAAAGCAATGCTCTAACTGTCCGCCTGTCGGAGCTTCGATCCTAGACCAGCTGCCAACCAAGGCTTATGGCCTGGTCTGCACTGCCATGACTTATTTTGTCTTTGGGTTGCATTTCCTCGCACCAGGATAAGGCTTGTACCCTCCCAATTGCGCTCTTCCGCCCGAAGCCGTTGGCACAATGTGGGGTGTCGGGTTTGGTTAGCACCGCCCAACATTCGGCGCTGACAGAAAGCAGGTAGTACAGTCTACTGTCATACGGTAGCTCAGTCATATCTGACTAAGATCTGACTGACTGACCTGACAGCAAGACAGATCTATCTCTGTAAGTTCTTCAATGAATTCCATCTGCAGATCAACTATTGCAATACACATGGCTTGGACAGCATTAATTGGCACCTTTCCGTCTTGACAGACGATAGTTTGGTACATTGTGCTTCAAAAAGGAGTAATAACTACGATCCATGGCGGTGGCGAGTGTGGCTGGTAAGGCCAATTCTTGCTGCAAATGTTTGCCCACAGTAGATGCATGTGAAAACATCGTCATTTCCACCATTGTGCACCATCTTACGTCTCTCACGCTCTGTGTGTGCTTTATCTGCAATCATTTTCTCTTTTGTCTTTATTCCATTTCTGATGTTTGCCCTCCACGCAACACGTTCAGCGGCGACTTGCTCCCAATTTGCATTATCTATGCCTGTATCAATCATGTCCCGCTTGCACACATCTTTGTATCGTAGTAGAGGCCGACCCTGAGATCTCCTACCAGTCTGTAATTCACCACAAAAGATGTCCTTTGGTATTCTACCATCATCCATCCTCCTAACATGTCCTATCCATCTAAGTCTATGAAGACTGAGCATGAAATACACCGTCACACAACCTGATCTTTCCAATACTTCAGTATTTGTGATTTTGTCTTGCCACTTAATACCAAGTATTCTTCGCAGACACCGCATATGAAAGCTGTTTAAACGTTTCTCTTGGCGTGAGTAAGTTGTCCAGGTTTCACTGCCATAAAGAAGAGTACTAAGGACACAGGCTTGGTAGACGAGGACTTTTGTTTTGGCAGTAAGCTTCCTGTTCTCCCAGACTCGTTTTGCTAACATGTTCATTGTTGTTGCTGCCTTGCCAATCCTGATGTTGATTTCCTGATCGAGGGATAATTTGCTATTTACCTCTGATCCTAGATATGTAAAATGGTCTACTATCTCCAAATGTCAACTATACAACAATTTACTCAACAATATAATATATAACACAGTTGCTATACACTTCCTATAAAAATAACGACATAATTTTAGCCGTGCTACTAGAACACCGAACGTCCAGACTTGACCGTGGCTCAGCGTAGACTGCCTGAAGATGACCCGACGTCCTCTCACGAAGCGTCCCTAGCGCTTTCCACGCTTTTGTGCCACTGCACGTGGCGGGTTACTTTTAACGGCCTCCTCATCTAGACCGCACTTTAGCCCAACTATGCCATGATCTTTACCTCTATAAATTGGATCATGGCAGTTATGGTAAAGATCACAGTAGAGATCTCAGTAAAGACCCAGGTAAATTAGTAGAAATGGTACATGAAAAAAGAGGCAGGAAAGTAATGCGGGAAGCTGGAAGCCATAGAGATGTGACGGTGGTCCGAGAGTGAAAACTGAGAAGCTGTGTCTCGGTGGATGTCCGTACAATGCACGAGTGAGTTCCAATAAAGGGTTGGCCATAGTGGACGAATCTTACAGAGCAATGCTTTCCCAATTACCAATGTCCCTCGCCATCACAGGAACCCACTCCGACGTCAGAGGTACTTGTAATTTACGGCCTCAAGTCAAGGATGAGCTGTAAACATTGTAATGCAACTGACCGGTGTAGGGCGTTGAGCACGCTAACTCGGCATCAGCACACCGGATGTTTAAGAAAGAGTGCTCTTATCTATTCAGCCATGCTGACCTCCGGAAAACGAAATATTTCGGGCACGAATGCCTGGAAAAGGCAGCTATGTAGGAGTGTGTACCGGGAAGTGGGGAAGGCAACTATATAGGAGTAGTACCGGGAAGTGGGGAAGGCATCTATGTAGGAGTCTGTACCGGGAAGTGGGGAAGGCTGCTATGTAGGAGTGTGTACCGGGAAGTGGGGAAGGCTGCTATGTAGGAGTGTGTACCGGGAAGTGGGAAAGGCAACTATGTAGGAGTGTGTACCGGGAAGTGGGGAAGGCATCTATGTAGGAGTGTGTACCGGGAAGTGGGGAAGGCTGCTATGAAGGAGTGTGTACCCGGAAGTGGGAAAGGCAACTATGTAGGAGTGTGTACCAGAAAGTGAGGAAGGCAACTATGTAGGAATGTGTACCGGGAAGTGGGGAAGGCAACTATGTAGGAGTGTGTACCGGGAAGTGGGGAAGGCTGCTATGTAGGAGTGTGTACCGGGAAGTGGGAAAGGCAACTATGTAGGAGTGTGTACCGGGAAGTGGGAAAGGCTGCTATGTAGGAGTGAGAACCGGGAAGTGGGGAAGGCAACTATGTAGGAGTGTGTACCGGGAAGTGGGGAAGGCTGCTATGTAGGAGTGTGTATCGGGAAGTGAAGAAGGCTGCTATGTAGGAGTGAGTACCGAGAAGTGGGAAAGGCAACTATGTAGGAGTGTGTACCGGGAAGTGGGAAAGCCAACTATGTAGGAGTGTGTACCGGGAAGTGGGGAAGGCTGCTATGTAGGAGTGTGTACCGGGAAGTGGGAAAGGCAACTATGTAGGAGTGTGTACCGGAGAGTGAAGAAGGCAACTATGTAGGAATGTGTACCGGGAAGTGGGGAAGGGAACTATGTAGGAGTGTGTACCGGGAAGTGGGGAAGGCTGCTATTTAGGAGTGTGTACCGGGAAGTGGGAAAGGCAACTATGTAGGAGTGTGTACCGGGAAGTGGGGAAGGCTGCTATGTAGGAGTGTGTACCGGGAAGTGGGAAAGGCAACTATGTAGGAGTGTGTACCGGGAAGTGGGGAAGGCAACTATGTAGGAGTGTGTACCGGGAAGTGGGGAAGGCAGCTATGTAGGAATGTGTACCGGAAAGTGGGGAATGCAACTATGTGGGAATGTGTACCGGGAAGTGGGGAAGGCAGCTATGTAGGAGTGTGTACCGGAAAGTGGGGAAGGCAACTATATAGGAATGTGTACCGGGAAGTGGGGAAGGCAACTATGTAGGAATGTGTACCGGGAAGTGGAGAAGGCAGCTGTGTAGGAGTGTGTACCGGGCAGTGGGGAAGACAACTATGTAGGAGTGTGTACCGGGAAGTGAGGAAGGCAACTATGTAGGAGTGTGTACCGGGAAGTGAGGAAGGTAACTATGTTGGAGTGTGTACCGGGAAGTGGGGAAGGCAACTATGTAGGAGTGTGTACCGGGAAGTGGGGAAGGCAACTATGTAGGAGTGTGTACCGGGAAGTAGGGAAGGCAACTATGTAGGAGTTTGTACCGGGAAGTGGGGAAGGTAACTATGTAGGAGTGTGTACCGAGAAATGGTGAAGGCAACTATGTAGGAGTGTGTACCGGGAAGTGGGGAAGGTAACTATGTAGGAGTGTGTACCGGGAAGTGGAGAAGGCAACTATGTAGGAGTGTGTACCGGGAAGTGGTGAAGGCAGCTATGTAGGAGTATGTACCGGCAAGTGAGGAAGGTAACTATGTAGGAGTGTGTACCGGGAAGTGGAGAAGGCAACTATGTAGGCGTGTGTACCGGGAAGTGGTGAAGGCAACTATGTAGGAGTGTGTACCGGGAAGTGAGGAAGGTAACTATGTAGGAGTGTGTACCGGGAAGTGAAGAAGGCAGCTATGTAGGAGTGTGTACCGGGAAGTGGTGAAGGCAGCTATGTAGGAGTGTGTACAGGGTAGTGGGGAAGGTAACTATGTAGGAGTGTGTAACGGGAAGTGGGGAAGGCAGCTGTGTAGGAGTGTGTACCGGGAAGTGGGGAAGGCAGCTATGTAGGAGTGTGTACCGGGAAGTGGGGAAGGCAGCTGTGTAGGAGTGTGTACCGGGAAGTGGTGTGTAGGAGTGTGTACCGGGAAGTGGGGAAGGCAGCTGTGTAGGATTGTGTACCGGGAAGTAGGGAAGGCAGCTGTGTAGGAGTGTGTACCGGGAAGTGGGGAAGGCAGCTGTATAGGAGTGTGTACCGGGAAGTGGGGAAGGCAGCTGTGTAGGAGTGTGTACCGGGAAGTGGGGAAGGCAGCTATGTAGGAGTGTGTACCGGGAAGTGGGGAATGCAACTGTGTAGGAGTGTGTTCCGGGAAGTGAGGAAGGCAGCTATGTAGGAGTGTGTACCGCGAAGTGAGGAAGGCAACTATGTAGGAGTGTGTACCGGGAAGTGGGGAAGGCAGCTGTGTAGGAATGTGTACCGGGAAGTGGGGTAGGCAGCTGTGTAGGATTGTGTACCGGGAAGTGGGGAAGGCAACTGTGTAGGAGTGTGTACCGGAAAGTGGGGAAGGCAGCTATGTAGGAGGTGTGTACCGGGAAGTGGGGAAGGTAACTATGTAGGAGTGTGTACCGGGAAGTGGGGAAGGCAACTATATAGGAGTGTGTACCGGGAAGTGGGGAAGGCAGCTATGTAGGAGTGTGTACCGGGAAGTGGTGAAGGTAACTATGTAGGAGTGTGTACCAGGAAGTGGGGAAGGCAGCTGTGTAGGAGTGTGTACCGGGAAGTGAGGAAGGCATCTTTGTAGGAGTGTGTACCGAGAAGTGGGGAAGGCAGCTGTGTAGGAGTGTTTACCGGGAAGTGGGGAAGGTAACTATGTATGAGTGTGTACCGGGAAGTGAGGAATGTAACTATGTAGGAGTGTGTACCGGGAAGTGGTGAAGGCAACTATGTAGGAGTGTGTACCGGGAAGTGAGGAAGGTAACTATGTAGGAGTGTGTACCGGGAAGTGAAGAAGGTAACTATGTAGGAGTGTGTACCGGGAAGTGGGGAAGGTAACTATGTAGGAGTGTGTACCGGGAAGTGGGGAAGGCAGCTGTGTAGGAGTGTGTACGGGGAAGTGAGGAAGGCAGCTGTGTAGGAGTGTGTACGTGGAAGTGGGGAAGGTAACTATGTAGGAGTGTGTACCGGAAAGTAGGGAAGGCAACTATGTAGGAGTGTGTACCGGGAAGTGGGGAAAGCAGCTATGTAGGAGTGTGTACCGGGAAGTGGGGAAGGCAACTATGTAGGAGTGTGTACCGGGAAGTGAGGAAGGTAACTATATAGGAGTGTGTATCGGGAAGTGAGGAAGGTAACTATGTAGGAGTGTGTACCGGGAAGTGAAGAAGGCAGCTATGTAGGAGTGTGTACCGGGAAGTGGTGAAGGTAACTATGTAGGAGTGTGTACCGGGAAGTGGTGAAGGCAGCTATGTAGGAGTGTGTACCGGGAAGTGAGGAAGGTAACTATGTAGGAGTGTGTACCGGGAAGTGGTGAAGGCAGCTATGTAGGAGTGTGTACCGGGAAGTGAGGTAGGTAACTATGTAGGAGTGTGTACCGGGAAGTGGTGAAGGCAGCTATGTAGGAGTGTGTACCGGTGTCACTTGTCGTCCCGGGAGGAACGTGGAATGAACAAGCACACCTTATTACTTCTTCTTCTTTTGGATACATGACTGACTTCTGTCTACACGCCTTCCTTCTGTCATCCCTTCCATATATCTTTTCCTTTCTCTTTCCCTATTATTCCTTCATCACATACTCCGACAACAGTTTCCTTCAACAATTAATAAAATATTTATTAAATAAAACTATGTCTGGTGTATGGATGGACTGTGTATATGTAGTTGGTATTGTCTGCTAGTGTGAATGCAAGATAGGACTTTTGACTTCGTATGTGCCGTATACTTTCTCGTCTCTTCTGTCGGCTAAAACACAGGACAGCACACATAGAAATGGAGTGATCTCACCCTGGATGATCTCCTCCTGCTTGAGTCTGGACTTAATCCAATTCTTGAAAAAAAAAAAAAAAAACTGTTCAATGTCTTATCACCAGAAAATAATCCGATTTGGTAAGTCACTGAAATCCAGATATTTCCTGTGTTTGGAAGGTAATATAGTCCACCCCTGAATACACACCGCCACTATCCAACATTGTCTATAGTTAATAGAAATGTTCTACACAATGTCTCTTGTTAATAAAGTTTAATGTTTCTGCACAGTGCCATTGCCTGCAGTTTTAAGTATCCCTGATTGCCACAGGTTAACGTCTTTTCCTTTTAAGGGCTTTAGTTGTATATTCGTTTGAGCATACAGTGTTCTGTATTTGACGTTACGTTATCACTTCTTCATATTAAAACATGTCTATGTTCTTGTTGGTTCTCAGTAGGTACTTTATTTGCTCAAGTGAAGTAACCTTCATTTCTTCTCTGATTTCAATATGGGGATTGGAACCTTTGGAGAAGATAGGTAATCCGGTGATATGAGTCTGCTTCATATTATTTTCTTATGTGAGAGTCCTTCTCTAGCCATACTGAGAAGCCTCCGAAAAACATACGGACATACGATTTATGAGTGCACTAAAGTTTACACGATTAGATAAACGAATGCAATGCCACAAGTCAAGAACAAACACCTTTATCCCTATGCTACTATTACGCTAAGATTAGTTTACCTTATATCTTCTATTATCATCCCGGAATCGAAATTAATAATTAAGCACATCGGCACTAATATCCCATTGCCTTAAACAATACGGGACTATAATTTCTTTTCCACACCTAGGATTAATAGATATCTCTGTCCAGTTTGGAACACACACTAAAACAGAAAACCCAATTTCTACTATTTATATCGAGTGGCCCATCCTCCGTTATTGTTTGATGTTCATACCTCAACACTCGTCTCTTGACATATCCTGCACATCAAAAGGCGGTGAAATCACGTAGTGGTTAGTTGCTCGTTTCGTTCCGTGCTTAGGCTGTTTCCCTGGGTTCCCCTTACGCTAATACTTCAAAGCGTCCGAACCCGTTCTCGACGTCTCCCTGTTTTTCTTGACTACCGGGAAGTGGGGAAGGTAACTATGTAAGAGTGAGTACCGGGAAGTGGGGTAGGCAGCTGTGTAGGAGTGTGTACCGGGAAGTGGGGAAGGTAACTGTGTAGGAGTGTGTACCGGGAAGTGGGGAAGGCAGCTGTATAGGAGTGTGTACCGGGAAGTGGGGAAGGCAGCTGTGTAGGAGTGTGTATCGGAAAGTGGGGAAGGCAACTGTGTAGGAGTGTGTACCGGGAAGTGAGGAAGACAGCTATGTAGGAGTGTGTACCGGGAAGTGGGGAAGGCAGCTGTGTAGGAGTGTGTACCGGGAAGTGGGGAAGGCAGCTATGTAGGAGTGTGTACCGGGAAGTGAGGAAGGCATCTATGTATGAGTGTGTACTGAGAAGTGGGGAAGGCAGCTGTGTAGGAGAGTGTACCGGGAAGTGGGGAAGGTAATTATGTAGGAGTGTGTACCGGGAAGTGAGGAAGGTAACTATGTAGGAGTGTGTACCGAGAAGTGGTGAAGGCAACTATGTAGGAGTGTGTACCGAGAAGTGGGGAAGGTAACTATGTAGGAGTGTGTACCGGGAAGTGGGGAAGGTAACTATGTAGGAATGTGTACCGGAAAGTGAGGAAGGCAACTATGTAGGAGTGTGTACCGGGAAGTGGGGAAGGTAACTATGTAGGAGTGTGTACCGGGAAGTGGGGAAGGCAGCTGTGTAGGAGTGTGTACCGGGAAGTGGGGAAGGCAGCTGTGTAGAAGTGTATACCGGAAAGTAGAGAAGGCAACTATGTAGGAGTGTGTACCGGGAAGTGGGGAAGGCAGCTATGTAGGAGTGTGTACCGGGAAGTGGGGAAGGCAACTATGTAGGAGTGTGTACCGGGATGTGGGGAAGGCAGCTGTGTAGGAGTGTGTACCGGGAAGTGGGGAAGGCAGCTGTGTAGGAGTGTGTACCGGGAAGTGGGGAAGGTAACTATGTAGGAGTGTGTACCGGGAAGTGGAGAAGGCAGCTGTGTAAGAGTGTGTACCGGGAAGTGAAGAAGGCAGCTATGTAGGAGTGTGTACCGGGAAGTGGAGAAGGCAGCTATGTAGGAGTGTGTACCGGGAAGTGGGGAAGGTAACTATGTAGGAGTGTGTACCGGGAAGTGGGGAAGGTAACTATGTAGGAGTGTGTACCGGGAAGTGTGAATGGCAGCTATGTGGGAGTGGGTGCCGGGAAGTGAGGAAGATAACTGTGTAGGAGTGTGTACCGGGAAGAGGGGAAGGCAGCTATGTAGGAGTGTGTACCGGGAAGTGGGGAAGGCAGCTATGTAGGAGTGTGTACCGGGAAGTGGGGAAGGTAATTATGTAGGAGTGTGTACCGAGAAGTGGGGAAGGTAACTATGTAGGAGTGTGTACCGGGAAGTGAAGAATGCAGCTGAGTAGGAGTGTGTACCGGGAAGTGGGGAAGGAAACTATGTAGGAGTGTCTACCTGGAAGTGGGGAAGGCAGCTGTGTAGGAGTGTGTACCGGGAAGTGAGGAAGGCAGCTATGTAGGAGTGTGTGCCGTGAAGTGGGGAAGGCAGCTGTGTAGGAGTATGTACCGGGAAGTGGGAAAGGTTTCTGTGTAGGAGTGTGTACCGGGAAGTGGGGAAGGCAACTGTGTAGGAGTGTGTACCGGGAAGTGGGGAAGGTAACTATGTAGGAGTGTCTACCTGGAAGTGGGGAAGGCAGCTGTGTAGGAGTGTGTACCGGGAAGTGAGGAAGGCAGCTATGTAGGAGTGTGTACCGGGAAGTGGGGAAGGCAGCTGTGTAGGAGTATGTACCGGGAAGTGGGAAAGGTAACTGTGTAGGAGTGTATACCGGGAAGTGGGGAAGGCAACTGTGTAGGAGTGTGTACCGGGAAGTGGGGAAGGCAGCTATGTAGGAGTGTGCACCGGGAAGTGGGGAAGGTAACTATGTAGGAGTGTGTACCGGAAAATGGGGACGGCAGCTGTGTAGGAGTATGTACCGAGAAGTGGGAAAGGTAACTGTGTAGGAGTTTGTGCCGGGAAGTGGGGAAGGCAACTGTGTAGGAGTGTGTACCGGGAAGTGGGGAAGGCAGCTATGTAGGAGTGTGCGCCGGGAAGTGGGGAAGGTAACTATATAGGAGTTTGTACCCGAAAGTGGGAAAGGCAGCTGTGTAGGAATGTGTACCGGAAAGTGGGGAAGGCAGCTATGTAGGAGTGTGTACCAGGAAGTGGGGAAGGCAACTATGTAGGAGTGTGTACCGGGAAGTGGGGAAGGCAACTATGTCGGAGTGTGTACCGGGAAGTGGGGAAGGCAACTATCTAGGAGTGTGTACATCTAACATACAAGTCAACTCACAAACATGTCATCTAACATACAAGTCAACTCACAAACATGTCATCTAACATACAAGCCAACTCACAAACATGTCATCTAACATGCAAGGCAACTCACAAACATGTCATCTAACATACAAGCCAACTCATAAACATGTCAGTTCTCGACATGCTAACTCTCATCCTTGACAAATCACCCACGCGTCTACTCTGAAACATCACCCACGCGTCTATTGTGACAAATCACACAACGTTTACTCTGACAACTGAATGTCAACTCCAATCTTGACATCTCTAGATGCTAAGCTAATCAGCTGCAGGAGCGTTGTACGAAGGGCGTCTGGCAATATAGACAGGCGGATGACAGATAGAACATGAAATAGTTCTCTCTGGTCTTTATAATGAAATAATGGTTGAAGCAAGACAAACACCGAGACAGAGTGCAAGACACATGGCTAGACAGAGAGCAAGACACAAGGCGAGACAGAGACCAGGAGACGGCGAGGTAGAAACCAAGACAAACATTGAGACAGAGGATAGGAGACAACGAGGTAGAGAGCAGGAGATACAGCGAAACAGATCAGGACGCACAGCGAGACAGAGAGCAGGAAGTAGAGAAGATGAGACAGCGAGACAAAGGGCAGGCAATAAAGAGTATGAGACAGCGAAACAGAGAGCAGGAGACAGAGAGCAAAAGGCATACAGAGAAAGAGAGAGAGAGAGAGAGAGAGAGAGAGAGAGAGAGAGAGAGAGAGAGAGAGAGCAGGACACACAGCGAGAAAGCAGGGCACTCAGCTAGATGGAGGGTAGGAGACAGCGAAACAGAGAGCAGGAGACAGAGAGCAAAAGGCATACAGAGAAAGAGAGAGAGAGAGAGAGAGAGAGAGAGAGAGAGAGAGAGAGAGCAGGACACACAGCGAGAAAGCAGGGTACTCAGCAAAATGGAGGGTAGGAGACAGCGAGACAGAGAGCATGGGGACAGAGAGCATGGGGACAGAGAGCATGGGGACAGAGAGCATGGGGACAGAGAGCATGGGGACAGAGAGCATGGGGACAGAGAGCAGGAGACAGAGAGCAAGAGGCATCCAGAGAAAGAGAGAGAGAAAGAGCAGTGCACTCAGCAAAACAGTGAGTAGTAGTCAACGAGAGAGAGAGAGAGAGAGAGAGAGAGAGAGAGAGAGAGAAAGCAGTAGGCAACCAGAGAAAGAGCATGACACACAGCGAGACAGAGAGCAGGGCACTCAGCAATTCAGAGAGTAGGAGACAGAGAGCAGGTGGCAGCCAGAGCGAGAGAGACAGAGGGAGAGAGAGAGAGCAGGGCACTCAGCAAGACACAGAGCAAGAGACAGAGAGCAGGTGGCAGCCAGAGATAGAGGGAGAGAGAGAGAGAGAGGGAGAGAGAGAACAGGGCACTCAGCAAGTCAGAGAGTAGGAGACAGAGATCAGGTGGCAGCCAGAGAGAGAGAGAGGGAGAGAGAGAGAGAGAGAGCAGGGCACTCAGCAAGACAGAGAGCAGGAGACAGAGAGCAGGTGGCAGCCAGAGAGAGAGGGAGAGAGAGAGGGAGAGAGAGAGGGAGAGAGAGAGGGAGAGAGAGAGAGAGAGCAGGGCACTCAGCAAGACAGAGAGCAGGTGGCAGCCAGAGAGAGAGAGAGAGGGAGACAGAGAGCAGGTGGCAGCCAGAGAGAGAGAGAGAGGGGGAGAGAGATAGGGAGAGAGAGAGCAGGGCACTCAGCAAGTCAGAGAGTAGGAGACAGAGAGCAGGTGGCAGCCAGAGAGCGAGAGAGAGAGAGAGAGACAGAGCAGGGCACTCAGCAAGACACAGAGCAGGAGACAGAGAGCAGGTGGTAGCCAGAGAGCGAGAGAGAGAGCGAGAGAGAGAGAGCAGGGCACTCAGCAAGACACAGAGCAGGAGACATAGAGCAGGTGGCAGCCAGAGAGCGAGAGAGAGAGGGAGAGAGAGAGAGGGAGAGAGAGAGAGGGAGAGAGAGAGGGAGAGAGAGGGAGAGAGAGAAAGCAGTAGGCAACCAGAGAAAGAGCATGACACACAGCGAGACAGAGAGTAGGGCACTCAGCAAGTCAGAGAGTAGGAGACAGAGAGCAGGTGGCAGCCAGAGAGAGAGAGGGAGAGAGAGAGCGGGGCACTCAGCAAGACACAGAGCAAGAGACAGAGAGCAGGTGGCAGCCATAGAGAGAGAGAGAGGGAGAGAGAGGGAGAGAGGGAGAGAGAGGGAAAGAGCAGGGCACTCAGCAAGACAGAGAGCAGGTGGCAGCCAGAGAGCGAGAGAGAGAGAGAGGGAGAGAGAGCAGGGCACTCAGCAAGAGAGAGAGAGAGAGCGGGGCACACAGCAAGACAGAGAGCAGAAGACAGAGAACAGGAGACAAAGAGCAGGAGACAGAGAACACGAGACAGAGAGCAGGAGACAGAGAGCAGGAGACAAAGAGCAGGAGACAGAGAGCAGGAGACAGAGAACAGGAGACAAAGAGCAGGAGACAGAGAACAGGAGACAAAGAGCAGGAGACAGAGAACAGGAGACAAAGAGCAGGAGACAGAGAACAGGAGACAAAGAACAGGAGACAGAGAACAGGAGACACAGAGCAGGAGACAGAGAACAGGAGACAAAGAGCAGGAGACAGAGAACAGGAGACAAAGAGCAGGAGACAGAGAACAGGAGACAAAGAGCAGGAGACAGAGAACAGGAGACAAAGATCAGGAGACAGAGAACAGGAGACAAAGAGCAGGAGACAGAAAGTAGGAGACAGTGCTGCCTTTGCCCGCCCTCTGTTGTATCGACTGCTAGGAAAATACAACACGATAATTAAGGTCAGCATTACCGAATGGATAAGACCGAAGTTTCTTAAACATACGGTGTGCTGATGCCGAGGTCGCGGGTTCAACCCATACACAGGCCAGTTTAACATGTTGACTTCTCGTTCTTGAATTGAGAACGTCAATTGAAAGTATCTCTGAAGCCGGAGTAGGTTGCCTGAAGGCTGGGGACACTGGTAATGGGAAAAGCTAATCCGCACGAACAAATCAGTCCAGTGTACTGGAAGTAGTAACATGTGTATGGACTACGATTAGGTTCAAAGCGAGCGAGCGCAAAAAAGAAAACCACAACAACAACAACAACAACAATAACAACAACAACAACAACAACAACAACAACAACAACACGAAAGTGTATTCTTCGGCGTGTATAAACACGCAAGAAAAGTTAGTTGCTATGTTGAGACGCTGCCCCATCCTTCATTGATTCGTCCAC
Organism: Cepaea hortensis; assembly: GCA_963921405.1. Taxonomy (NCBI): domain Eukaryota; kingdom Metazoa; phylum Mollusca; class Gastropoda; order Stylommatophora; family Helicidae; genus Cepaea; species Cepaea hortensis. The sequence goes on from OY992876.1 coordinate 251,132,885, forward strand.
GAATAACTAAATTATCGGCTACACTAGTGTCGCGGACGACTGACAGAGCATGCTGAGAATCGTGAAGATTGGCGAGATTTGTGCAGAGTGGCATACCTACATTCAGAAATCAATGAAGATTGGCGAGATTTGTGCAGAGTGGCATACCTCCATTCAGAAATCAATGAAGATTGGCAAGATTTGTGCAGAGTGGCATACCTCCATTCAGAAATCAATGAAGATTGGCGAGATTTGTGCAGAGTGGCATACTTCCATTCAGAAATCAATGAAGATTGGCGAGATTTGTGCAGAGTGACATACCTCCAGTCAGAAATCATAAAGATTGGCGAGATTTGTGCAGAGTGACATACCTCCATTCAGACATCAAACAGCAGGAGCCTCCATTGGAGCTTTCCTCCCCAGGACATTCTAGTGTTTTGGGAAACGAATAGGCGGACAGTTTGGCTGGGTTTGCATCGCTGGGCGGAGTATCGGTGCACTCTCTGACAAGGGTTTATGGTTCCGTCGCCCTGCTACTGAGTTGAGCGCGTGGCGCGACACTGTGAGCTGTGAATTTCGTTGGAATGTCCTTACATCTGTCCGCTCTTGTTGTAGCGTGAACTGCATGTTCGAGACGGTGGAGTTCTACCTGTCACTTAGAATTGACTGAATTGCCATTTCCGTTCACGAGTGCATTTTTCTCGGAGACTCCTGGGGGTCGTCGCCGGAGCTACGGCGTTCGTGCTTTGTGCGATGCTTTAATCGGGCCGCCCTGCCGAATCATATGGGATAAATCCCGGGGCAATGAAGTTGATCCTCCCGACTTTTAATGCAGTAATGATCAGTAATGTGGCTGCTGGTTGTCTAGTGACTTCCGCTTTCATCGACGATGAACTGTATTTTTCGTGGAGGACTTTTGTGTTGGCATTCTGACGGCGGCATTATGCACAGTGTACCTGTGCGGGCTGTTGGCTTGTCGAGACTCCTGTCTATTCTACTCTTCACATAGGGCAGTGAGGAGCATTTCGTGTGACATTCACTGGTACAGGAACGGAGCATAATGGGGACGACTCGTTGCCATGATGTTGAAACTGTGACTAACTAACTGACAAACTATCTGAGCTGGTCTCTTTAGGGTCACTTGGATATTGAGGAAGAGCAGATAAATCGCCCTGGACTGGGGAGAACAGTGCGGCAGCGAGCGACCAGATCAACTGCCCGACACTTAGTACTCAGAGGAAAGGCCAGACGGACGTATAGACTGAAGCTAGTGTCACCCGTACTGGTACTCTTCGCTGACTGTTGAAAGTGGGGACGATGCGCGTTTAAGAATGCCATGAGTGTTGTCAAATGGGTTGTTTCTTCATCCCAGCTCATCTCAATGCTATGCTAATTTAAGAAATTACAGCGACTGGAATGACCCTTTAAAATGCATTAGCTTAGCTTATTTTGAACAATTTATAAGTGTATGATGTTTGTTTTAACCCCATGGAATATACGTTCTGTCCACATAGAATATAAACATCTACCCCTGCGGAATATAAATGCTGCCCTGTAAAATATAAATTCTGATCCCGTGAACTATAAATTCGTGCCCCATAGAATATACATTCTTACCTCGTGGAATGAGAAACTAATATGGGACGAGGAAATCTTCACGTTTGTATAAACAGCAGATTACAGAAGGACACAGAGCTTGTTAGGCAGCCATATTTGGGAAGTTAAAATCAATCGCTTTAAGATCATGACAATCTGCTCGGATCTTGCGCGTTCACCATCGGACCCCACACGTGCAGCACTCGGCTAATGGCGAGGGAAATGAGCAGTTTTTGGCGGCTGGCGATCTGGAAGCTAATTTTCCTGCAGTTGAATTCATTTTTCATTGCTCGTGCTTCTCGCGTCCAGTGCTTTGTGTTCTCTGGAGTTAGAAGTAGGGTTCGTAAGGGGGTGTGTGGAGGTGGGGGGGGGGGGAGTGTAGATCAGAACAGATGGGTTTAATTCCGAAGGGATGGATGCTGGGCGTCGAATGTGCGACTCTAGTCACGAAAAATAATAGCACAACATGATGCAGGAAGAAAGACATGGGGAATAATTCCCTGGCGGTTGTGGAAGTGATGGAGAGATCAAACTGGTGGAGGGATTTGTTGATAGGCACCTGTCAGAAACATCAGGTACGGGGGTCAAAGTTGGCCTAGTTATCTTCTTGTCGGGGTTGCCCAGGCGAGGTGTTGACATTCGTGTTGTTTATTCTTCTTGTCATCTTCTTTGTAATCATCATCCTGTGGCTTGTTGCCGTACACTATCCCCAATTAAAATAATAGTCTTTCGAAATGTCTATCTATAACCATCTGTGTATCTATAAGCCACTGTCTTCCTATAAGCCAGTGTCTGTCTATAAGCCACTGTCTACCTATAACCAACTGTCTATCTATAAACCATCGTCTGTCTATAAGCCACTGTCTATCTATAAGCCATTGTCTATCTATAAGCCACTATCTGTACATAAGCCATTGTCTATCTATAACCAACTGTCTATGTAAAAGCCACCGTCTATCTATAAACCACTGTCTATCTTTAAGCCACTGCCTATTTATAAGCCACTGTCTATCTATAAGCCACTGTCTATCTGTAAGCCACTGTCTATCTATAAGCCACTGTCTATCTATAAGCCACTGTCTATCTATAAGCCACTGTCTATCTATAAGCCACTGTCGCTGCCACGCGTACATTAACTATCAAACGACGAATCCATTTACGTTGTGGTCCTCTGCTTCTCCGCTTCCTCAGTATATTTCAGTATATCTCAATATATCTCAGTATATCTCAATATATCTCAGTATATCTCACTATATCTTATTATATCTCAGTATATCACAGTATTTCTCAGTGGGGAATGTGTGTATGGGTGGGGAGATGTGTGTGTGTGAGTGTATGGGTGGGATGTATGTGGGTGGGGGATGTGTGGTTGGGTGTGTGTGTTTGACTGTGTGGTTGGGGGTCTGTGCGTGTGTGGTGGAAGATATGTGGGTTGGTGAATGTTGTTAGGTTATCGGATGAGTGGAGGATGTGTGTGTGTGGGTGGGCAGATGTGTGTAGGTGGGGGATGTGTGGGTGGGTGATGGGTGGGCGTTTGCAATGTATGTGTGCCTGAAGGTGTGTGTGTGGGTGGGTGGGGGATGTGTGTGTGGGAGATGTGTGGTGGGTGGGAGATGTGTGTGTTTTTGGTGAGATGTGTGTAGGTGGGGGATGGGTGGATGGGGGGGGGGGGGCATGTATGTGTGTCTGGGTGTGTGTGTGTGTGGTTGAGTGGGGAAGTGTGGATGGATGGGGATGGGGGTGGGTGGTTGGGGTATGTGTCTCATAACATGGTAATATGCATTGTTTATGTTTACAACATTCATTTGACAATGTTTTGTCCTATGTGAATGTACTATGCATTATTGAAAAACGAAAGATGAGTGATTGGAAGGGCTGAATGTAAGACGGGCCTGCTTGTCCAATTTGTTACCCTTTGAAAATAAAGTTCGTTCGTTCGTTCGTTCGTTCACTATATCTAAGTATATCGCAGTATATCTCACGATACCTCAGGATATTTCAGTATATCTCAGAATATCTCGGGATATCTCAATATGTCTCAGTATATCTCATTATATCTCAGTATATCATAGTATATCACAGTATATACTAGTATCTCGGGGTATCTCAGTATATCCCACTATATCTCAGGATACATGCATTCATAGTTATCTCAGGATGCATGCCTCCATAGTTATCTCATTGTAATGCCTCCATGGTTATCTCAGTGTACATCTCTTCATAGATATTTCAGTATAATGACTTCATAATTATCTCAGGATACATGCTTTCATAGTTATCTCACAGTGCATGCATCAATAGTTATCTTAGAGTACATGCCTTCATAGTTATCGTTTCCAAACAGTCAATGCAGTTCCAACATCTATTATTTTTCTCATTTCGTTTTGTCTTCATTGTCAGTCTTCTTCAGTATTGAGTTCTTGTTGGATAGACTGTTCTCTATGTCATTCCAATGAATTGCTAACACTCTTCAGTAACACTTATATTCAATGGTGCATCAGGTCTTTACAACTGCTTTGTTAACTATAAACACAAAAGCAACAAATAATATGTTGCACGATATATTGCTTGGCATATTTCGCTGCATTTATTTAGGCGCATACTGCAATGTTATACATCATATGAATAAAATAAATAAATAACACTTAAAGTTAAACAATTAAAACACATAGTCACATGTATTGTGCGAATGTGGAACATCTGTTATCCTACCGTAATTTCACATTTAAAATAAACTCTTTCTATTTGCACAAAACCGACTGGAATCGTCAAATTGGTAACGCCTCACTATATTAGAGTAATATTTGGGCAATAAATTCTGCAACATTTGTGGCTTCTGTGTTTACATTCACGAGGCAGTACATTGTTTAGAGTGTCTGTTTTGTTAAATGACCGTGTTTCACACTTTTATGTTGCTACGGACGTACGAATAGTCTCAATTTTCTGCATATGTGAAATCTTAAAAGGTGTAAATTGCCTTAGTTTAAGAGCAATGTCTGTTCTTCTTTAAATGTGTGCCATCACGTTTCGTCAACCGTCAGCAGTGAATGTAGATTTTCTCAACAGCTCCCTTCCCTTGATTTCTCTCCATGAATAATTATGTATGTTGATATATTTCTCTGTTTGGTTGCCATAATTTGTTGTTGTTGTTACATTGAGATATACATTTTTATGTTGTCTCCTCGGTCTTGCCCTGAATTGATTAGTCGGGAGGCGTAGGCGTTCATGTATCTCCACGGATCCCGATCCTATGTATTCTAGATAGTGTCAATCTTCGGTTTTCGTTGCCTTCGGTTTTCTTTGGTTTCGGTTTACGTCGATTTTTTTTCCGCGCAAAATGTGTCTCGGTTTTCGTCTGTTGCCTCGAATTTCGTCGATATGCCCACGTGACCTCGCTGCTAATTTTACGAAAACAAAGGTACCCACGTGTTATTCTGTTCAGTTTGACGTTGTTTTTCGTTGTGTGAGCATCACTTGCTAATAATAAATTACGAGAGCGACATTAAAATTGCTGAGATCGGCCACATGTACGGGAAGTCCCCATCCACGATAAGTTCCATTGTGGCGAAACATAAAGCAATAAAGGAGGCTAATGTAGCGAAAGGGGTGAATGTGCTAACGGAACAGAGATCACAAACAATTAAAGATATCGAATAGTTATTGTTAATTTGGATACATTAAAAACAGTTAGATGGGTATTCTGTCTTCAGTTTTGGATTTTGCCGATTGTTTTCGGACGGATTATAGACGAAAACCGAGGTTTGAATGTATATTACACTGAGAACATTCTTCCCCATTTCTCATTGCTTAATTTTATTTCCTGTTCTTCTCACTATACTTCACATTAGTATTTTAGTCAGATGACTCATTAAACGTATACTATGTTCTCGGTAGCCCGTTGCACCATATTATAGTAAAAGACAGTGTAAAATAAAGACCTTCATTGAATACCGAGAGCTTTAAACCGCCCAGCAGTATTTCTGTGGATCTGTGCATGGCTTTTCTAAAGCACATTATTCCAATCGTCACGATGTTGTCCGACTCCTCGCTTTTGATTACGTGAACAAAGAACATAGTTTGTCTCTTCCTCTAAAAAAAAAAGTCTTAAAAGTGGCACCGGGTTTTATCCCATATGGCCCGGTCTCTTTCCACAGGGTGGCCTGCGGAAAGAGTCACAGAAAGCATCAACACCATAGCTCCAGCGACGACCCCCAGGAATCTCCGAGAAAAATACACTCGTGAATCGAAAGACGTAGCCCGGAATCGAACCCACAAACTTCGGATCGCGAGGCAGACGGCTTGACCCTTTAGCCACGGAGACTCCCATTCTCTTTCTTAAGTTGTATAACTGTTCTGTTGTCATGAGGCTTATCCTGGCGATCGGTGCGCAGTTACCCCTTCCGCCCAAAGCATTATCTGTATTCGTCTGAGAAACCACATCCCCGTTGCATCCAAGATCTTCTTCAGCTGGTCGTTCACATTGCAAGATCTGCTGCCATACAGCAGAACGTCGTCCATATAGTGATAACAACATCAGTCGCAAAACAAGCACGGCAGGAGGCTTCTGGTCGTCAGATGTTCCCCCTCCCCTTTCTAAGAATGTTTAAGATCTTTATATTCCTGACACTCTCTGGGGTCACCATGGTTACATCTTGAGAACATTAATGCCATTTATATCTTTAGAACATTAATGCCATTTACATATTGAGAACAGTATTGCCATTTATTTCTTGAGAACAATAATGCTATTTACATCTTGAGAACTGTAATGCCATTTACATCTTGTGAAAAGCAATGTCATTTACATCTTGAGAACATTAATGCCATGTACATCTTAAGAACATTAATTCCATTTACATCTTGAGAACATTAATACTGTTTACGTAATGAAAACAGTGCCATTTAAATCTTGAGAACATTAATACCATTTATATCCTGAGAACCGTAATGCTCCCTACATCTTGCGAACTTTAACAGAAAGATGTTGATATGAACAGAGATCTATATGTGTGCTTTATTCACCACACTCAGGCATTAGATAAGATGAAACCCGCGTTGGTCCACCCCCAGATACGGCGCTCTCTGCCTGACAGTCAATGCTAGTGAGCTAGTGACTTGTTGTATACCACACTTTTCACTTTCTTGACTGCAAAGTTTGCGTGGGCTATTATCCTCTTAACCTCTTTCTCGAATCAGCAACCTGATATTATGATTGCCCCTAGGTGTCTGGAATTTATTGACATAGTTAAACATTTTCCGTTCCATTCTAATATCACATTCCTTTCCATTGCAATATCATATTTCGATGTCATTGGTTTCTTTAATATAAACATTGCTTCTGTTTTCTTGATATTCAAGGAAAGATCTGTGTTTGTCACTCTCCAATACTGCTATCATTGTTTAACAGAAGTTTGCTTGTCACTCACTTTTACTACTGCACTTGTTTGATAGAAGGTACAGATCTTTGTCTGTCACTAATTTCTATTTCTTCCTGACAACAAAGGAGTTATGATTATTTTATGGTGTGTGTATGTTTGTTTTTGTTTCTTTAAAAATATTTTTGTGTTGTTCAGTTCTTGAAAAAAGATTCTTAGAATCGAAACGTTGGTTCTCCTTTGTGTCCTATAAAACTTATTTTTTTAAAAAATATTATTACTTCATTACTATATATTTATTGATTGTTTCTGATTTTGGATTATTCTCATTCTGTTTTCACCTGTCCGTGTGGAGTCCATTGTAAGGTATGTACGCTGTGTCTGTGTTAGCATGTCTCTTCTTTTCGCAGGAGCTAAATATACCTAATTGTTTGCAATCCATATTGTTATATCCTTCTGCAGCCCTGCTTCTTTTCTTTTGTTGCATAACGAGTCTAGACACGGCGGCCGAGGGTTGCTTGAGGATTGGGTTATCATTCACCGTAAGCACAGATCAATGAATGGTAGGTTCAAGGACAGTACAGATTCAAATATTCCCTGTCTGGCACCTGGCCGTCCTGACATACAGTAGTTTGTTACATCGTGCTTCAAAACAAGGAAGAATAATCTCTCCATAGCACACATCTGGGCTGAATTGTAGAGACCACGTGTTGCCAATGCAGCATGATCCCTCTCTCGGCCTGTCTAGCTTACTCCAGAGAAAAGGTAACACCGATACGTCTGGGACAAGACAAGCTGCAGAAGCTGCCGGATCAGTAAAGCAATGCTCTATCCGTCAATCTTTAGGATCTTCTATCCTGGACCATTTGCCGATCAAGGCTTAGGGTCTGGACTGCCCTGCCAGTCATTAAGTCTTTAGGTTGCATTGCCTGGCTCGAAGATAAGGCACGTACCCTCCCAATTGCGCTCCTCCGCCTGAAACTGTTGGCACAATGTGGGATGTCGGGTTTAGTGAGCTTCGACAACATTCGGCACTAACAGAAAGCAGGTATGACCGTCTACTATTATACGGTAGCTCAGTCATATCTGACTCATACCTGACTGCCATAAGGTAGCTCAGTCACATTTGCCTCAGACTTGACTAAACATATCCCCTCTATGATTAAACATCCGTTTACTCTTTTTATGGCGTATTTAGGGATATAATGATAGCACCATATTTTGTATAAACAAATGGCTAATGTAACCCCATGAAAACATATCTATCACAATAAGTGCATCATCGCGCGCACTGAAAAGTTGTCTGGCCTGTTTTTCTGTATGAACGCAAATGTTCGGCACTGAACAGTGCAATGGTAAATAAACTGTAAGCAGTATAGATGTGGTTTTATAGATGCATTTTGAGAATATAATTTGAAGCCGTGGTGAGGAACGTCAGGCCCCAGGCCCTATACAGCTCGCGAAATAATTTCTTCTGGTCCTACCAAGGCAACCGTAGTCGGGCGCGAAATTCAATCAACCTTGGAGCGTTTTACATAGGCACATAAGATCATATTTAGTGAATTATAATAATGACGTATATTTTGAGGGACAATCAAGTAACTTCCGTTATGATGGGATAGACAGACAGGCAGGCAGTGTTCACTTTGAGAAAGTTGTAATACACTGAGAGCAGCGATCAAAGCAAAATAATGGCGTCGCTGGTGACACAAACCCACTAGATAGTTATAAAACTTAACTGATGTGACAGCCTATAAACGGCGAAGACAAAGACCAGAAAAGTTGATGCAGCGTATCGATCTTTCCAAGAGAAATGGACAAATGATTATTTTGTTGTTGAAGTCGAATGCAAACCTGTGTACCTAGTATGTGGCAGGGCAGGGACCCAAACAGCTTCTCGGCTCCCTGCTTCCATGCGTGAAATTATTTGAAGTTAAATTACAGCTGTGGTAAGTGCAGCTCAAAGGAATAACATGGTGCATTTCCCCACTCTAGGAGGGCACAAGCCTTCTACGGCATGTGAACACGTTGATGAATGTGGGAACTAATTGAGGCATTCATTGTGGCTCATTGTGGAACCGGTGGATGTGCCTGATAACCTACAACACGGAATCATGTAGCTGTAAAGCGACGATGAGCTGAAAGCTATGTACCACAGCCACCCGCTACTTTAGTTCTATAAACGCAATGGTGACTTTCCCATTTTGAGGATTCGTGCACTGAAATAATCATCTGTGACTGAAACAACTTACTGCAGCGAACAGTCCTTTTCAAAACTGACCATCGCAAAGAGTCGACTGTGATCCAGACTAACCGATGCGAACCTGGAAAATCAATTGCGAGTAGCTAACACCACACGTCTGACCAAAGAGAAGCAGTTCCAGTCATCACATTAGGGGCGAGTCAATGACATGTTTGACCAAATAAGAACGCTACCTTTTAAGTTTAATTTTATTTTTATTATTACGGTTTGTTCTGCGTTGAACCCCTACTTCGGCAATATCACTTGAGCAAATCTTAAGTTTAAGATCAATCGTACTTACGCATTCACCCATACTGACATCCTCTTACACTGATTATCTGTAAGGCCCAAATGATGTTATACATATCCAAATGGGCCTTGGCAGATACGAAGGTCCCACTACCTTGGTGTACAATGAAGAAGACAAATGTTGAAGTACTGAGCGATATCTGGCGTGACATCATAAGCTAAAGGCAAATGAAAGTTAATGGAAACAGAACAGATGTACAGGGCAAGTTAGCCTTACGTGTGAACACGCTAGACAAGAGAATTAGAAGCAGACAGAACGATGGCTACGTAAGGCTTGCAGAGACGGGCAACTAATATTCATCATGTAGAAACACAAACACGTCCCGAAGCAGTCTCGTGTTATGGGCCAATGATGGGATAGCACCTTCTCATTGTGTATGTCTGAATGCACGAGGGGATACGTGGACGACCAGTATTTCCCTGACTTTCGCAGAAGACGAGCCCGGGCGTCGAGCCTCCGTCCGACACTGTTCATGACAGTTTTAGTACAGTTCGCTATCAACTTCGATGATTCAATGGCTCTAATGACGTAAGCTTCATTACAATATGACGTCAGACGGGACTGGCGTGTGATGGATACCGATGTTTGAACCGGATCGGAGGGGTGAAGAAGAAGAAGAAGAAGAAGAAGAAAAAGAAGAAGGAGAAGAAGAAGAAGAACAGTTAGTTAAATAGTTAGTTAGTTAGTTAGTTAGTTAGTTAATTAGTTAGTTAGTTAGTTAGTTAGTTAGTTAGTTAGTTAGTTAGTTAGTTGTGATATCATGCTTGTACTCCGGACATATCCATAGGTTCTGATAATCCCCCTCCTTTTTATTTTCTAAACCCCCCCCCCCCCCCCTCTCTCAATATATGCATCAGTGACCAGCGGCTACTCGTTTCAGTTCTGGGTTGGTTGAAGAGACCTTTCATTCTCCCTATGTACCTCTCGTGTCTGGTCGTGATAATTCTAACTTCCAAGCCTCTCATTCTAGAAAACGATGTGGATTCACTGGCATCAAAGACCTCCGCTCTCGACATCTCTCAAAAGGCGTTAATAACATCGGTACGATCCATGGGCTGGTCATCTACAGGAGATGCAGAGCCATCAAGGTTATCAGCTTGTTCATTTCCCTCAATTCCCGCATGTCCCGGAAGAAAGATGAATAAAAGGAATAATGCATCGTCATACATGCATTATTGTATGGCTAAATATGTATTATTGCTGAAAAAAAATTGCCTAGAAAATCAAACTGAGGTCGATGGCAGTGCCCTGCAAAAGTTATGGACCAGTTTTAAAAAAAATATGTATTATTATATCAACACCAATTATATGTTACCAAATTGGGGATACATACATTAATATTTCGTCAAACGTGTATGATGAAATCGACATGCATGTGTTAATTATGTTAGTATATAACAATTATTGTATTGTGCCAGTGACAGTGCATCAATGCCATGTTGGCGTTATGTGTATTCCTTCTTCAGATACCATTACGATCAAATCAATATCGGATGATTTCTTCACCCCAATTCTTTACGTCAAATTGTCTGTTTAACGTTCTACAACGAAAGCAAAATATCATTATGTTTTTATTATTGTGCACAATTTGCAGCCAAATATTTAATTTTCCACTCGCAAATGACTTGCCACTGGCTCATTGAAGTATAATTAAGTAGAGCGGTTTATTTCACATTTTAATTGATCCATTACCTCCACTAAATCATCACCCTCCAGTCGAAGGCACACAGTGCTTTTGCATTTCCATCCACGTTCTCTTTTTAGTCCTTGATTGCTTCTGGTTTTTAGTCATCTGACGTTTTGTCTTAAGTTAACTTTCATTCGCACGTCATCTTGTATTGTGTAGTCATAATTCACTCTGTCGCGTAGCATGTCATCTTGTATTGTGTTGTTATTATTCAATCTGTCACATATCATGTCATTGTGCATTATGTTGTTATTATTCATTCTGTCACATGGCATGTCATCTTGTCCAGTGATGTCATTATTCATTCTGTCACATCACATCAGTAAAATTAGAAATGCAGAGTATAAACTATTGATTGCAGAGAATGAGCAGGATCTGCAATATTTAGTAGATGGGGTAGTTGCACACAGTGAGCAACTAGGGTTGGAATTAAATTGTAAGAAGACATAGAATATGGTCGTAACTAAGAAGAACGAATTTCCACAGTGTAATGTACAGGAAATGGCAAACTACTGAGCGTAATCTTACCTAGAAATGAACAGACAGCTGAAAGATGCTGCTGTTGACAGCGATGTCCTGTAAAGGATATGCAACAACAAAAAATGTACAGGTAAATGGTAATACCCTTAAACAAGTAAATTGGTACAATTGTCTCGGAATAGTCATAACATTTGTTGGGATATGCATTTTAGAAGATTAGAACTAGGATCGCTGTCGCGAAGGTAGCGGTTTGCAAGATGAAAAACATATTGACCAATAAAACGATGTCAGTTGCAGCGAGAAACAGAGTGTTGAGGTGTTACATATAACCTGTAATTTTGTATGGATATGAAACGTGGACACAGAGGAGACAAGCTGAAAAAACATGTAATGGCAGTGAGGATGTAGTTTCTGAGGAAAATGCAAAGAATAACATGGATAGACAGAAAGACCAATGGGCAAGTCCTACAAAAAGCAAATAAGAACCGTAAACTGATGATAGAAATTAAAAGTAGACAGTCATAATTTTTGGACACATTATAAGAAATAAATTAGAGAACTTGATGACAACTGGCAAGATTGAGGGAAACAGAATAAGAGAAAGTCAGAGAAGTAAATATATAGAAAGCTTAGCCATGTGGCATGGTCTAAACAAGAATACGACTCATGTGATCGTACCAGATGTTGAAGCAAGACCACCCACGCTTATCAGAATGGCACATGATGATGATCGACTACTATTGTCTTTCAATGTACGTCTGTAATTAATGCTATTATTTCATTGTGCGTCTGTAAATAATAATAGTGTCGTTTCATTGTATTCACCTTGTTCCTCTCGTTTTCGAGGTGAAGCATAAACAGCGGGATAGTGTCGGTTTATGATCTTCGTGTAACGATATTACCATGGACTCTGTCCATCGTTTACGTGACCGGTCACCTTTTCTGCTTCCATTTGATCTCTACATCATTGCTTGTTGTGGTATACTGTTAGATGTTAATCTAGTTACATGGCCAAACCATTTTACTTCCTTCTTCTGATATAATCTATCGCTGCTATAACCTCTACTTTAGTCCTGATTTCTTTATTTCTGATTCCCTCCTTTCTTGATACATTGAGCATTCTTCTCAGGAATCGCATTTCAGTTGTTGTAATGTTTCTTTGCTCTTTTTCTGTCATTGTCCAAGTTTATGATTGGTAGCATAAAATTGGGTGGAAGATTGTGTTTAGAGTGCTTTCTTAGTAACTATTGATACGAATTTTTTTCTTTAGTAGTGGTACCATTTAGCAATGAGTTGGTTTGCCTTATTGCATCTATTGTCAATCACCTCTTCTGATTTGCCATTTGATGGTATTATACTCCCTAAGTACTTAAAGCTCTTTAAATGTTTCAGAGGATGTTATTTTAGATGAATCTTTGTTGTGTTTTCTTCTTTGGTTATAGTCATTACCTCTGTTTTACTCTTGCTAACAAATGTTATGTTCCTTACTCAGTTTGTTTAGACTTTTCATGTGGTCTTGTAATTCTACTTTCGATTTTGCTATTATTGCTTATTCGTCTGCAAATAGGAGTTCTTTAATTGTGTAATTTGCCGTTGGTTCTTCTTCTGTGTTCTGTTCGTCATATGGTGTTGTTGCGGTCTTAGTTTGGCTGGTTTCTTTACATATGTTGTCAATATAGGTTATGAACAAGGACGAGGACAGGACACAACATTGTCGTACTCCGGATCTTATGGTGAAGGGTTCTGCGTGTCCTCAATTTATAAGCATACACTGTTGTTGTATACGATTCTACATAAGTTTCTTAGATGTGTACTGACTTCATATCATTTGAGGAATTCCCATAGCTTGTTTCTACTCTATAAAATGGCTTTTCTTGGTCGACAAAGACTCAGTAGAGTGTTTCATTAAATTCGAATGATTTTTCTATAAGTTGTCTAAGAGTAAAGATGGCATCTTTGCATCCTTTGTTTTTCCTAAATCCAAGTTGTGTTTCGCTTAACATGGGTTCTGTTGTATGTAAAGTGTCTCAAAAATGTTGCAAACTATTTTTCCAGAATGACTGAAAAAAAGGGTAATGCCTCTGTATTGTGTGCAGTCTCTTTTGCTGCTTTTATTTCAACTTGAGATAATTCCCCAGTCTTGTGGTGTCTGTTGTTCTACCCAAATATTGTTAAATAGTATATATAACCATGCTGTTCCTACTTCTCTTGCTGATTTAATTTGTTCATCTGGTATTTCGTCTTGTCCCGGTGATTTATCCAATGGAGCTAATGTGACGGCTTCTTCAATTTCTTCTTTTAGTATGTCTGGTTCTAGATCTTAGATGGCATCTGTGTTAATTTATTGGATTCCTATGATTTCTGATGGACTGTTGATAAATTGTTTGAATTGATGACACATATTTTTTTAGGATTTGTTTTTCTTCACTTATTAGTTCTCCTCTTTCGCTGTTAATTATTTCAGTTTTCATTGCACGTCTGTAATTAATCACGTTGTCTTTCATTATACGTATGCAACTAATACCGCTGTATTTCATTGTACATCTGTAACTAATACTGCTGTATTTCATTAAATGTTGTAACTAATATTACTGTCTTCTTTATTCGACTGTAAATAATATTAACGTCTTTCGTTAGATGCCCCTACCTTGTATTGTTGTCTTTCTTTACACGGCTGTAACTAAAAGCGTTGATTTTATTTTACGACACACACGTACCTGCTAGTCTTGACATTAATAGTGTGTAACTGATAGAACTGTGTTTCCTTTTCTTTTCTTGCACTCGCTCGCTTTGACCTCAAGCGTAGTCCATAATACAACTTCTAATAGTGCTGGACTGAACTTTGCGTGTGAATAAGCTTTGCCCATTAACAGTGTCCTTCGCCATCAGGCGAACCTGCTCCGACTTCAGCGGTACTTATAATTTACGTACCCAAGTCAAGGACGGAGGTCAACATTTTAGTCCAACTGTCCGGTGTAGGGGTTGAACCTCTTACCTCGGCACCAGCACGCCGGATGTTTAAGAGCAATACTAGTGTTGACATTCATACTGTGCAGCTGATAAAATTGTCTTTCACTATGTTAACTTTATTTAACATGACGTTGCTCTCGATCTTGCATTTATTGGCTGTTTATGAGCTACTAGACTATTGTTACATTAAGTAGTTTGGCATTGATTTCCGAACAGCAGACTCTCTTACTATGGAAATCAACGCAAAGCGAACCCCCGCCAACTCATTATTCGGCTCGGTGTGTCAAGGGAATTGTGAAATTCGCTTACTGTCCTGATTCTACAGTGCCCGCAAGCGATCAAAGACATATATATATATATATATATATATATATATATATATATATATATATATATATATATATATATATATATATATATATATATATATATATACTAGCTGACCCGGCCCGGCTTCGCCCATGCCCTGGTGGTGATCTATCTATCTATCTATCTATCTATCTATCTATCTATCTATCTGTCTGTCTGTCTGTCTGTCTGTCTGCTTTGTCTGTCTGTATGTCTGTCTGTCTGTCTGTCTGCCCGGCCCGGCTTTGCTCAGCTCCTGGTGGAGAGCATCTAATTTAATTCATATAAGTAGTCATATAAGCTCCCATATAAGCTCAGAAGAACTGTCTGTCTGTCTGTCTGTCTGTCTGTCTGTCTGTCTATCTATCTATCTATCTATCTATCTATCTATCTATCTATCTATCTATCTATCTATCTATCTATCTATCTATCTATAGATCTATCTGTCTGTCTGTCTGTCTGCTTTGTCTGTCTGTATGTCTGTCTGTCTGTCTGTCTGACCCGGCCCGGCTTTGCCCAGCTCCTGGTGGAGAGCTTCTAATTTAATTCATATAAGTAGTCATATAAGCTCCCTTTCCCGACTATCTGTCTGTCTATCTGTCTGTCTGTCTGACCTGGCCCGGCTTCACCCAGTCCCTGGTGGGGGGCATCTAATTTAATTCATATAAGTAGTCATATAAGCTCCCGTTCCCGACTATCTATCTATCTATCTATCTATCTATCTATCTATCTATCTATCTATCTATCTATCTATCTATCTATCTATCTATCTATCTATCTATCTATCTATCTATCTATCTATCTATCTATCTATCTATCTATCTATCTATCTATCTATCTATCTATCTATCTATCTATCTATCTATCTATCTATCTATCTATCTATCTATCTATCTATCTATCTATCTGTCTGTCTGTCTGTCTGTCTGTCTGTCTGTCTGTCTGTCTGTCTGTCTGTCTGTCTGTCTGTCTGTCTGTCTGTTTATCTGTCTGTCTGTCTGTCTGTCTTTCTGTCTGTCTGTCTGTCTGTCTGTCTGTCTGACCAGGCCCGGCTTCGCCCAGCCCCTGATGGGGTGCATCTCATTTAATTCATATAAGTAGTCATATAAGCTCCCGTTCCCGACTATCTATCTATCTATCTATCTATCTATCTATCTATCTATCTATCTATCTATCTATCTATCTATCTATCTATCTATCTATCTATCTATCTATCTATCTATCTATCTATCTATCTATCTATCTATCTATCTATCTATCTATCTATCTATCTATCTATCTATCTATCTATCTATCTATCTATCTGTCTGTCTGTCTGTCTGTCTGTCTGTCTGTCTGTCTGTCTGTCTGTCTGTCTGTCTGTCTGTCTGTCTGTCTTTCTGTCTGTCTGTCTGTCTGTCTGTTTATCTGTCTGTCTGTCTGACCAGGCCCGGCTTCGCCCAGCCCCTGATGGGGTGCATCTCATTTAATTCATATAAGTAGTCATATAAGCTCCCGTTCCCGACTATCTATCTATCTATCTATCTATCTATCTATCTATCTATCTATCTATCTATCTATCTATCTATCTATCTATCTATCTATCTATCTATCTATCTATCTATCTATCTATCTATCTATCTATCTATCTATCTATCTATCTATCTATCCGTCTGTCTGTCTGTCTGTCTGTCTGTCTGTCTGTCTGTCTGTCTGACCAGGCTCGGCTTCGCCCAGCCCCTGATAGGGTGCATCTCATTTAATTCATATAAGTAGTCATATAAGTTCCCGTTCCCGACTGTCTGTCTGTCTGACGACCCGGCCCGGCTGTCTGTCTATCTATCTATCTATCTATCTATCTATCTATCTATCTATCTATCTATCTATCTATCTATCTATCTATCTATCTATCTATCTATCTATCTATCTATCTATCTATCTATCTATCTATCTATTTATCTATCTATCTATCTATCTATCTATATATCTATCTATCTATCCGACCAACCGACTGACCGACCGACCGACCTATCTATAGCCAGGGGACTTAACCTAAGATATAGCAATGCTACTAAAAGTTATGTCCCTTTATGTATTTTGTCTTATGTTAAGTCATGTAATTTAATTATTAAATGTTAATAAGTAAATATATTATGCTACACTAAAAAAAAAACTATGACACTTGGTTGAAAGGGAATGAAAGGAAGACGTGTAGAAATTTTCATCTCAATCGGATGGACCGCTATCGAACGCATCCAATATATCCCCAACCACAAACCCACATACATGCATTATGTTTTATATATATATATATATATATATATATATATATATATATATATATATATATATATATATATATATATATATATGTCAAAGACTGAAGGAGGAGGCAGGAAGCCTGCCTCATGATAGAACACCACCGGGACGTGGGGTCAACCTCAGATTGAGTAGAGGGAACAGAGTGCCCGGGATTAGGGCAGGATAGATGATAGAAAAAGGGGGACTATTAACTAGTCCTCACACGAAGGCGTTGACCAGATAGTTAGCACTACTGGTCACGACAGAATCACGCCTGCGTGATAGCAACGATTAGCACTCAAACCAAAGCCAGCTAATAGAAGCGTGCTAACTGACCTAGCACGCAAAGAGCCGAAGGGCGTATGAAGGTCCTTCCGCGTGGCGTGTAGCGACGCGAGTGAAGCAAGTCAGACTGGGGACTGACTCTGTAGTGTTCACATCGTATAGAATAGATATGTGTTTTCATATAGCCTAGTAGATAGAGATTAGCTATAGGGTAGGAAAACTAGTGATAGAGAATATTGTGACTTTATGTGTGATTAGATAGCGACTGTTTTTGCAATTGTAAAGAGCCAACGGCAATAAAATGTACCATTTCATTCCTCGCACACGACTTGCAAGTTTCTTGTAGGGTGTGGGAGAAGTAATCCGATGATGCCTGAAACATGAGTTGTTGACAGGCAATAGGATTAAATGTGGTGTCAGAAGTGCCGCTTGAACCTGAGTTCAAGCTATAACACTTACCCACGGCTCTATACTAGGGTTACAGATAGGATATTACAAAGATTAAATGTTTAATTTGTGTCAGTGACTATGACGTGTGCAGACTAGATCGAGTTGCCGGCAGAATTGTGCCTATCGTGATGAAATAATGTTTCTTTGTGCTTATTAGAATGTTATATATTTAAATAATGTGTTTTTCAAAGTTGTAAGTATGCATATTATGTTCTTCTTTCATTTATTTATGTAATTATTTATTTGTTTTTGAATAATTGTCACAAATGATTCATGGCGGAGCAATACAAAGGTCAGCGACAGTATTGATTTTTGCAAGCTAAAAATAGCGCTGCGCCTGTGACGTGGCACGATTGACAAACAGTTGGGCCTCGCCATTTGCAATCAGCATTGCAGTGTTTACATACTGGCAAGCTGCTGCCTGCCTGAATCTTTACGATATATTAACTATTATTTGTTTATTTAAGTTAAAGAATGAATATATTTATTTATTTACACATTATTATTATATTTATATTTATTTAAAAGCAGTTATTGATTTTTTTTTTCGTATTTTTCTATTTGTTTACCGTCACGAGGGCACTACTTTCGGCTATGCAAATTAGATTTGGCCTGCACCATACTTCCATAGATTAAACTAGGTTAGTAACGAAAGACATATTACTGTAGAACGAAGACAGGACAGTGACAATAAATATTAATTAATCGATGTTCTGTTTGTTCGTGGGCATGTCTGTGTCATTGTACCAGTTTGTCAAAAATCTATTTTTCGTTTACGAGTTGTTAATTGTTGCTGCTCTGTAAAACAGGGCGAACAACAGCTGAGTGATAACGTGAGTGTGTGCCAATGTGCCAAACGAGGTGACCTGAGTAGAAAACTCGTGTGTATTCCGGGGTGCCAAACAACGGGACCGGTGTTGCTGACGTGTTGTTCCTTGTTCTAGGGAACATTAAGTTGAGTAAAACCTACGTTTTTGGCATGCATTGTGATTAATAGTGCATCTCTTTTTCAGCGTGTATTGTATGAACAGACTTTGTGCTCTAATTTTTTGGAGAATACAATTCTCCAGATTGTAAACAAAGAGTACAATTTGTGGTGCTCAGATATTAAATAACATAGCATATCAAAGAATAATAACTAATTGAAGCAGTCAGTTAAAGTCAACGCGAGCCAATTCCCCAACAACATGGCTACTCTAGCTGACTTCATTAAAGCTGGCAAAGAATTGCAATACACAGGTAAAGAGCTAGAACAATATGCCGATAAGAAATTTAAAGAAGCAAAAGATGCTGAGAGAACTGAACGGGAACGAAAAGAAAATGCAGATAGAGATGAACGCGCTCGAGAAAGAGAGCATCAAAAAGAATTAACACAACTAGCTGAGATAACAAAACAAAAACAACTAGAACATGATAAGGAAATTAAGCAACAACAGTTACAACAAGATAAGGAAATTAAACAGAAAGAACTAGAATTAAAACAGAAGACATTAGATCAGGAGAGAGAATTAAAGCAAAAAGAAATAGATGAAATGGCAAGAGTTAAGGAAAAACAAATACAAGTAGAATCAGAGACACAGTTAAAGATGAAAGAGATGGATGTAGACTCACACGCAGAGATCTCTGCCACTAAACTTAAAAGTCAACAAGAAGAAAATAAGTTCAACAAATACAAAAATATTATCAAAGCATATTGTAAAGAGGATTCAATATCTGCCTGGACTGAAAATGTCGAGTATCAGTTTAAATATCACCAAGTTCCTTTAGAGATGTGGGCTATGATTTATATGAAGAACCTGAGTGGTGAGCCCCTTAAAGTAAAAGAATCTATACCAACCGATCTTAGATCTGACTACCAATACATCCGTGATAGGATTATGCAACACTTTTTACTTGATGCCCCTGGGTATCAGATTCAGTTCTCAAATTTAAAACCTAAACCTACTGAGACTTTCATTGACTACGTCTCAAATGTTCAAAGTGTACTAAATAGGTGGCTTAAAGCAGCTAACATAGGAAAAGACTTTGATAGATTGAAAAATTTAATAACTATGGATAAGGTAATATCCACGATACCATCCGCTTTTGCTAAATTTTTGCAGCAGTCAGACATTGAAACCATAGAACAGTTTGAAAAGAAAGGGTCGGCATATTTTTCTTCAAACAGAAATATTTTTAAAACTTCAAATGACTCTGAAATAGTTTCTTTTGTAAAAGATCAATCTAAAAACTATCAGAGCAATAGAAAACCATTTAATAAATTTGACAAGAAAGATAGAAAAGTGTCAAAATGTATCCACTGTCAACTTTTACATGACACTGATTCAATGTGTGACAAATCGCCGAGTTATCCGGCACATTTGGAAAATGTTATTAAGAAGCAACAGAACAAAAGATCTGCATACCGGCGGGCCATTAAATGTTTTTTTTTGTTCCAGCTACGGCCATTATTCAAACAAGTGCCTAGGCCGCCAACGTATGAAAGCCAACAATGCTATTTTACCTGATACATCTTCTAATAGTGGTAGTGAGACTGCGTGTGATGTTGAAAATGAATTACCTGTTAACCAAACGGAAGAGGTGTGTTGTGTAAACGATATGTTGAGTTTTGACAGTTGTGAGCGATGTCACCAGTTTCATGCTGACGGAAAATTAGAATGTGGACATACAGTTCCATGCTCATCTGAGAGTGTGAATGCAGCCTTAGCCTCCAGAGGCAATTTAGAGTTCCACAATGCAATGGTCAATGATAGACCATGCCAATGTTTGCTAGACAGCGGTAGTACCCTTATTGGTCTCAGAAAGGAACTGGTGAGTCAAGAGGATTATACAGGTGACTCTGTCAAATGCCGAACCTTTTCGGGTAACATTGAAATTTACCCTTTGGCCAATGCCTGTATTAACACTCCTTTCCTTTCGGGTACATTTACTTGTGCTATACTTGACAACCCTTGTACTGATCTAATTCTGGGTTGCTTACCCCAGCTAAAACAATGTACTAGCGATGAAATAACTGCATGGAACCAACTGAATGCAGTTAATGCAACAACCAGAGCAGACACTATAAAACATCAAGACACGCTTCAAGATGGGAGACTACTGGTGCTTTCTCCATCTAGCACTGATGATATCAACAGACAAAAAGTCATAGAACAGCAGAAAGCTGATCCTAGTTTGTCTCCTTATTTAAAATTATTGAAAGAACGAGCTAAGGTTACAAAGAACGCATCAGGGTTCTTCAGATTAAATAGTGGCATTCTTACTAAACATTATACTACTGGTAACCATAACATTCAGCAAACGGTGTTACCTGTACAACATCGCATAACTGTGCTAAAGAGTGCACATGAGTCACCGTTTGCTGGCCATCTTGCATATGACAAAACCAGGGCCAGAATTCAGGCTAATTTTTATTGGCCAGGTTTTTGCAATGATATTAAATTATTTTGTCGTTCGTGTAATGTCTGTCAACAGTTAGTACGAAAGGGTAAACATGTTACAGCTGAAGTACAACCTTCTACACTGGCTTCTAGGCCATTTGAGAGTGTGGCGGTAGATATTGTTGGACCCCTGAATCAGGTGTCCAGCAAAGGAAATCGCTTCATATCAACGATGGTCGACCTATGTACAAGGCCAACAAAGGGGCGAGAACAATTGAACTTGAACCAGATCAAGACATACTTCTCTTGCTTCCTGACAAACGAAATTTATTATTGACTTCATGGCAAGGGCCATTCAAGGTGGTACATAAAATTTCAGATGTTGACTATGAAATATCAATAAACGGAAACTTAAAGATATTCCATGTCAACATGTTGAAACCTTACTATTCACGACAAGAGACAGAAGTAGAGACAGACGAACACAGTGCACCCACACCAAGTGATCAGACGACAGACATACACAACGCAACTACACTAGTTAGCGAGACTGGCATATCCGACGAGCATACACTTAGCGAGAATACAGAATACACACTTATCACCACCACCGTACTGAATCAGGTAGACGACGACGGAATGGAACTACCAGTTCCTATTGTAGACAAGACTGCTACATTAGATAGCATACATATAGAACAGGGACTAACAGACAGTCAACGACGACAATTAGTAGAATTAGTGACGGAATACAAAGACATATTCTCTGACATTCCAGGTAGGACGGACAGAATCGAACACTCCATTCTTCTTACGGACTCTAAGCCTATTAAATGCAGGCCGTACTCAATCCCACTAAGCTATAGGGAAAATCTAAATAAGGAAATTCTGAATTTAGAGGCTAGTGGGATCATCCAGAAATCCACCTCGGAGTACTCTTTTCCAATTGTTCTAGTTAAGAAGAAAGATTCTACAATTCGTTTGTGCGTGGACTATCGAAAGCTCAACAACGTCACCAAGATCGACGCAGAGCCAATTCCTTCCTGCGAAGATCTTATTCTTGACATGTCCACCTCCAAAATCTTTTCTAAATTAGATCTCACTAAGGGATATTGGCAAGTCCCTATGCAGTCTCAATCCATCCATCTTACTGCTTTCTCAACACCTTTAGGACTATACGAGTGGCGTTTTCTTCCTTTCGGACTTCGAAACGCTCCTGCCACTTTCGTACGCTTAACTAGAGATCTACTTCATGGAGTGACGAATACAGTGACCTATATAGATGATATATGTGTCCATACTGATGACTGGACAACACACCTACTGAAACTGAGACATGTCTTTAATAGGTTGCGACTCTTCGGGCTCACTGTCAAACCGAGCAAAGTCGAATTGGGCCTAAAAGAAATTGAGTTTTTGGGTCATGTCATTTCTCAAGGTCAACTAAAGACTGACCAGAAAATTATTACCAAAATTATGAATCTGACCATGCCTACCACCAAGAAACAGGTCAGAAGCCTTTTGGGGTTAGTGAATTACTATAGTAAATTTATTCCAAATTTAGCGGAGATTACAAGTGTATTTTCCAATGTTTTAAAAGCTTCTGTAAAATTGGATGTCAAAGATGCATTATTAATTTCTGCATTGTCAAAATTGAAAATTTTGTTTAGTAATGTTCCAATCCTCCGCTTGCCTAATCCGAGGCTCGTTTATTATCTTAGGACAGATGCCAGCAGGATCTCCATCGCTGCAGTACTAGGCCAATTTTATGAGGGCATCTTCCATCCGATTTGCTACGTGAGCCGTAAGATCACACCCACCGAGTCCAGATATTCCATATCCGAGTTGGAAGCCTTAAGCGTCATCTATGCGGTGAGAAAGCTGCATCGATTTCTGTCGGGTGTGCACTTCATTGTCCAGACTGACAACTCCCCAATAACGGTCATGCAGAGTGGTGTACATCGAAATGACCGAATATACAGGTGGTCGCTAATACTACAAAATTACACCTTTAGTATAGAACATATTAAGGGGAAAGATAACATCTTGGCGGATACCCTTAGTCGACCATCTGATGTAGCAATACCAGAAATTTCCACATAAAATTGTATTGTAAGATATGTTAATTTAGTACAGTCAAATATTCTATGTGAAATATGTTAGAAATACATGAATATTGTGTGCTGAACTAAGTACCAAAAACATTGACCTGCTATGTGTCTGTAGACATCAAAAGTAAGAACTTTACTCTGGGAACAAATATATCACTTTGTGAACTAGGACAGCTTATTACTTGCTAAGCTCCAAATATGTTCCAGTGAAGTAGTTGTGTTAAACAGAGAAAAACAGTGTCAGATGATTATATACATACAGACACGAGAACAGTGGTCTACAAACGAACTCTACAGGTGCAATACCCATTAATGGATTTCAAATACCCAGAACAATTGTATAGATATTATGCCAATGAAAGTATGTTTCTGAACATTAATGGCAACGACTAACCTGAGGTATTTATAGAACATGTATATATAAACTTAATGTGATATGTATCATAATGTTTTAATATAGTGATAAAATATAGATAGATGTCATTTTAATGTACAGTTAGATAATATAATACTTTTTCATTTTACTTTTAGATAGATTATTAATTTACATATT
Organism: Cepaea hortensis; assembly: GCA_963921405.1. Taxonomy (NCBI): domain Eukaryota; kingdom Metazoa; phylum Mollusca; class Gastropoda; order Stylommatophora; family Helicidae; genus Cepaea; species Cepaea hortensis. The sequence goes on from OY992876.1 coordinate 251,156,931, forward strand.
CATTTAGCTTTAAAAGTAGATTAGGATAGTAATTTAAACATAACAACTAATTATAAGAAGTTTAGACAGGAATAGTATCATTCAGTTTATTATTTCACTTTGTTTCATTTCATTTGATTTCATTCCATCTTAACCAAAACCATTTAACAAACGTTATCATTTAGTAGTATGATTAGGTTACACCATAATAGAATAGAAATATTATACACTTAAAGATACATCATTTACACCATATAGAATAAGAATATCAATCATATAGTTTGTTTCATGTAAAAACATTAGTTAGAATATGTTATATTTCACATCACCCATTTTAGAAAGGGACGTAACTTATTACATTTCACATTACCCATTTCACAAAGGGACATCACTCATCTCACATCAATTTCATTTCACATAGGTAAATTCCATCCCTTAAATTAGATAAATATTAGGAGTAATGTAAGCTTATTTTATGATTAATATGACAGATAGATTAACGCAATAAATGAATATTTATAGAACTAGTATTAGTATGTCATTATTTAGAATAATATTTCAGTAGAATAGAGTGGTTAATAATACCAGGGTACAAACCATCAACCCGTTTTTCTTACATGCAAATATGTTGTAAATACTTGACGTGTGCAACGGTTGATGCACAGTCATTAGGCTCAACTCTGTCAAACTGAGCCAAACTTGTACAGTGTCACTCCAATGTTTTTAAATAACTATGAGAGTGAAAGTTATGTGACAGAAATGAAGGTAAAAGATGTGTGACAAAGATGAGGGTGAAAGATGTGTGACAGAAATGAGGATGAAAGAAGTGTGACAGAAATGAGGATGAAAGAAGGGTGACAGAAATGAGGAGAAATGAGGATGAAAGAAGGGTGACAGAAATGAGGATGAAAGATGTGTGACAGAAATGAGGGTAAAAGATGTGTGCCAATAGTGAGGGTAAAAGAAGTGTGACATAAGAGAAGGTGAAAGATGTGTGACAGAAGTGTGAAAGTAAGAGCAAATGTAAAATATACAAGAGAGAGTGAGAACAGTCAGCGGATTTTTCTGCCGCTCAACAAGACTTTTTATTTTTGTTGCCTTCGAATGTTGGTTTCAATGTTGAAAATGTGTTGTAATGAATGTATTTTGTG